>OZ035842.1:27583356-27673356 GCA_964034765.1 Knipowitschia caucasica
GGCCGGCAGCAGCTTCCATTTGTCCTGAAATCACACACAAAGTTTACATTTATGAAACTCTCAGAGCCGTCGTTTTTACTGCTCCGACTCAAACCAATGGAATTCTGAGAAATTCCTACAAAATGTTTCGTTTTCCACCAGATTTATTCAAATGTATGTCATTTTAACAGGTCCAAATACAACTTAATATACAGAAAACAATAGTTTGTGGAAAGGCTAAATGCTGGTACGTAAAAAGTGTGTTGCTATGGTAACCAGCACCATGAGGAGGAGCAGGAGTATAGGACGCTGGTAACCAACCAACATAAATAAATCTATTTGAAGTTTACATCGAGTTAAAGACAAAACTCCCATTTCAAAATAAAAGATTTGATAAAATAATGACAGAAAGATTATGAACATGTGATTACATTCCCAAAACTAACCCCCGTCAAAATGACTGCTCTGAGAGCTCTAGTTCTGAGCTGTTCATCAGCAGCTGATGATTGTTGTTATTGTCTTTTCGCCGCGTTAGTTTTATTCAGGTTTATTCAGGTTTATTCCGTGTTTATTCCGTGTTTTGTCCGTGGTTCCTCCCGTGTCTCACCTCCACAGTGTTGACGGGGGCCGCCAGCTCCTGGGGGCTCAGGTCGCTGAACTCTTCCATGTTTCACAGAAAATCACTGAAAAATCTAAATACACAGATATTTGTACCAAACTGTCGGAAGTTGCGGCAGCATGCTCGCGACTGGTGCCACAGTGTGATCCCGCCGTGCAAAAACAAACTGTAACAAATAGTTCCTCCCTCACGAGGGTCCTTTACACAATAGCGCTCATTACTTAAAGTAATGTATTTGTTTTTATATTATTATATCATCATCATCGACGTCATCATCAGCAGCAGCGGTAGTAGTAGAAGTAGTAGCAGTAGCAGTAGTAATAGTAGTAGTAGTTATGATATATGTTTATTTCCACTAAGCACAGTACAATAACACATTAAGAGTTGGGTACAGAGTATTAGATTTATTGAAATTATGTTTTATTGTACATTTATAAAACAAGCCGCACATTGTTATTACTGTTATTTCTCTGCACCAGTCTTCAGTGAGAGTGAGACTGCTGCCCCTGCTGCTGCCCCTGGTACTGGTTGTACTGCTGGTTGTACTGCTGCCCTTGGTGCTGGTGCTGCTGGCCCTGGTGCTGGTACTGCTGGGCCTGGTGCTGGTACTGCTGGCCCTGGTTCCCCTGCTGCAGGTGTCTGCTGTTGCTGCTAAGCAGTTTGGGGTAGGCCGTCTGGATGGAGGCTCCGTGTCTGACGACCACCAGCTCCATCTGACACTGGTCGATGTTGACCAGGACCGTGGTGCTCTTCTCTGTGCTCAGCAGGAACAGCACAGTGTACAGAGCCATCTCAAACTCAGGACTGGTCCCAATGAAGGCACTGCCCACAGGCTTCACCACGCCGTGCCACGTGAACTGCAGGTTCAGCACATGGTCGTCCTGGTCCGGCTGCGGAGGACACAGACCAGTGGTCAGGAAGTGGGTGGTCCTGTTCCCTCTGCTCTGCTCTGCTCTGCTCTGCTCTGCTCTACTCTACTCTACTAATGAGCAGTACAGTAGAGTAGAGCAGAGTAGAGCAGAGTAGAGTAGAGCAGAGTAGAGCAGAGTAGCAGAGTAGAGTAGAGTAGCGCAGAGTAGAGTAGAGCAGAGCAGAGTACAGTAGAGCAGAGTAGAGCAGAGCAGAGCAGAGCAGAGTAGAGTAGAGTAGAGTAGAGTACAGTACAGTACAGTAGAGCAGAGTAGCAGAGTAGAGTAGAGTAGAGCAGAGCAGAGTAGAGTAGAGTAGAGCAGAGTAGAGTACAGTAGAGCAGAGTACAGTAGAGCAGAGTAGAGTACAGTAGAGTAGAGTAGAGCAGAGTAGAGAACAGTAGAGCAGAGTAGAGCAGAGTAGAGAACAGTAGCGCAGAGTAGAGTAGAGCAGAGCAGAGTACAGTAGAGCAGAGTAGAGCAGAGCAGAGCAGAGCAGAGTAGAGTAGAGTAGAGTAGAGTACAGTACAGTACAGTAGAGCAGAGTAGCAGAGTAGAGTAGAGTAGAGCAGAGCAGAGTAGAGTAGAGTAGAGCAGAGTAGAGTACAGTAGAGCAGAGTACAGTAGAGCAGAGTAGAGTACAGTAGAGTAGAGTAGAGCAGAGTAGAGAACAGTAGAGCAGAGTAGAGCAGAGTAGAGAACAGTAGAGCAGAGTAGCAGAGTAGAGTACAGTAGAGCAGAGCAGAGCAGAGTAGAGTAGAGTAGAGTAGAGTAGAGTAGAGTAGAGTAGAGTAGAGTAGAGCAGAGTAGAACAGAGCAGAGCACAGTAGAGTAGAGCAGAGTAGAGTAGAACAGAGCAGAGTAGAGCAGAGCAGAGCACAGTAGAGTAGAGTACAGTAGAGCAGAGTAGAGCACAGAAGAGCAGAGTAGAGCACAGTAGAGCAGAGTAGAGCACAGAAGAGCAGAGTAGAGTACAGTAGAGCAGAGTAGAGCACAGAAGAGCAGAGTAGAGCACAGTAGAGCAGAGTAGGGCTGGTGGAAACAGGGCTATAGACAGAATGTGTGACTCACAAAGTCCTGGTGTCCAGACTTAAATCCTTTATAATCCAGGTCCAGAGCTTTCTCCTGGAGGTAAAACTGGACCCAGTTGTGGAAACCAATCAGTTCGTTTCCAGAGCGAGTTTCTCCCACAAAGACGTGCTCGAAGCCGCAGGAGTCCAGCCTGGAACAGTATTCACATGTGTGTCAGTGACTGTCAGAGCTCTGACTGCAGACGCTGCTCACTCACTGGCTGTTCCTCTGGCGCCGGTAAAGATGGAACCAGATCCGGTTCAGTTTGTTCTTGAAGCTTCTCACGTCGGAGCTGACGAGGCGTTTGGTCACCAGGAATTGATGGGCACGCTGTGATGTCACAGGTCACATGTTAGCACGTTGTCATGTCACATGTTAACACGCTGTGATGTCACATGTTAACACGCTGTGATGTCACATGTTAGCACGCTGTGATGTTATGTTGAAGCAGAGTTTCAGACTTATGTCTTCCTGAAAATGTGAGACGGACTTCTTCTCTGATGATGTTTAAAGACCTTATCAGGGCCTTTTCTGGGTCTGTGTTTGTCTCTTTGTCTGAGGCTCAAACATGTGCTAAAGGTGTGAGACATGTGCTAAAGGTGTGAGACATGTGCTAAAGGTGTGAGACATGTGCTAAAGGTGTGAGACATGTGCTAAAGGTGTGAGACATGTGCTAAAGGTGTGAGACATGTGCTAAAGGTGTGAGACATGTGCTAAAGGTGTGAGACATGTGCTAAAGGTCTGAGACATGTGCTAAAGGTCTGAGACATGTGCTAAAGGTCTGAGACATGTGCTAAAGGTGTGAGACATGTGCTAAAGGTGTGAGACATGTGCTAAAGGTGTTAGACATGTGCTAAAGGTGTGAGACATGTGCTAAAGGTGTGAGACATGTGCTAAAGGTGTGAGACATGTGCTAAAGGTGTAAGACATGTGCTAAAGGTGTGAGACATGTGCTAAAGGTGTGAGACATGTGCTAAAGGTGTGAGACATGTGCTAAAGGTGTGAGACATGTGCTAAAGGTGTAAGACATGTGCTAAAGGTGTAAGACATGTGCTAAAGGTGTGAGACATGTGCTAAAGGTGTGAGGCTGAGACAAATGTATTAAAACATAATTCTTCAATAATATAGAGGATAATTTTTGCCGGACTTATTTCAGATTGGCATTAATTGATTAATTATTATAAATTATCTGGTCTTGCAATTTTGATATCCACAAATTATTGGACAAACCCTCAATAACGACTTTATCTTTGATCTTTAAAGTTGTGTGTGATCTGTGCTAAACAAATAAACCATGTGGACCTTTGATGTTTGTCTTTGTGGAAGGAATGCGGTTTGGACTCGGGACACATGGTATAACACACATGGTATAACATACATGGTATAACACACATGGTATAACACACACATGGTATTTTACACACATGGTATAACACACATGGTATAAAACACACATAGTATGACACACATGGTATAACACACACATATAATTATAAACACATGGTATAACACACATGGCATAATACACAGATGGTATAACACACACATGGTATAACACACACATGGTATAACATACACATGGTATAATACACACATGGTATAATACACACATGGTATAACACACACATGGTATAACATACACATGGTATAATGCACACATGGTTTAGCACACATGAAGGTACCTTCATGACTGGAGTCTGTACCACTGAGTTAGAGTTAGGTACCTTCATGACCGGAGTCTGTACCACTGAGTTAGATTTTCGGTACCTTCATGACCGGAGTCTGTACCACTGAGTCAGAGTTAGGTATCTTCATGACCGGAGTCTGTACCACTGAGTCAGAGTTAGGTACCTTCATGACCGGAGTCTGTACCACTGAGTCAGAGTTAGGTACCTTCATGACTGGAGTCTGTACCACTGAGTCAGAGTTAGGTACCTTCATGACCGGAGTCTGTACCACTGAGTCAGAGTTAGGTACCTTCATGACCGGAGTCTGTACCACTGAGTCAGAGTTAGGTACCTTCATGACCGGAGTCTGTACCACTGAGTCCACGAACTTGTTGATTTCCTGCAGTTCTTCGGTCGTGACAGTTTCAGCGACTCCCGTCGATCGTTCGTAATTATTTAACAGTTTAATCAAATCTGGACAAAGAAGAAGAAGGTACACAATAACACACAACACACACACACACACAGACAGACACACACAGACACAGACACACACAGATACAGACACACACACAGAAGGTAGAGGGTACACAATAACACACAGACACACACACACACAGACACACACACACACACACACAGACACACAAACCTACTGGAGAATGTTGTGATAGTTTCCAGTTTTGTTTCGTTGACGAAGGAGAACAGTGGGAGCGGAGCACGGTCTGGGACGATGGTACTGCCCTGGTTCACAAACCCTGCTCTGCCCTGTACCAGATACACATGGTACCAGATCAAACACACATGGTACCAGATCAAACACACATGGTACCAGAGCAAACACACATGGTACCAATTCAAACATGCATGGTACCAATTCAAACATGCATGGTACCAGAGCAAGCATGCATGGTACCAGATCAAGCATGCATGGTACCAGATCAAACATGCATGGTACCAGAGCAAACACGCATGGTACAAGATCAAACACAAATGTTACCGGATGAGTCAATGTGGGACCATAAAGGTACCTGCACAGACCATAAAGGTACCTGCACAGACCATAAAGGTACCTGCACAGACCATAAAGGTACCTGCAGACAATAACTGTACCTGCACAGACCATAAAGGTACCTGCAGACCATAAAGGAAACCTGCACGGACCATAAATGTACCTGCACGGACCATAAAGGTACCTGCACAGACCATAAAGGTACCTGCACGGACCATAAAGGTACCTGCACAGACCATAAAGGTACCTGCACAGACCATAAAGGTACCTGCACAGACCATAAAGGTACCTGCACAGACCATAAAGGTACCTGCACAGACCATAAAGGTACCTGCACGGACCATAAAGGTACCTGCACAGACCATAAAGGTACCTGCACAGACCATAAAGGTACCTGCACAGACCATAAAGGTACCTGCACAGACCATAAAGGTACCTGCACAGACCATAAAGGTACCTGCACGGACCATAAAGGTACCTGCACAGACCATAAAGGTACCTGCACAGACCATAAAGGTACCTGCACAGAGAGGGTATAGTCCAGTCCAGGGTCCATGCGGTTTGAGTCCAGTCTCCACAGATCATTGAACAGAGACGACAGCTCCTGGTTCAGGACCGCTCTGAGCAAAGTCATGTTTTAGATGTTACAGATGTGTTTTAGATGTTACAGATGTGTTTTAGATGTTACAGATGTTACAGATGTGTTTTAGATGTTACAGATGTGTTTTAGATGTTACAGATGTTACAGATGTGTTTTAGATGTTACAGATGTGTTTTAGATGTTACCTGGAAGCCTCGAGTCCAGAGCAGGAGAAAAGGACCAGCACCAAACACAGTCTGAAACAAGAGCACGGTGTAAAGTGATAAATGTAGTTTTAAATCATATATACATATAACATAAATATGTATAAATATAACGTAAAGTACCGGACAGCGGCCATGGCGTGTCTCAGGGTTAGCTCAGATCGTGTTTGTTCAAACCCATGGATCTAGTTCAAACCTCAGAATGTTGAAACTTGTACCTCCGCCTCTTTTTGCAAAACAAACGAAAAAGAAAAACAAGTTGTGTCTGCAGTGGACGGAGGCGGACACTAGAGGGCGATGTCTCCTTTAGAATGTGGAGTTTCAGTCATATATATATTTATATGAGTTTGTGTAACTCATATATTGCTGTATGATAATACTGGTGTTTACATGTTTATACATGAATATACATGTTAGTACATGTTTACACTGGTGTGTAGGTCTCCTTCTGTGTCCTGGTCTCCTCCTGGTCTCCTCCTGGTCTCCTCCTGGTCTCCTCCTGGTCTCCTCCTGGTCTCCTCCTGGTCTCCTCCTGGTCTCCTCCTGGTCTCGATCTCTAAAGCTTTACTCTGGATCTTGACCTTTCAGTTTTTATCTAAACTTTTTCTTTATTGTATTTTTAAGATGAAGAATTAAAGCTGAGGGACGCAACTTTAATCTAACTATAAACCGTTTGTGACAAAGAGGAAAAGGTAAAATAACTGACATTAAAGACACAATCTGTAAATATTTAAAAAACATATTTTTATTGATACGTTTTGATACAGTCTGCATTCCACAAGGTTCCACATGGTTCTACGCGGTTCCACATGGTTCCGGCACAAACCTTTGATGTCGTGTTTATTAAAATCGTATAAATTAAACTTTGAAGTTAGAGAAATGTGCAAAAGTCGTTCTTTAGTAAAAATGTAAAACAGTTTTTTATGTGGATCTAAAACATTTATCACTGTGAGATTATTGCATATTTAACATTGTGGCAGAGACCGCGGCACCAGCGGCGTCTCCTCCAAACATTAAAAACAGTTAAAAACTGAAAAAATACTTTTGGCTCAAACTAAAACATTTTGGATTCATGCATCGTCCGTCAGACTCAGGACAGCTGCGGCTTCAGGGAAAAACTGATCCTCCTTTAACATGCTCTGGAAACACAATAAACATACACATTACACACACATTAAACACACACACACACACATTAAAAAATAAACACACCAATCACATTAAAACACACACACACATTAAACACACACATCACATTAAAACACACACACCACATTAAACACACACAGCTCTGAGCTCGGAGTAGAACCACTGCTCCGCCGTAGGTGCAGTTCTCACCGTTAGATTCTGGATTTCTTCTGAGAAAGCTCCGATCTGTCGCACGGTGCCTTCAGAGTCGTCCATCTGAGGAACACACATGGTTCATCTTTAACTGTGCAATACACACACTGTGTAAAATGCGCTATATAAATGAACATTACTTACTCACTATGCAATACACACACTATGCAATACACACACAGTGCAATACACACACAGTGCAATACACACACAGTGCAATACACACACAGTGCAATACACACACTATGCAATACACACAGTGCAATACACACACAGTGCAATACACACTATGCAATACACACAGTGCAATACAGCTACTGTGCAATACACACACAGTGCAATACACACACAGTGCAATACACATACTGTGCAATACACATACTGTGCAATACACATACTGTGCAAAACACATACTGTGAAATACACATAAAGTGCAATACACACACAGTGCAATACAAATACTGTTTTCACTTTGTGCCTAAAGTAAGACCAGGAAGGTGCCATATAAAAAAAATGTCCATCCATCCATTTTCTTCCCCTAAATCCATTTCTGGGTCGGGGGGTGGCAGTCAGAGCTGCACCCAGTACACAGAGCACCAGCCCCTCACTGATCCTCCTGCAGGTGCTGAGTCCACAGGAGCTGAGATCTGTCAGTGGGGGCTTCAGGCAAAGTGGGGTTAAGTGTCTTGCCCAAGGACACAACGGCAGCAGTCATCAGTGGGAGTCGTGAAGTAGGTCTTACAGTGGGCTCGAACCCACGACCTTCAGGCTCAAAGGCCAATGCTCTACCAACTGAGCCATTGTTGCCACTGTATTATTATTATTTCATTTTGCCCGAGCCTCCACTGGCTCCTCTGCAGGTGGAGGAGCAGCGGCTGTACTCAGAGGTCCGTGTGACCGGCTCCTCTGCAGGTAGAGGAGCAGCGGCTGTACTCAGAGCTCCGTGTGACTGACCTGCTGCAGTCGGTCCAGATCGTCCTCGTAGATCTGGAAGTCCTTCTGGAAGCTCCGCCCCTTCGGCGTCTCCAGGTCCATGGGACAAACGTACTCCTCGCTCTCCTCAGACTTCTTCTTTTTACTGAAGCCGAATGACAACTTCCTGGGCTGCAACACACAACGTCCTCATTATGACACACAACATCCTCACTATGAACACACAACTCATTAGTGGTTTACCTCTGACCTCCTTGTGTGTGTGTGTGTGTGTGTGTGTGTGTGTGTGTATGTGTGCGTTTGTTTGTGTACCTTGACTCTGCTGGTTGCTGTGAGTAGTGTGTAGTCAGGATGTTCCACACAGTCCTCGGTGTGTGTGTGTACCTTGACTCTGCTGGTTGCGGTGAGAAGTGTGTAGTCAGGGTGTTCCACACAGTCCTGTTTGTGTGTTTGTGTCTGTCTCTGTGTGTGTGTTCGTGTGTCTGTGTCTGTGTGTGCGTACCTTGACTCTGCTGGTTGCGGTGAGCAGTGTGTAGTCAGGGTGTTCCACACAGTCCTGTTTGTGTGTTTGTGTCTGTCTCTGTGTGTGTGTTTGTGTGTCTGTGTCTGTGTGTGCGTGTGCGTACCTTGACTCTGCTGGTTGCGGTGAGCAGTGTGTAGTCAGGGTGTTCCACACAGTCCTGTTTGTGTGTCTGTGCCTCAGTCCCTATGAGCAGACTGAAGTGTGTCACCAGGTGGCGCCGCAGCAGCGTCTTGTTCGGAGGAATGTTCAGCAGCAACGCCATGGTCTCCACGTTAAAGCGCGGCTCCAGGACCTACAGGGACAGGGTAGCACAGGGACAGGTCAGCACAGGGACAGGTCAGCACAGGGACAGGTCAGCACAGGGACAGGGTAGATAACTTCTTATTATTGCAGTCCTGGGTCTACAGCCTCAGTCTTGGGGTATAGAGCCTCAGTCCTGGGTCTAGAGCCTCAGTCCTGGGTCTACAGCCTCAGTCCTGGGTCTACAGCCTCAGTCCTGGGTCTACAGCCTCAGTCCTGGGGTCTACAGCCTCAGTCCTGGGTCTACAGCCTCAGTCCTGGGTCTACAGCCTCAGTCCTGGGTCTACAGCCTCAGTCCTGGGTCTACAGCCTCAGTCCTGGGTCTACAGCCTCAGTCCATGTGTTTGAATGGTTTGATATTCTGATCTGTTGTTGGTGAATCAACAACTGTGTAAAGTCCTCTGAGAGGACAGTTGTGGTTTAGAGCTAGTTTAAAGATAGAGATAAATAGTTTAAAGATAGAAATAGAGATGAGGCCCTCACCATGAGGCCCCCGTGGACCCCGCTGCCTCTGAGGTTTGGAGCATATTCTGCCAGATCCACGGAGCGCAGCCACTCCATCACTCTGTGGTTAGTCCACTGGGACACCTCCGCCGGGGTCACATTGTTCTGTTCACACACAGCTCTAAGTTTACACATAGCTTTAAGTTTACACTCAGCTCTAACTTTACACATAGCTCTAACTTGACACTCAGCTCTAAGTTCAAACACAGCTCTAAGTTTACACACAGCTCTAAGTTCAAACACAGCTCTAACTTTACACACAGCTCTAACTTTACACACAGCTCTAAGTTCAAACACAGCTCTAAGTTTACACACAGCTCTAAGTTCCCACCTCGTCAGACGGGCGGCGGCGGAGACAGTTGGGTCTGTAGTTGTTGAGGCGAAGGACCTGAACGGCTCGTTTGATGCTGAGATGATGAAGGACACTGCCCACTTTCAGAGAGAGGAGGTCGTCCTGAGGTCAGAGCTCAAGGGTCAGATTCAGGGGTCAGACAATGTTAAATATGCAGCTGTTTTTTAATATAGTGTTATTTTTTACGCTCAAAGTCCTCGGTGAAAGTGATACAATAAACAGAATTGAAAAGATTTGAATAATACATCTACAGCTAAGTCTAAGCTAACAGCTAACACTAAGCTAACAGCTAACATTAGCGCTGACATCTGAGAGTCTCTCACCACAGTCATGTAGTGCAGCATCCGTCCGTCCACTCGCGCTTCATCAAACTGAGTTTTATACTGTGGAAGTCCAATGTCGTCCAACCATCCTGCGCCCAGGGACATCAGGGACATCAGAGACAGAGACACAGAGACACAGAGACATCAGGGACATCAGAGACAGAGACACAGACAGACACAGAGACAAAGACACAGAGACAAAGACACAGAGGCAGAGACAGAGACACAGAGACATATTCACATCTGTGTGACTCTGTAATTTCCAGTTTGTCTTCAGTGAATGTTTTTTAAATGTTTAATTTATTTATAAAATTAAAAATCAATCTATTTTGTAAACTACTCGACTTTTATTTAAATTTCCGGAGCAAAAAGTATTTCTAGAATAAAAGCCTTTTTAGAATATTGACAACAGCAGAGAACATGTGACTGACGTGTGACCCAGTGGTAATCCAGCCGTCCCTGTGCGTCCTCCTCCTCTGACCCTAGGGACTGAAGAGCCAGCTGCAGCTTCTTCCTGTGCAGCGGCTGCTTGATCCCCAGCTCCTGAAACACAGCATCAATCACTGTCCCTGTGCTCCTCAGAGTCCCAGCAGGAGACCAGTCCCTGTGCTCCTCAGAGTCCCATCAGGAGGCCGGTCCCTGTGCTCCTCAGAGTCCCAGCAGGAGACCAGTCCCTGTGCTCCTCAGAGTCCCAGCAGGAGGCCGGTCCCTGTGCTCACCTTTTCCAGATCGTGCTGTGACGCCTGCAGTAGAGTTTGTCCAGAGGAGATCCAGACTCGGGCCATGTTTCCATAGAGACCGAGGCCCTGCTCCTGCAGCCAATCACAGACCTGCTCCTTGGACCAGCGCGCGAAGGGGGCGTCCACTTCACTGCTGCACAAACACACAATCAACACACAAACACACAAACATCACTCAGTTAGAATAAAGTACTGTTTAAGAACTATCTTCACTGTTGATTCTGGAGCAGTTCTTAAAGAAAAAGTCTGAACAAATGTGTGCTGGTGTGTGCTGGTGTGTGCTGGTGTGTGCTGGTGTGTGCTGGTGTGTGCTGGTGTGTACTATGGGGCATTGTTACTTCCACAGAGACTGCTTTGTTCCGAGCCAGTTCCAGTGTAAACTCCTGTTGGGACTCTGAGGGGCACAGGGACTGGCCTCCTGCTGGTCCCAGAGTCAGGACTTCCTCCAGTGGTTAGAGTTCCTTGTGTATAAACTGTGCTATATAAATAACCTTTCCATGGGTGAAAACAAACACTGACTTGTTGCTCTGCTGTAGGTCACGTGACCAGCCCAGCCGTGGTCCCGCCGTAGCCCGCACGCCACCACGCTTAAACTCTCCCTCAGAAAGGTTGTCGTCCAGGTTGAAGGTGGTGGAGCGGCTCCTCTTCAGCCTGAGGAGCAGATTTATTTGTTTAGCACAGAATGAACTGAGACGTTTGGGCTTTACCTTTTGGTTCTGCTAAAACAAACTAGACCCTAAGTAGCCTGGTCTTACCTGGTCTTACCTGGTCTTACCTGGTCTTACCTGGTCTTACCTGGTCTTACCTGGTCTTACATGGTCTTACATGGTCTTACCACACCATCGTACTCATGTCGTACTAAGGTCTGGATTTGCTCCATTGATTCTGTTAACAGGTGGGAGGGGTTAATTCCTTTTACAGTTTGAAACGGTTGGATCTGAGTCATGGATATATTATATTAACTGGATAGGGTATTACAGCTTGTAGCTGAAGGACTCATGTGCTCGGAGGATTCTCGCAGTACTGCAGACTAAACCAGACTAAACCAGACTAAATTCACGTGGGCTACCCAGAAATGTTCCCCATAGAACTCAATGTAAACTAAAACAGTGCGACCTCAGCTGACAGAGAACTTACAGCTTTCAGAAAGGTCGGATTTTGTGGGGTTTTTGGTGTCCCTTGTCGTCGTGAACCTTTTTTCTTATTAAATCCTTCGGTTTTCTTTAAATCCACACTTTAGTGCCACAAACTCTGCTCGTCAGGAGCCAGACGGTCAAAGCCCGGCCGAGCCCCTCTGTGCACGTGCATGAGAGTATTTGGCGCAAAGCATCATGGGAGCTCGTCCACTGCGCAGAACCAGGAGGACCAGACGATGCCCAAATATAGCGAGTGATATGGCAAGTTCCACTAATATGTCAGAGACCGTGCCGGTGCCACTGAGCACAAACCATTCATTTGAATACTGCACCATCTTGGATCACCGGGGCTGGATCTGAGTTTACTGTGACGTATGTAATGAGCCCGAGTGAGTGAGGCATTTAGCATTCAGCCTAGCTTCAGCAATTAGCCTAGCTTTAGCATGTAGCCTAGCTTTAGCCATCTCCTTTGCCGCTAACGGAGCCCGTGGGGAGTAGCGCCACAACATCTTTGCTTCAATGACATTTACTAAACATTCCTTTTGCTCCGGCTTCAGATTATTTTACTATCGCACTCTCCGACAAACTACAACCAGCAAAATCAGCACAAACTCTGACGACACCGACCTACAACACCCGCCTACAACACAAAACGTTGTCTTTACTAAACTTTATGAAGCTTCCAAATTCCAGTCAACTATCAAAGCTCAGACCAACGGTATAAACATCCATCCATCCATGTTCTTCCGCTTTATCCGTTGCCGGCAGTGAAAACACGGGCGTCTGGAGGTGGGACTCACTTTCCGAACAGTTTGGTGATGCCTTTTGGTTTCTTGGTGGACAGAGTGTGAGTGCTGTCCGTGGTGCTGGAGCTCTGTGGGAGGCCGGCCAGGTCCAGGTGGTCCGCGGGGGGTCTCTCTGTCTCCGCTGCAAACAAACCAGTGACACATTCATACGACCACAAGGACCTGACCGGGACGAGACACGACGAGACACAAGATTCAGTCATGCATTATTCTGAAACCAGAGCTGGGCCTGAGCTGGAAATGAGAGAGAGGAGAAAATGTGAAAACATGTGTCAGCGATGAACAATAAAGAATAGTGTCTACACAAACATTAGACTGTGGTAAATGTGGCTCCAAGATCAGGTCAAAGATCAGGTCCAAGATCAGGTCCAAGATCAGGTCAAAGATCAGGTCCAAGATCAGGTCCAAGATCAGGTCCAAGATCAGGTCCAAGATCAGGTCCAAGATCAGGTCCAAGGAGACGGCAACTGAAGTCAGGGACTACTTTACTTTGGAATATGATTTATTGTGTCAGGGTTAAGTCACACATCTGCAGCTTTATTAATTCTCAGTCCTGGGTCTACAGCCTCAGTCCTGGGTCTACAGCCTCAGTCCTGGGTCGACAGCCTCAGTCCTGGGTCGACAGCCTCAGTCCTGGGTCGACAGCCTCAGTCCTGGGTCGACAGCCTCAGTCCTGGGTCTACAGGCTCAGTCCTGGGTCGACAGCCTCAGTCCTGGGTCGACAGCCTCAGTCCTGGGTCGACAGCCTCAGTCCTGGGTCGACAGCCTCAGTCCTGGGTCAACAGCCTCAGTTGTTAATGTGAGAAACAGTAAATACAGAAGAACATGCAAGAGTCAAACAACAGGCTTCTACTGTGTGTTTCAGAGGCCGTTAGCCTGACGGAGAGTGTTCCTTTAGCCGCTAATGCTAATGCTAATGCTAACCCTTACTGTACCTAGCTGCGGCGCACTCGCACTCAGGCTGCGGTCTTCAGGTGTTACACAAAGAACACAACACCAAAGGATCCAGAAGAAACACAAGACAAAAGACACATTATAATAACACAACGTCTGCAGCAGTGAGGGGGACGCACACACAAACACACAATTGTACACACACAAACACACAGATGTACACACACAGACGTACACACACACACACAGAGATGTACACACACAACAGCACCAACAGACACATAAAAACATACACACAGATGTACACACACACACACATAGTATGCACCTATAAACAGGAAAGAGGAGGTACAAGCACACACAGACACAGTCACCAACACACACACATATACAGAGGATAGGAGGCACCAACACGCACACACACACACACACACACACACGCACCTATAAACAGGAAAGAGGAGGTACCAGCACACACAGACACACGTGCACACCACACACATGAACACACAGACACAGACACACACACACAGACACACACACACAGAGAGGGTGACACCGCGGTACAGAAACACACTTCTATAATGAAACACTGGACCAGAGTTTGTGCGGGCGGAAAATTAGGGAGTAGAGATGTTTATGGGAGCGGCTCGAGAGGAACCAGGACCAGACCAGAGACCAGAGAGGAACCAGGACCAGACCAGAGACCAGAAAGGAACCAGGACCAGAGCAGAGACCAGAGAGGAACCAGGACCAGACCAGAGACCAGAGAGGAACCCATCTCCCCATCTAAGGAGGTATTTAAGGTGGTATCTAAGGTGGTATCTAAGGTGGTGTTTAAGGTGGTATCTAAGGTGGTGTTTAAGGTGGTATCCAAGGTTGTGTTTAAGGTGGTATCTAAAATTCAAGTTAAAATAACGGTAAGATGTTAAGTTCCAAAAGGATCAGCAGCTCCATCCTAAACTCCATCCACAGACTCACCGAGGTTCGGGGTGCTGCTGGTCTTCTTCCCGCCGCGGATCTTGAAGAACCCTTTTCCAAACGAGGAGCGAGCTTTCCTGGAGCCGAAGCTGTCGTCCTGGATAGAGGCGGGAAGCGTGGACGAGGGGAGCGTGGACGAGGGACCAAGCGGCGGCCTGCCTCCATGCTTCCTGTTCTCCTCACTCGAGTTCTGAGGAACGAATCACAGCTTCAGGAACACAGAGGTTTAGGACAGGGGTGATGTGTTCTAAAGTAACCAACGATAAATCCTCTCAGTACCAGCTGAACTCACCACTGCTGAAGAGAGTCCAGAGAGAGACCAGAGAGAGGCCAGAGAGTGACCAGAGAGAGAGACCAGAGAGAGAGACCAGAGAGAGTCCAGAGAGAGAGACCAGAGAGAGACCAAAGAGAGACCAGAGAGAGAGACCAGAGAGAGTCCAGAGAGAGACCCGAGAGAGGCCAGAGAGTGACCAGAGAGAGAGACCAGAGAGAGAGACCAGAGAGAGTCCAGAGAGAGAGACCAGAGAGAGACCACAGAGAGACCAAAGAGAGTCCAGAGAGAGACCAGAGAGAGTCCAGAGAGAGAGACCAGAGAGAGTCCAGAGAGAGACCAGAGAGTGACCAGAGAGAGAGACCAGAGAGAGTGACCAGAGAGTGACCAGAGAGAGAGACCAGAGAGAGACCAGAGAGAGACCAGAGAGAGACCAGAGAGAGACCCGAGAGAGAGACCAGAGAGAGACCCGAGAGAGAGACCAGAGAGAGAGAGACCAGATAGAGACCAGATAGAGAGACCAGAGAGAGAGAGACCAGAGAGAGGGACCAGAGGGCGTACTGTAGCGCGCTGTAGTGTGTTGTGGGACCAGTGTAACGGTAATAACAGCCGTAATAACCTTTTCATTGTTGATCTTGTCCAGTTGCTCCTGGCTGCTGCATCTGCTCAATTCTTGGGCGCTGGAAGAAAACACTGACTCTGAGTATTATCTAATGTCAGAGTATTATCTAATGTCAGAGTATTATCTAATGACAGAGTATTATCTAATGACAGAGTATTATCTAATGACAGAGTATTATCTAATGTCAGAGTATTATCTAATGACAGAGTATTATCTAATGACAGAGTATTATCTAATGACAGAGTAATATCTAATGACAGAGTATTATCTAATGACAGAGTATTATCTAATGACAGAGTATTATCTAATGACAGAGTATTATCTAATGACAGAGTAATATCTAATGACTGAGTATTATCTAATGACAGAGTATTATCTAATGACAGAGTAATATCTAATGACTGAGTATTATCTAATGACAGAGTATTATCTAATGACAGAGTAATATCTAATGACTGAGTATTATCTAATGACAGAGTATTATCTAATGACAGAGTATTATCTAATGACAGAGTATTATCTAATGACAGAGTATTATCTAATGACAGAGTATTATCTAATGACTGAGTATTATCTAATGACTGAGTATTATCTAATGACAGAGTGTCTGTAGTCACCTCTGTCCGTCTGTGGGGGAGCACTCGGACACCGGCTCGATGTCCGAGGGGGAGGGGCTGGGGGAGGACTCCACATGAATCCTGTCCTGGAAAACCAGAACAAACTGTTTATTTCTGTCTCCTTCAGAAGAGATTTGGATCACCTCCTCCTCAACCTCAGCCCATTCACCTCCTCCTCTGTGCTTCACCTCCTCCTCAGTGCCTCACCTCCTTCTCAACCTCAGCCCATTCACCTCCTCCTCTGTGCCTCACCTCCTCCTCTGCACCTCACCTCCTCCTCTGCGCCTCACCTCCTCCTCTGCGCCTCACCTCCTCCTCTTTGACTCACCTCCTCCCCTGTGCCTCACCTCCTCCTCAGTGCCTCACCTCCTCCCCTGTGCCTCACCTCCTCCTCAGTGCCTCACCTCCTCCTCAGTGCCTCACCTTCTCAACCTCAGCCCATTCACCTCCTCCTCTGTGCCTCACCTCCTCCTCAGTGCCTCACAGCCTCTTCTGCACCTTACCTCCTCCTCAGTGCCTCACCTCCTCCTCAGTGCCTCACCTCCTTCTCAACCTCAGCCCATTCACCTCCTCCTCTGTGCCTCACAGCCTCTTCTGCACCTCACCTCCTCCTCAGTGCCTCCTCTGCACCTCACCTCCTCCTCAGTGCCTCACCTCCTCCTCTGCGCCTCACCTCCTTCTCTGTGCCTCACCTCCTCCTCTGCGCCTCACCTCCTCCTCTGCGCCTCACCTCCTCCTCTGTGCCTCACCTCCTCCCCTGTGCCTCACCTTCTCCTCTGCACCTTACCTCCTCCTCAGTGCCTCACCTCCTCCTCAGTGCCTCACCTCGTTCTCAGTTCCTCACCTCCTTCTCAACCTCACCCCATTCACCTCCTCCTCTGTGCCTCACCTCCTCCTCAGTGCCTCACAGCCTCTTCTGCACCTCACCTCCTCCTCAGTGCCTCACAGCCTCCTCTGCACCTCACCTCCTCCTCAGTGCCTCACCTCCTCCTCTGCGCCTCACCTCCTCCTCTGTGCCTCACCTCCTCCTCTGTGCCTCACCTCCTTCTCAGTGCCTCACCTCGTTCTCAGTTCCTCACCTCCTTCTCAACCTCACCCCATTCACCTCCTCCTCTGTGCCTCACCTCCTCCTCAGTGCCTCACAGCCTCTTCTGCACCTCACCTCCTCCTCAGTGCCTCACAGCCTCCTCTGCACCTCACCTCCTCCTCAGTGCCTCACCTCCTCCTCTGCGCCTCACCTCCTCCTCTGTGCCTCACCTCCTCCTCTGTGCCTCACCTCCTCCTCTGTGCCTCACCTCCTCCTCTGTGCCTCACCTCCTCCTCAGTGCCTCACCTCCTCCTCTGTGCCTCACCTCCTCCTCAGCGCCTCACCTCCTCCTCAGTGCCTCACCTCCTCCTCAGTGCTCGGCTGCGCCTCCTCTGGTTCCAAACACAAACCCTGGGACAAGAAGGAGCCGAGGGAAGTGTGGACAAAAGCCTCCATGGATTTCTCTGAAACAGAAACAGAAGCTAATAAACACTAAACTAATATCAAACAATTAAGATTGTGTTCTGAGATGTGTGTTACCATGAAGCCCTTTGTGTTCTGAGATGTGTGTTACCATGAAGCCCTTTGTGTTCTGAGATGTGTGTTACCATGAAGCCCTTTGTGTTCTGAGATGTGTGTTACCGATGAAGCCCTTTGTGTTCTGAGATGTGTGTTACCATGAAGCCCTTTGTGTTCTGAGATGTGTGTTACCATGAAGCCCTTTGTGTTCTGAGATGTGTGTTACCATGAAGCCCTTTGTGTTCTGAGATGTGTGTTACCATGAAGCCCTTTGTGTTCTGAGATGTGTGTTACCATGAAGCCCTTTGTGTTCTGAGATGTGTGTTACCATGAAGCCCTTTGTGTTCTGAGATGTGTGTTACCATGAAGCCCTTTGTGTTCTGAGATGTGTGTTACCATGAAGCCCTTTGTGTTCTGAGATGTGTGTTACCAATGAAGCCCTTTGTGTTCTGAGATGTGTGTTACCATGAAGCCCTTTGTGTTCTGAGATGTGTGTTACCATGAAGCCCTTTGTGTTCTGAGATGTGTGTTACCATGAAGCCCTTTGTGTTCTGAGATGTGTGTTACCATGAAGCCCTTTGTGTTCTGAGATGTGTGTTACCCATGAAGCCCTTTGTGTTCTGAGATGTGTGTTACCATGAAGCCCTTTGTGTTCTGAGATGTGTGTTACCGATGAAGCCCTTTGTGTTCTGAGATGTGTGTTACCGATGAAGCCCTTTGTGTTCTGAGATGTGTGTTACCGATGAAGCCCTTTGTGTTCTGAGATGTGTGTTACTGATGAAGCCCTTTGTGTTCTGAGATGTGTGTTACCGATGAAGCCCTTTGTGTTCTGAGATGTGTGTTACCGATGAAGCCCTTTGTGTTCTGAGATGTGTGTTATCGATGAAGCCCTTTGTGTTCTGAGATGTGTGTTACCATGAAGCCCTTTGTGTTCTGAGATGTGTGTTACCATGAAGCCCTTTGTGTTCTGAGATGTGTGTTACCATGAAGCCCTTTGTGTTCTGAGATGTGTGTTACCATGAAGCCCTTTGTGTTCTGAGATGTGTGTTACCGATGAAGCCCTTTGTGTTCTGAGATGTGTGTTACCGATGAAGCCCTTTGTGTTCTGAGATGTGTGTTACCGATGAAGCCCTTTGTGTTCTGAGATGTGTGTTACCATGAAGCCCTTTGTGTTCTGAGATGTGTGTTACCATGAAGCCCTTTGTGTTCTGAGATGTGTGTTACCATGAAGCCCTTTGTGTTCTGAGATGTGTGTTACCGATGAAGCCCTTTGTGTTCTGAGATGTGTGTTACCATGAAGCCCTTTGTGTTCTGAGATGTGTGTTACCGATGAAGCCCTTTGTGTTCTGAGATGTGTGTTACCGATGAAGCCCTTTGTGTTCTGAGATGTGTGTTACCGATGAAGCCCTTTGTGTTCTGAGATGTGTGTTACCGATGAAGCCCTTTGTGTTCTGAGATGTGTGTTACCATGAAGCCCTTTGTGTTCTGAGATGTGTGTTACCATGAAGCCCTTTGTGTTCTGAGATGTGTGTTACCATGAAGCCCTTTGTGTTCTGAGATGTGTGTTACCATGAAGCCCTTTGTGTTCTGAGATGTGTGTTACCGATGAAGCCCTTTGTGTTCTGAGATGTGTGTTACCGATGAAGCCCTTTGTGTTCTGAGATGTGTGTTACCGATGAAGCCCTTTGTGTTCTGAGATGTGTGTTACCATGAAGCCCTTTGTGTTCTGAGATGTGTGTTACCATGAAGCCCTTTGTGTTCTGAGATGTGTGTTACCATGAAGCCCTTTGTGTTCTGAGATGTGTGTTACCGATGAAGCCCTTTGTGTTCTGAGATGTGTGTTACCATGAAGCCCTTTGTGTTCTGAGATGTGTGTTACCGATGAAGCCCTTTGTGTTCTGAGATGTGTGTTACCATGAAGCCCTTTGTGTTCTGAGATGTGTGTTACCATGAAGCCCTTTGTGTTCTGAGATGTGTGTTACCATGAAGCCCTTTGTGTTCTGAGATGTGTGTTACCATGAAGCCCTTTGTGTTCTGAGATGTGTGTTACCGATGAAGCCCTTTGTGTTCTGAGATGTGTGTTACCGATGAAGCCCTTTGTGTTCTGAGATGTGTGTTACCGATGAAGCCCTTTGTGTTCTGAGATGTGTGTTACCATGAAGCCCTTTGTGTTCTGAGATGTGTGTTACCATGAAGCCCTTTGTGTTCTGAGATGTGTGTTACCATGAAGCCCTTTGTGTTCTGAGATGTGTGTTACCGATGAAGCCCTTTGTGTTCTGAGATGTGTGTTACCATGAAGCCCTTTGTGTTCTGAGATGTGTGTTACCGATGAAGCCCTTTGTGTTCTGAGATGTGTGTTACCATGAAGCCCTTTGTGTTCTGAGATGTGATTAGTACCTTTCTTCTCTTGGACCGACATCACCATCTCCTGCACTTTCTTATACCGCTGCAAAGACTGCTTCAGCTCCTCAATCTTACGATCCTGAAGACAAACACCAGGGTCAGACTGCTGTGCTGCCACCCGGCCAGGGGTAAAGTGGAAGAAGATGGATGGGAGGGGGAGGGGCCTGGATGGTACCTTTTCCTCATTGGCTGCCATCAGTGACTCCACCGCCTTCTTCATCCTCTGCACCTCCACATCTACAGACCACAGCTTTAACATCACTCAACAGCATCAGAACGACAAGTCACATGGTCCACGGGCCACATGGTCCACGGGCCACAAGGTCTACAGGTCACATGGTCCACGGGTCACATGATGCAGAGGTCACATGGTCCACGGGTCACATGGTCCACATGCCACATGGTCCAGGGGTCACATGGTCCACAGGCCACATGGTCCAGGGGTCACATGGTCCACAGGTCACATGGTCCACAGGCCACATGATGCAGAGGTCACATGGTCCACGGGTCACATGATCGAGGGGTCACATGGTCCACAGGCCACATGTTCCACAGGTTACATGGTGCAGAGGTTATGACAAACACAGACACATTCCATGATGAGAGAACACAACACGCAGACGGTCGAGCAATGCAGGCTTTGGATTAGAGAGAGTACAATCAGGCGTTTACATGAGAGGGACTGAGGGAGAGACTGAGGAAGAGAGACTGAGGGAGAGAGAGGGAGAGAGAGAGAGGGAGAGAGACAGAGAGACTGAGAGAGTTGTTTTATTTCAAGAATAATATCCTGCATCGTGCTGGTGTTACAGTCCTACGGTGGTGTTACAGTCCTACTGTAGTGTTACAGTCCTACGGTGGTGTTACAGTCCTACGGTGGTGTTGCAGTTCTACGGTGGTGTTACAGTCCTACGGTGGTGTTGCAGTCCTACGGTGGTGTTGCAGTCCTACGGTGGTGTTACAGTCCTACGGTGGTGTTGCAGTTCTATGGTGGTGTTACAGTCCTACGGTGGTGTTACAGTCCTACGGTGGTGTTGCAGTCCTACGGTGGTGTTGCAGTCCTACGGTGGTGTTGCAGTCCTACGGTGGTGTTGCAGTCCTACGGTGGTGTTACAGTCCTACGGTGGTGTTGCAGTCTGCCCATACAAATGCAGGTGCAGTGAGGCTCATGCGTCATGCAGAAGCATGTGGTGCATAAGTGTAGACACCCTTACGTTTCTCCTTCAGCCTCTTTCTAAGAGTTTCATCTGCAGGAAAAACTGAACACAGGTACATTTCACACTGACGATGGTACACTTCATGGTACACTCCATAGTACACATAGTACATAGCAATTGGCCCCACTGTGGCAGCTGGTGTTCCCAGAGGTCTCCCATCACGGCAAGGCAAGGCAAGGCAAGTTTATTTATATAGCACAATTCATACACAAGGCAATTCAAAGTGCTGAACAAAACAAGAAAGCATTAAAATCATAAATTATCACAGAACATTAAAAAGAAAGATAAAAATATAAAATCCCTCAGTTGTATGCACAGTTAAACAGAACCGTCTTTAACCTGGTTTTAAACATTGTCAGAGAGGAGGCCTGTCTCACATCTTCAGGAAGACTGTTCCAGATTTTAGCAGCATTAATCTGAATCACAGTACTAACCAGGCCCTACCCCCAATAGACCCACATCAGACCATCATCAGACCATCATCAGACCATCATCAGACCCACCTCTCTCCACCACAGACTCGGGGCCGCTCTGGTCCTGGAGCCTCCTCATCTCCACGTCCTTTCCCTCGAGCTGCCGCCGCAGACTCACCAGCTCCTCCTGGTGTAGAGGGAGGGGGGCAGAGAGGGAGCGGGGGCAGAGGTGAGAACCTTCCCTTCACATGGACACACACCCTCCCCCCTCCCCCCCTCACAACTACAAATGAGCCACAACAAAGAGGGAGAAGGTTCCCAGATGCTGATGTGGCACAGCAGCTGGAGGACCAGGTGCAGCTCACAAACACACACACACAACACATGGAGAACACGGCATTGGTAAAATCGATAAAAGCAGAAGTGAAAATTATTGTTTAATTGTATGTCTTTGTATAGCTCTTTGTGTTGCGCTGCATGGATTGTGCGTCATAAATAATCTAATAAAAACATTCTGGGTCCACTACAAACAAAAGTCAGACTCAGGCCTGAACCAAAGTCATTTCCACGATCTCTAAAGGCAGAAACTCAAGAGTAGACTGAACAAGCTGGTCAGGAGGCCCCTGGACTCTGTGGAGGAGATGAGGGACAGGGGGCCCCTGGACTCTGTGGAGGAGGTGAGGGACAGGAGGCCCCTGGACTCTGTGGAGGAGGTGAGGGACAGGAGGCCCCTGGACTCTGTGGAGGAGGTGAGGGACAGGCGGCCCTTGGACTCTGTGGAGGAGGTGAGGGACAGGAGGTGCTAGTCAAAGCCACCTCCATCATGAACAACACCTCCCACTGCACAGGACTGAGGAGGAGCTGAGGAGCTCCTTCAGTGGAAGACTGAGACATCCTCAGTGTAAGAAGGAGCTCTATCGCAGGGCCTTTATCCCCACCGCTGTCAGACTGTACAACAAGTCACTTTAAGTCACTTGCATTAGGACTAAAAACCTGCACTACTATTGACACTGTTTCTTGTACATAATATATCCTGCATTAACATGCTGCACATTTCTTACTTTTGTACAATCTTGAGTGATTCTCCCCGTGCCAGATGGGACATGTACATTTCTCCAGTGAGAGATCTTATCTTATTTTAAACACATGTTTAAACATGTGTTTAAAACAGCGGTGACATCAGAGGGAGAAGAGAAACACTGAGAATTGCAGCGGCTCTACTCCGAGCTCCTGTCACTGCTTCTAACTAACAGTTTTAGAAACGGAACAGTTTCAGTGAAGAACAGATACATCTTTAAAAACTTTAACATTTAGAGATAGATACAAACAAGACTTAAAGCTGGGGTCCTGGACTTTCTGGTTTCACAGAGAAGAGAGACTCAGAGATCACAGACGAGCCCTGGGAGTCACTGTTGGACTCTTTGGGCAGAGCTTCGTGTTTATTACACAAAAAGTTAGGAACCTCAGCTTTAATATTGTAGAGATTCAACAACAGGTCATTTTGGAGCCAGTGACGATAAGAGAAGATTAAGACAAACAGATATACAGACAGATATACAGACACAGAGACAGACAGACACAGACAGAGACAGACAGAGACACAGACAGACACAGAGACAGACACAGAGACAGACACAGAGACACAGACAGACACAGAGACAGACACAGAGACAGACATACAATGATGATGGACCGGAGTCTAGGATGGCTAAGCTAGGTCCAGCACGTACATTTGGACATGTGCAGTAGAACAAACGTAAACAACAATGGCGGCGGGTACACATTATCAAAGTGTTTACTTTTGTGGACTTCAGTTTCTTCTCAAACTGCAGCTTTTCATTTTCCAGGTCAGAGATTCTGAACCGCAGCTCGTGGATCTCCAGAATTAAATCCTAAAAATGGGAAAAAATGACAGTGTAAATCTTTGATCAGCCTCAGTCCTGGGTCTACAGCCTCCGTCCTGGGTCTACAGCCTCCGTCCTGGGTCTACAGCCTCCGTCCTGGGTCTACAGCCTCCGTCCTGGGTCTACAGCCTCCGTCCTGGGTCTACAGCCTCCGTCCTGGGTCTACAGCCTCAGTCCTGGGTCTACAGCCTCAGTCCTGGGTCTACAGCCTCAGTTCTGGGTCTACAGCCTCAGTCCTGGGTCTACAGCCTCAGTCCTGGGTCTACAGCCTCAGTCCTGGGTCTACAGCCTCAGTCTCACCTCACTGTCGCTGAATCTATGGTCCAGGTCCAGACGCTTCTTTTCTATAGAGTTCAACTTGAGTTTGAGGTTAGACACTTCAGAGATCAGCTCTAACTTCTGAGTTTCCAGCTCCGTCCTGCACAGGAGCTCCTGAAACATAGACATATTAAAGCTGAAACAGACATATTAAAGAAGCGTTACCTGATTTTTTTCTAATGAGTTCATAAAAATGCTTATTACTACATACAAGTTTTATTATAATCCGTAATTTAAATAAAAAACTTGAGCTCATTGATTCAGCTGTGAATGAATTCAGGCCGTAAAAAGTGCTGAGTAGAGACTTAGCGTGACGCCCGCTCTCCTCCAATCACAGAACGAGGCTGCGTCCTCTAGCCTCTACAGCGCTGCTAAACACAGTAGCATGTTAGCATAAGTGGCTAAACCTCCTCTGGCTGTAACTGCAGACACAGAAAAACAGCCCAAACCACACAACAGTGAGGAAGAGAACTAAAGCCAAAACATGATCAAAGAAGAAAACAAGCCCTGAACAGAGCTAGCTTACATCGTATACTCTGGAGAGACTGGTCTATGGGAGAGACCTGCGGGACCGCCTCGGACCATCTATGCTCGGACCATCTATGCTCGGACTATCTATGCTCGGACCATCTACGCTCGGACCGTCTAGGCTCGGACCATCTATGCTCAGACCATCTATGCTCAGACCATCTATGCTCAGACCATCTATGCTCAGACCATCTATGCTCGAACTATCTATGCTCGGACCATCTATGCTCGGACCATCTATGCTCAGACCATCTATGCTCAGAGCATCTATGCTCAGACCATCTATGCTCGGACTATCTATGCTCGGACCATCTATGCTCGGACCATCTATGCTCGGACCATCTATGCTCGGACCATCTATGCTCGGACCATCTATGCTCGGACCATCTATGCTCGGACCATCTATGCTCGGACCATCTATGCTCAGACCATCTATGCTCAGACTATCTATGCTCAGACCATCTATGCTCAGACCATCTATGCTCGGACCATCTATGCTCGGACCATCTATGCTCGGACCATCTATGCTCGGACCATCTATGCTCGGACCATCTATGCTCGGACTATCTATGCTCGGACTATCTATGCTCGGACTATCTATGCTCGGACTATCTATGCTCGGACTATCTATGCTCGGACTATCTATGCTCGGACTAAATTTGGACGCGAAACTAGCGGTAATCTTTCAGTTATAGTTTGTTAGCAGTGCGTTGCTTTTGTACCATTCCATCAGTGATTGTTGTACAGCTTAAGTTGTGCTAATGCTAATGTTAGCATATGTATCGCAAATAAAACTAGATGGCTCCGTGGGATGAGAGCGGAGGGGAAATGAGAAGCCTGTGAGCGAGTTGGGGGCGGGGCTAAACATTCAAACTGAAAAACACCTGCAGAAACGGGCTAAAGTGGCTCTTGGCCCTAAAATGGCTCTTGGTCCTAAAGTGGCTCTCGGCCCTAAAGAGGCTCTCGGTCCTAAAGTGGCTCTCGGTCCTAAAGTGGCTCTCGGTCCTAAAGTGGTTCTTGGTCCTAAAGTGGTTCTTGGTCTAAAAGTGGTTCTTGGTCTAAAATTGTCCTAAAGTGGCTCTTGGTCCTAAAGTGGCTCTAGGCCCTAAAGTGGCTCTTGGTCCTAAAGTGGCTCTTGGTCCTAAAGTGGCTCTTGGTCCTAAAGTGGTTCTTGGTCCTAAAGTGGCTCTAGGCCCTAAAGTGGCTCTTGGTCCTAAAGTGGCTCTTGGTCCTAAAGTGGCTCTTGGTCCTAAAGTGGTTCTTGGTCCTAAAGTGGTTCTTGGTCCTAAAGTGGCTCTTGGTCCTAAAGTGGTTCTTGGTCCTAAAGTGGCTCTAGGCCCTAAAGTGGCTCTTGGTCCTAAAGTGGCTCTTGGTCCTAAAGTGGCTCTTGGTCCTAAAGTGGTTCTTGGTCCTAAAGTGGCTCTAGGCCCTAAAGTGGCTCTTGGTCCTAAAGTGGCTCTTGGTCCTAAAGTGGCTCTTGGTCCTAAAGTGGTTCTTGGTCCTAAAGTGGTTCTTGGTCCTAAAGTGGCTCTTGGTCCTAAAGTGGTTCTTGGTCCTAAAGTGGCTCTTGGTCCAAGTGGCTCTTGGTCCTAAAGTGGCTCATGGTTCTAAAGTGGCTCTTGGTCCTAAAGTGGCTCTTGGTCCTAAAGTGGTTCTTGGTCCTAAAGTGGTTCTTGGTCCTAAAGTGGCTCTAGGCCCTAAAGTGGCTCTTGGTCCTAAAGTAGCTCTTGGTCCTAAAGTGGCTCTTGGTCCTAAAGTGGTTCTTGGTCCTAAAGTGGTTCTTGGTCCTAAAGTGGCTCTTGGTCCTAAAGTGGTTCTTGGTCCTAAAGTGGCTCTTGGTCCAAGTGGCTCTTGGTCCTAAAGTGGCTCATGGTTCTAAAGTGGCTCTTGGTCCTAAAGTGGCTCTTGGTCCTAAAGTGGCTCTTGGTTCTAAAGTGGCTCTTGGTCCTAAAGTGGCTCTTGGTTCTAAAGTGGCTCTTGGTCCTAAAGTGGTTCTTGGTCATCTTGGTCCCAGATGCTGTCTGAGGGGAGTGTATGTTTTTGGACCAGTCTAGTTCAGTCGCTGTGGACTTTAGAATGTGTTAAATGCATGGGTCTAGCGCAGCTGACACATGTGTGAAAGATCAGGACCAGAGGTGAGGGAGGGAGAGCTTTGACTGCAGACGCTGCTCCCTCTTCATCAGTAAATACCTGCTGCAGCATTTCTTCAGTGGCGTTGAGTTTGTCTCTGTGTTCGTCCAAACACACGTCAAGGTCTCGGATCTTCTCCCCCTGAGCCTCCACCTGGTCCGTCAACACACTCACCTACACAACACAACACACACGTAACACAACACACCTACAGCAGCACAACACACATACAGCAACACAACACACAAACAGCAACACAACACGTCACACAACACACATACAGCAACACAACACACTCACATAAAGCAACACACCACAACTACAAGAACACAACACACTCACCTAAAGTAACACACACTAGCAAGTAAGTTATTAATGTTTATTTATATAGCGCCTTTCACAGACCAGAGTCACAAAGTGGTTTACAATGTTACATTAGTCTCTGACTCCACACAGAGATGGGAGGGGCCAGTACAGGAGGCACCGACCTATCGTGCATGTTTTTAGTGGTAGGGAAACCAGAGCACCCGGAGGAAACCTACGCAGACATGCGGAGAACATGCAAACTCCACTCAGATAGGCCCTGTTCTGACCAGGATTTGAACCCAGGACCTTCTTGCTGAGAAACGAGAGTGCTAACCACTCAGCCACAGTGCCGCCCACTGACATGCAGCAACACACACTGACACAAACTGACCTGCAGTAACATACACTGACACACAAAGAAAGAGAGAAAGAGAGAAAGAAAGAAAGAGAAAGAAAGAAAGACACACAGACAGACGGACAGACCTGCAGGACCAGAGACTCCTTGTCCGTTTCCAGTCTCATGAGTCGTTCCTGATGGTCTCCGCTCAGAGACAAGTGTCCGTTCGACTGAGGACGAAAAGAACTGAAGTTAATTTATCACACACATTAGTCCTGGTCTCTGGACTATCAGACCCTACATGGTTCTATCAGACCCTACATGGTTCTATCAGACCCTACATGGTTCTATCAGACCCTACATGGTTCTATCAGACCCTACATGGTTCTGTCAGACCCTACATGGTTCTGTGGTTCTGCAGCCGCCGCCTATTTCTTCTAAGAACTACATTTAGCTGCATTCCTCAGAGTCTGTAAACACCAGGAAGCCACATCTGCAGCTTTACACAAACCCTACAGTCCTGAGCATGTGATCAGTCCTGGACTGAGACCGGGTGCTAGTCCTAGTCCTAGTCCTAGTCCTGGTCCTGGTCCTAGACAACACTACAGAAAATATGAATAAAGTTTAACTACTGTAACGTCAGAGAAGCTATTTTTTTTTATGGTATGTGTACCATGTGTGTATTTGTGTGTGTGTGTAACATGTGTGTGTTTACCCTGTGTGTGTGTGCCGTGTGTGTACCGTGTGTGTGTACCATGTGTGTGTGTGCCGTGTGTGTACCGTGTGTGTTTACCGTGTGTGTGTGTGTGTACCGTGTGTGTGTGTGTGTGTACCCTGTGTGTGTTTGTGTGTGTTTACCGCGTGTGTGTACTGTGTGTGTACCGTGTGTGTGCGTGTGTGTGTGTGTGTATTTGTGTGTACCGTGTGTGTCTGTGTGTACAGTGTGTTTGTGCCGTGTGTGTGTGTATTTGGGTGTACCGTGTCGATGTTTGTGTGTATTTGTATGTACCGTGTGTGTACCGTGTGTGTGTATTTGTGTCAACCGTGTGTGTGTGTGTCTTACACGTGTACTGTGTGTGTACCGTGTGTTTACCGTGTGTGTGTGTGTGTGTGTGTACCGTGTGTGTGTATCGTGTGTAGTGTGTGTGAACCGTGTGTACCGTGTGTCCCTGGAGCCAGTCCTGCAGGCTCAGGGCGGTCCGGTCTGGAACCAGGCCTCTCAGACTCAGTCTCTCGTCGGTCTCCATCAGGTCCAGGACGTTGTGTAGATCCTCCAGCAGGTGCAGAGCGCGGAGGCTGCCCATGAACGGGGACGAGGGGGACTGACACTCCAGCATCCCATTGGAATAATCCAGGGCCTTGGAGCCTGAGGGCAAAGGACACGTTAGCACAGGTACAGGACTCTACGGCCCCCTACAGCAGCACAGGTACAGGACTCTACGGCAGCACAGGTACAGGACTCTACGGCAGCACAGGTACAGGACTCTACGGCAGCACAGGTACAGGACTCTACGGCAGCACAGGTCTGGTTCAATCTGAGACGATTGTAAAAGAGCCAAACACTGAAATTAATTCTTCAAATTTAAAGAATGAAAATGACGACTGAGAAGATAATCTGAGGATAATCTGAAAATAATCTGAAAATAATCTGAAGATAAATATTATAATTCTGAGATAAAGACACAGAATCTAATCTGAGTTTTATTATGATTTTAATCCAGTACAAAAACAAAGAAGTGAAGTTACCATTTCCTGTACCTGCTATAATCCCATCCATCTGCTCCAGAGCCGCCGCCAACATGTCGCTGGCATCATGTGACATCATCCTCACGCTCTGAAAACAAACAGAACGTTCAGTTCAATGGGCACAAACAACACATTACTCTCTGCCATGCAAGTAAAGTGACTTTACAAAGGGCAGTAAAGTGACTTTATAAAGGGCAGTAAGGTGACTTTATAAAGGGCAGTAAAGTGACTTTATAAAGGGCAGTAAGGTGACTTTATAAAGGGCAGTAAGGTGACTTTATAAGGGCAGTAAAATGACTTTATAAAGGGCAGTAAGGTGACTTTATAAAGGGCAGTAAGGTGACTTTATAAAGGGCAGTGAGGTGACTTTATAAAGGGCAGTAAAGTGAATTTATAAAGGGCAGTAAGGTGACTTTATAAAGGGCAGTAAGGTGACGTTATAAAGGGCAGTAAGGTGACTTTATAAAGGGCAGTAAGGTGACTTTATAAAGGGCAGTAAGGTGACTTTATAAAGGGCAGTGAGGTGACTTTATAAAGGGCAGTGAGGTGACTTTATAAAGGGTAGTAAAGTGACTTTATAAAGGGCAGTGAGGTGACTTTATAAAGGGCAGTGAGGTGACTTTATAAAGGGCAGTAAGGTGACTTTATAAAGGGCAGTAAAATGACTTTATAAAGGGCAGTGAGGTGACTTTATAAAGGGCAGTAAACTGACTTTATAAAGGGCAGTAAAATGACTTTATAAAGGGCAGTAAAATGACTTTATAAAGGGCAGTAAAATGACTTTATAAAGGGCAGTAAGGTGACTTTATAAAGGGCAGTAAGGTGAATTTATAAAGGGCAGTAAGGTGAATTTATAAAGGGCAGTAAGGTGACTTTATAAAGGGCAGTGAAGTGACTTAATAAAGGGCAGTAAAATGACTTTATAAAGGGCAGTGAGGTGACTTTATAAAGGGCAGTGAGGTGACTGAGCAAGACTCCGGGTTCCATTTCTTTCCACTCTACCCTACTCTATCCAACCCTACCCTACCCTACCCTACTTGGCAGAGCTGAAGTTGGCTGGATGATACTGTGAACTCAGGCAAGCGATCTGAACAAACCATCATGGACTGTTGATCCAGTGAGTCGTAAAGGTGTGATTAAAACCTGAAGAGACCTGTGAGAAACTGAGAAGCATGAGTCAGCGTTAGCGTCTGCTATATTTGTTAGTGCAGTGTAAGCTAACAGCAGATGCTAACAGCAGATGCTAACAGCAGATGCTGACTGCAGCCCCGGTGTGCAACATACTGAGCCAGTGTCAGGTCTGAAGAAAGAACAACAAAAGCAGCTAATTACAGAGAACCAGGGTCTCCTCAGATCCAGATGTTTTATTACAGACATCTCCACCTTAAGAGGTTAGCATCATTAAGGCGTAAAACAGTGCTTCCCAATCAGCGGCACTGGGACCTCTTCAAGTATTCATCCACTAACACGAACCAGAAGGTTCTTGATGTTTTAGAGATTATGGACTCAGTAGACTATAGATAACAACATATATGAGGGAGAGAGAGAGAGCGAGAGCGAGCGAGCGAGCGAGCAACCCAGAGAAATGTGTGAATTAAACATTTGAAAGTATAAATGTATGAAATAATGCTAATCCCACAGCAGCAGTCCTCACTGAGCTTCTTCCAAAACGCTAGAACAGAGACTTTTAAACAACTTTGATGCTATTTCTTTATTTTGCAGTGTTTGAAGGTTTTAGGAAACGTGTCTGGGCCTGAAACCTTCATCTTAAATGATCAGAAAGATCACCAGAATCACAGCCAGATACACCGGAATTATCAGTGCTCTGCACAGGCTCTGGGTTTATCTTGTATCTCATGAAGGCCAAGCTCAGCTTCTTCTGCATCTTTCTGAAGAAGCTTGGGTCTGATGGACTTGGATGGACTCTATTCTCCCTGCAGCAGCACTGTCTGCGGAAGAGTCCATAAACAGAGCTGGGCTCAGAGCTGGGCTCAGAGCTGGGCTCAGAGCTGGGCTCAGAGCTGGGCTCAGAGCTGGGCTCAGAGCTGGGCTCAGAGCTGGGCTCAGAGCTGGGCTCAGAGCTGGGCTCAGAGCTGGGCTCAGAGCTGGGCTCCTTCATGCTTTGGTCCAAAGGACTTGAATGGACTCTATTCTTCCTGCAGCAGATCTCTGACATCTCTGTTGTCGACTCCTGTGTCACCATGAAGTCCTGGACCATCCACTCTGGGACATATTGATTGTGGATACCATGGTTACCGGAATTCACTGTATGAGGTCAGACTCTGTAACCGTGGTAACGGCATTCCAGAAGTCCTCCAGACAGACACTTAAAGATTTTTGTTAGTCTATTTGCACTAAATCGGTGGATATTCGGTGGATATTCAAGGTGTGTCACAGCGTCTCCATGACAACAGTTTTTAGTGGTCAACAGACATTTCTGTTCAGAAACAGATTATTGAACTTTCCAGACGTCTCCATGGAAACAAAGAATCCTCTCTGGGTCGGTAGAGTTTGGGACTTAGAGACAGAGTCTGTCACAGAGACACTCTTTGTTTTACTGCGAGACTGAGAGCGAGCAGTGCAATGGGAAAAGCAGCTCAAAGGTACAGGCGCCTCAGAGAGAGAAAAAAAAGGCCCCCCATAGTTCTACAACAATGGTTTATTATTATTAATATTATTAATATTATTTTACCAAACAGATTTATTATTATGAATAATATTATTTTACCAAACAGATATATTATTATTAATATTATTATTTTACCAAATAGATTTATTATTATTAATATTATTATTTTAATAAATGGATTTGACTTCCTGTATTTTGAGTATAAAATAATAAATCATTTTGTTATAATGCTGCCGAGTCATTTTTATATTTGTCTAGTATTCTTCAGTTTAACACACAGCTGCAGAAGGACACAGCAGCTGTGTCCTTCTGCAGCTGTGTCCCACTGCAGCTCTACACACACGTGCTGGTTCTGACGCTTTAGGAGACGAGAGCAGGAACTAAAAACCTCCTTCATAAAGACAACACTTGGTGAAGTATGACGTCATGTAAAGACTGAGGGAAAGAAGATAGCAGGAGGTGAAGCAGCAGGAGCAGCAGGAGGTAAAGCAGCAGAAGGTGAAGCAGCAGGAGGTGAAGCCGCAGGAACAGCAGGAGGTGATGCCGCAGGAGCAGCAGGAGGTGAATCCGCAGGGGCAGCAGGAGGTGAAGCAGCAGGGGCAGCAGGAGGTGAAGCCGCAGGTGCAGCAGGAGGTGAATCTGCAGGGGCAGCAGGAGGTGAAGCAGCAGGGGCAGCAGGAGGTGAATCCGCAGGGGCAGCAGGAGGTGAATCCGCAGGGGCTGCAGGAGGTGAAGCCACAGGGGCTGCAGGAGGTGAATCCGCAGGGGCAGCAGGAGGTGAAGCAGCAGGAGCAGCAGGAGGTGAAGCAGCAGGAGCAGCAGGAGGTGAATCCGCAGGGGCAGCAGGAGGTGAATCCGCAGGGGCAGCAGGAGGTGAATCCGCAGGGGCAGCAGGAGGTGAATCCGCAGGGGCAGCAGGAGGTGAATCCGCAGGGGCAGCAGGAGGTGAATCCGCAGGGGCAGCAGGAGGTGAATCCGCAGGGGCAGCAGGAGGTGAATCCGCAGGGGCAGCAGGAGGTGAAGCCACAGGAGCAGCAGGAGCAGCAGGAGCAAAGAAGAAGCCACTGAGGACATTCCACTCATGTTTTGGCAGGAATGACATATTCCACTCGACGTTTTATTTCTAATGTTTTGGGAAAAAAGCTCAAAGTGAAAGATTCTGTTCCTGCAGCTTCAACAAAGGTCAGAGGTCACTGCCACGAAGAGAAACGTTTAAAGAGGTCAGAACAATGAGGTCAACAATGAGGTCCTGATCAGATTACAGACTGCAATCCTCCCAGCTTTGTTTATGATCAGGACATTAAGCACCGAGACTGAGGAGCGAGGACTGAGGACAGGTCTGAGGTCTGATGACAGGACTAAGGACAGGACTGAGGACAGGACTGAGGACAGGTCTGAGGACTGAGGACAGGTCTGAGGACAGGACTGAGGACAGGACTGAGGACAGGACTGAGGACAGGTCTGAGGACAGGTCTGGGGGCCTCAGGGCAGTTTACAGTGCCCTGAGGTAAATGAGTAAAGAACCGATTGTGAACGTCCTTCTTCGAGATGAGACAAAACAAAGTGTCCAGGTCCATGGGACATCTGGACGAAGCTGAGTCAGACAGCCTTTAAACGTCACTGCTCTAGGACAGATCTGCAGGAGGAATGGGCCAAAATACCAGCATCAGTGAGTGGAAACCGTGTGAACACATCTCACCTTTGCCATCGCCAACAAAGGAACAAGAGACTAATGAGAAGGACTTTTGTTATTTGCAAATTAATTCTTTGATTGGTGGATTTGTTTGCACACTTTGAGGTTTCCTTCTGAGGCAGATCCTCCTGTGTTTCAGGGATTCACACAAACGAGGAACGACTAAAGACGTTTTCCTTGTGATTGGCGCACTCATGTGTGTCGTTTTATAGAGGCTCAGAAAATCCCAGTTTCACCTTCCACCTATCCCTGCCCATTCTCTAGGCAACAATAACATTCATCTTTGGGAGAGTTTAAAGGTTTACAGGAGGATTTTCTGCTTCCGGGTGGATCATCAAGACTATAGGTCCTTTTAACTGTCAATCATTCTGGTGACACGTGCTCGTCCAATCAAATCAGACAGTTTTGTTGAAAAAGTGGAGAGGGCGGTTCTTTCCAAACATTTGGGAAAATCCTCATAAACTGCAAATGTAGCACAGTAGGTGCCCTTTAAACTACAGGAGAAAAGCCTTAGAACTAATGACTTAAAACCCTACAGACGAACCCATTAAAGCTATGACCCCTTTTATTGTACATTTTTATATTCTCCACACTGTATTTAACTTTAACATGATGCACACTTCTGTCTTTTGCACAAAGTGATTCTATCTGAGCTAATGTGACATGTGCATTTACCATCAGAGATCAATAAACTCTATCTTATCATATCTAAACTTAACTAAGCTTCTGTCAGTCTGTATAAAAGTTTAGTAGAATCCGTGGGACCTGGATCCACACAGTCGCAGCTGTTTCCAACAATGGGACGTGTCGGGATTATCTGCTTTAAGCTATTTCTGCTCATCGTAAAGAAGCAGATCAGAAACATGTAGCGGATCACCACGAAGTTAGAGATGTTAGAGATTTTAAAGTTGTTAAAGTTGTTGAAGTTCGAGGCGAGCGTCACGTCCAGAGGGATAGACACGTATTCTCAGAGACTAGTGGGAAAACTCTGGCAAAATCACAGCCCAAAGCCCAGACCCGGACCCGGACTCGGACTCGGACCCAGACTCACCGAATGCGTCCCCGTCACAAACACCGTGTCAGAGAAGGACGTGGATCCTTGTCTTCGGTCTCTCCTGAAGAACAACGTGGATATTTCCAGAACTTTTCTACGCGTCTCCAGATCCCGATTCCTTTTTCCACCATCGCTCTACGCCATGATGCCTGACAGAAACTGTGAAGGGAAAATCTGGGAAGGAAAAATCTGGGAAGGGAAAAATCTGGGAAGGGAAAAAACTGTGAAGGGAAAAACTGTGAAGGGAAAAACTGTGAAGGGAAAAAATAACTATGGTCCTCGGCTCCAGTGTCTCTGCGAGTCCCACACAGAGTCCCAGTACTGGTCCAGTTTTCCCATGACGGCTTCAGGACACTGCAGGACAGACATCCAGACACACAGTCTGCTTTTAAAGAAATCTATAAATCTAAAAACGGACTTTCTTTGTATTCTTCTAATACCACAAGCAGCGAAGAGGTTCCATTTATGGCTTTGACGTTTTGTTTAGTTTAGTATAAAAGTCCAGAGTCTGTCCCTAAAACAGGAAACATGACTCTTGATTATAATATTCCTTTTCTATGAACTTTATATTGAGGCGAGTGAATTTCAACTCACATCAAACCAAAACATTGACCATAGATCCCCGTGAAGGAGCTAGGGCGCCCCCTCGTGGTGCAGTCTGGGAACAACATTTATGTGAAATATTGAGTAAGTAATAATCATTTAGATGTAGATTAAAAAAAAGAGGATTTACTGTGATTGTAATAATAACATACAAAAATCCACATTTATGATCTGCATAGTGGAGCACAGGGACTGGTCTCCTGCTGGGACTCTGAGGAGCACAGGGACTGGCCTACAGGTCTATGATAATTACTGCTGCTGGTATTACATCACATTGTACTAGAGGGGCCTCTGGAGGTATGGGCCTCTGTAGGTAGGGCCTCTGATCCTTCTCTGCCCTGGGGTCACATTCCAGATCTAATCATGTGGAATGCTCTGAGCTCATGACAGAACAAGGTCAAAGAAAACAGAAAGACTGTTTTTTCATCAGAGACAGAGGCAGAGAGAGAGTGACAGAAGCAGAGGCAGAGACAATCAGAGAGAGAGAGACAGAAGCAGAGACAGAGGCAGAGGCTCGGACAGTGACAGAGACAGAGGCAGGGATGGAGACAGAGAGAGGCAGAGACAGAGACAGAGGGAGGCAGAGATAGAGGGAGCTGAATCCTCTGTGCTCTGTTGTGTTATTGTCTTTTTCTCACAAACGCTGATTCTATGTTTATATAAATAACTTCTGGCTCCGCCCTCAGCATGGAACACGAACACACAGTTCTTATTACAGTGGTTTTATTCGTCCGCAGACGTCGTTATTTTCTTTCTTATATAAATAACTTATAAATGAAACAGAAGAGTTTGAAAAAATCTAACATTTTATTTTAGAAGCAAAATATTGAAACTTGTTACAGATGTTTCATTCAGTCATCACCAAACACACACGAGGGGGTGAGGGAGGGAGGGTGATCTAAACTAAACCTTTGAGCCTGAAGGTTGTGGGTTTGAGTCCACCTTAAGACCTACTTCACGACTCCCACTGATGTCTGCTGTCGTTGTGTCCTTGGGCAAGACACTTAAACCCACTTTGCCTGAAGCCCCCACTGAAAGTCCTGTGGACTCACCACCTGCAGGAGCAGTGAGGTGCTGGGGCTCTGAATTGGGTGCAGATCTGACACACACACACACAGTGTGTTGCCGTGACAACATAGAAGGACAATATTTGTAATTTATAAACAAAATTGATTTTTTAGCATAAACAAGTTTTAAATATCTAAAATGTCGACCCAAATTGTCAATATTCATATAATTATTATTACAGTATATTTGTGAATTGGTTCTGTGAGGATGAGGAGGTGAATGTTCTTCTTCACATGCCACGAAGAAACTCTGTCTCTGAGATGGTCTTTCTTCAGTCCAGACCAGGGGGGTCCAGTCCAGAGGGGGGTCCAGACCAGGTTGGGGTCCAGACCAGGGGGGTTAAGTCCAGGGGGGTCCAGACCAGGGGAGTCCAACCAGATGCTAAGGGAGTCTGCAGTGCTCCTGCTTGGTTGGAATGAAAACCTGGAGTCTGACCAGTGTGCGTTAGCCGTTAGCTTGTACATGTGGGCGTTAGCCGTTAGCTTGTACAGAAACAGAGGAGGAAGAAGAAGCTGTAGATTTGTGGAATGATAACTTTTATAAAAAACATCTGAGAAAATAAATAAGCCGTTAGCTTGTACATGTGGGCGTTAGCCTGTACATGTGGGCGTTAGCCGTTAGCTTGAACAGAAACAGAGGAAGAAGAAGCTGTAGATTTCTGGAATGATAACTTTCATAAAAAACATCTGAGAAAATAAAATGTTTTAAATCAGTCTCTGCTCATCATAGATCTATCTCTAACTCTGAGGTTAGAGTCCAGGACATCTCTAATTCTAACTCTTGTTGTTTTGGAGCTGGGGCAGTTAGAGTTGAGTTAGAGATGTGTTAGAGCTGAGTTAGAGCTGAGTTAGAGCTGAGTTAGAGTTGTGCTGAGGTCTAAGGTGTGGGTCCTGAGGCTGGAGTTCCTCATCTTTAAATGTTTAAATTAAAGACCAGTGCATCTCCTCAAAGTCTGATCCGAGGTTTGAGTCCGTGGCCAAGAAGCGCATGATCGCTGAGATGGTCTCCTCATCGTTATCCAGCTCCATCTGCGACGGCTCTGAGGCAGAACATCAGGGGTCAGCAGAGACCAGAGACCAGACCAGAGACCAGACCAGAGAGAGAGACCAGAGAGAGACCAGAGAGAGACCAGAGAGAGACCAGAGAGAGACCAGAGAGAGACCAGAGAGAGACCAGAGACCATCACATGTTACTTGCCAAACCCAGATAATGAACTTTACCCATTTGTGCGTCTCCTGAAAAGGCGGCTCCCTGCGGCTCCTCCTCAGACGAGGACTTCCCTGGTTTCTCAGAATCTGTGGCTTCTCCGTTTGGCACCTTAGGTGAAGTAACACAAGTCTGTAGGAAACACACAAGTCTGTAGGAGACACACAAGTCTGTAGGACACACACAAGTCTGTAGGACACACACAAGTCTGTAGGAGACACACAAGTCTGTAGGAGACACACACGTCTGTAGGACACACACAAGTCCAGGGCTGGACTGGCCATCGGGCGTACCGGGCAATGCCCGAAGGGCCGATGCCCATATATGGGCCGGTCTGTCTGCCTCATACAAAAAACATGTTTGTGAAAAGTGTAAATCTGTTGAGAATTGTTTGAGGGGGGCGCGTGTCCGCGGGGCACCTGCTGCATGTACTCGAACGGGATTCCACCACCTCAGCGGCCGCAGTGTTCCGGCATCCAGCGGCTCTGAGCTGGACGCAGGAACCGCTCACCGGGAACCGCTCACAACACGGTGAGCGCGTAGCCGCAGCGTGACCATGGACCCAAGACCATAAACGTGCACAGGACCATGCATGTCTTTTCGTAATTTGTGCACCCAATAAATACACCGCTGCAGAAAACAGTCCGCGTCTCCCCTCTCCTCTAAATTAAAGCTCGGGTACCTACATTTTCCATTGCATTAAAAGTTCATGTTTGAGCCCAAAAGTAAAATGTTGTGAACGGATTAAACAGATTTAGAGCCAGCTAATGGCTGACATTATGCATTTCAGACATTTTGACCAATTCTCATCCCTGTAACAAATAATAGTATTGTCTGTGTCCACCTCCCTCACTCTGAGACATGTTTATTACTCTGTTTAATGTAAACTATTGTACTTTATGTTATTGTTGAAACTGCAGACATCCTGATCCTCTACAGTATGCTTCCACATACTGTATAAACCAGGGGTCAACCTTTAGTGCTCCTAAAGTGGCTCCTGGAGCCTTTTCAAAAATCTCTGAAAATGGAGTGTGAGGGCTATATTTTATTTCTAGTTTCAATGTGGTTTCTGTAGAAGGAAAAACATTCTTAAAGTTTTTCAATGCTGCAAAAACTTGTATAAGTAATATTCAATTTTAGCATTTCTGTCAACGTAGTGCGTCATATCCTGTGACGCGGCCCGTGCCAGGCGGCCGCTGTTGTAAACAAACCGGCGTGTGTGCAGTATAGACTGTGTGTGCGCACGGATCCCAAAGATAAAGAGAGAGAGTCGATAAGACTGGACTAAGAATGAGAATGAACATTTGCTTTCAGTCAATGAGGAAGGACTGCTTCATGTTTGCGATGTAATGAAAAGTTTTGTTGCAACAGGAGGAACAATGAAGCTTTAAACACCGTTCACTGAAAGATTCATTCATCATAAAGTCAGAGCACCTATTTTCAGACTTCAAAAACCTCCGCAAAGACGGTGAAAGAAAAGGCCATTAAGGACATTCAGCTCCAGCAAACTTCAGCCTGTGATGGATATGAACAGACAGTGATGCAGGTGAACTCGGCAAAAAAAAATCAGATGTATTTACTGTATTTGTACAATTGCATGAAGGCAAAAAAATTGAAGTTAAACTAAAAGCAGAGTTGTCACGTGGTGCGTCATTCTCTCCAGGACACGCTGCAGTGAAAATACACATCTGATAATCATGAATGGTTTTTATGTGTTTAGACTTTACTTTGTCATTTAGATATTAGTCTAATATAGCTAATGTAGCTAAGGTAGCTAATGTAGCTAATGTAGCTTCAGCCCGTTACCTTCATATAAGCCTTATAAAACGCTGTTTTTTTTTTTTTTGCGGCTCCAGACAGATGTTGTTTTTAGTTTTTTTGTCAAATATGGCTCCTTGAACCTTTTGAGTTGCCTGGGCCGCTAAAAAGGAAAAAATGCCCGGGCCGTTTTTTTGTCCCAGTCCAGCCCTGCTCACGTCTATAGGAGACACACAAGTCTGTAGGAGACACACAAGTCTGTAGGAGACACACAAGTATATAGGAGACACACAAGTATATAGGAGACACACAAGTCTGTAGGAGACACACAAGTCTGTAGGACACACACAAGTCTGTAGGACACACACAAGTCTGTAGGAGACACACAAGTCTGTAGGAGACACACACTGATACAACAGAGACACTCAGACCTGGTTGTGAGTCTGTGGAGACTTGGGCGGGAGACTGAGGGGACTCACGTTACCACTAGGGGGCGACGAGTTGATTCTAGACACACAAATAATGAATATTATTTATTATAATTATATAAATACTCAGAATGTAAGACCAGAGAGAGACCAGAGAGAGAGACCAGAGAGAGAGACCAGAGAGAGAGACCAGAGAGAGAGACCAGAGAGAGAGACCAGAGAGAGAGACCAGAGAGAGACCAGAGAGAGAGACCAGAGAGAGAGACCAGAGAGAGACCAGAGAGAGAGACCAGAGAGAGACCAGAGAGAGACCAGAGAGAGACCAGAGAAAGAGACCAGAGAGAGAGACCAGAGAGAGACCAGAGAGAGACCAGAGAGAGACCAGAGAGAGACCAGAGAGAGACCAGAGAGAGACCAGAGAGAGACCAGAGAGAGAGAGACCAGAGAGAGAGACCAGAGAGAGAGAGACCAGAGAGAGAGACCAGAGAGAGACCAGAGAGAGACCAGAGAGAGACCAGAGAGAGAGACCGGAGAGAGACCAGAGAGAGAGACCAGAGAGAGACCAGAGAGAGACCAGAGAAAGAGACCAGAGAGAGAGACCAGAGAGAGAGACCAGAGAGAGAGACCAGAGAGAGACCAGAGAGAGAGACCAGAGAGAGAGACCAGAGAGAGAGACCAGAGAGAGACCAGAGAGAGACCAGAGAGAGACCAGAGAGAGACCAGAGAGAGACCAGAGAGAGACCAGAGAGAGACCAGAGAGAGACCAGAGAGAGACCAGAGAGAGACCAGAGAGAGAGACCAGAGAGAGAGACCAGAGAGAGAGACCAGAGAGACCAGAGAGAGAGACCAGAGAGAGACCAGAGAGAGAGACCAGAGAGAGACCAGAGAGAGAGAGACCAGAGAGAGAGAGAGACCAGAGAGAGAGAGAGACCAGAGAGACCAGAGAGAGAGACCAGAGAGAGAGACCAGAGAGAGAGACCAGAGAGAGAGACCAGAGAGAGAGACCAGAGAAAGAGACCAGAGAGAGAGACCAGAGAGAGAGACCAGAGAGAGAGATACCAGAGAGAGACCAGAGAGAAAGACCAAACATTAGCAAACAAAAATGTAGTTCTATGAGCACATGAACCTTTCAGGCTGAGTTCAAAGAGGGTGTTAGCCAATAACACACACAACAGATACACACACACACACTACATGTACATTTACACACACAAACACACTACAGATACACGCACACTCTACAGGTACATTTACACAAAAGACAGTGTTATTTGTGTAGCACAGTTCAAAAACACACACACACACACCTGTTACAGTCCAGCAGCTCGTTAGCGATCTGGATCCCGATGCTTCCAGGAAATATCATGGCTCCAGGAGTCGAGCTCCACGGAACCACAGCCTTCTTCCCATCTGAGAAGGAACCACAGAGAGAAGGAACCACAGAACCACAAAGAGAAGGAACCACAGAACCACAAAGAGAAGGAACCACAGAACCACAAAGAGAAGGAACCACAGAACCACAGAGAGAAGGAACCACAGACAGAAGGAACCACAGAACCACAGAGAACCTCGTCAGGGGAACATGTTCTACTGTAGAGAACATGTTCTACTGTAGAGAACATGTTCTACTGTAGAGAACATGTTCTACTGTAGAGAACATGTTCTACTGTAGAGAACATGTTCTACTGTAGAGAACATGTTCTACTGTAGAGAACGTGTTCTACTGTAGAGAACATGTTCTACTGTAGAGAACATGTTCTACTGTAGAGAACGTGTCTGGTTCTGGTCTAGTGTTGTTCTGATCCGGTGTTGTTCTGGTCTCACCTTCAGATGTCTTGCAGTTGGAGGATGGTCCAGATCTGGATCCTGATTGGTTTGTTCGACTGTGGTCGTATCTGAATAAAACATGATCAAAAGAACGTAAATAAGTCAATGGTAAATAACACAGTGTATTATAATACTACTGTACTACTAATATTTTATATATATATATATATATATATATATATAAATAATACTCACAATATGACAGGTTATATATAAATATGCTAATATAAAACTATACTAATATAATACTCACGATATGACAGTGTTGGTGGACACGATGTACTCCACTTCTTTGGTCCAAGGGTTTATGAAACTAAACCACAGACTTTGCAGCGAGACGAAGGAGCCGTGTTTGGTTTTGAATTTATAACAATTTGTTTCTACTTTCTCTTTACTTCGAAGAACTGTGAACAGAGACAGAGACACTGAGATAGAAACACATACTGAGACAGAGACACAGTGACACAGAGACTGAGACACAGAGACACTGAGATAGACACAGAGACTGAGACAGAGACACAGTGACACTGAGATGGACACAGAGACTGAGACACAGAGACAGAGACACTGAGACACAGAGACAGAGACACAGATCCTGAGACAGAGACCGAGACACAGATACTGAGACAGAGACACAGAGACAGAGATACTGAGACTGAGACAGACACAGAGACACAGAGATACTGAGACAGAGACAGAGACAGAGACACAGAGACAGACTCTGTACCTTTACGGTGTCTTTCTGCTAAATGAACCCAGTCGTCCTGATGGAAGTATTCATAACACGAGGTCCCGAGCAGCTCCTGTGGCAGGTACCCCAGGACTGTGGTGGCCCTGAACCATACATCAGACCATACATCAGACAATACATCAGACAATACATCAGACAATACATCAGACAATACATCAGACAATACATCAGACCAGAGAGAGACCAGAGAGAGAAACCAAAGAGAGACAAGAGAGAAACCAGAGAGAGACCAGAGAGAAACCAGAGAGAGACCAGAGAGAAACCAGAGAGAGACCAGAGAGAGAGACCAGAGAGAGACCAGAGAGAAACCAGAGAGAAACCAGAGAGAGACCAGACAGAGAGACCAGAGAGAGACCAGAGAGAGACCAGAGAGAAACCAGACAGAGAGACCAGAGAGAGACCAGAGAGAAACCAGAGAGAGACCAGAGAGAAACCAGAGAGACCAGAGAGAAACCAGAGAGAGAGACCAGAGAGAGACCAGAGAGAAACCAGAGAGAGACCAGAGAGAGACCAGAGAGAGACCAGAGAGAGACCAGAGAGAGAGACCAGAGAGAGAAACCAAAGAGAGACCAGAGAGAGAAACCAGAGAGAGACCAGTGAGAGAGAGACCAGAGAGAGAGAGACCAGAGAGAGGGAGACCAGAGAGAGAGAGACCAGAGAGAGAGACCCGAGAGAGAGAGACCAGAGAGAGAAAACAGATAGAGATTAGAGAGAGACCAGAGAGAAAGACCAGAAAGAGAGACCAGAGAGAGAGAGACCAGTGAGAGAGACCAGAGAGAGACTAGAGACGGACGAGAGAGAGAGACAAGAGAGACCAGAGAGAGAGACCAGAGAGAGAGACCAGAGAGAGACCAGAGTGAGACTAGAGGCAACACAGAAACTGATCAGGAGTTAAACCCAGACTCTCTCACCGTTGGTCTACAAAGGTGAACTTTCCGTCCATGGCGTATCGTGTGACGAACTCTGTGGGTTTGACTGACAGCTCGGGGCTGTGCAGCGAGGAGCCGTGGGAGTGGATCCGCCCCAGAGCCACGAGGCACGAGGAGCTGTCTGCCTCAGCCTCTCCTTCTGATCCCAGCTCAGACTCTCCTTCTGGTCCCAGCTGACTGCACGGCCAGCTGCGCATGTAACCAGTGCAGTGGACCGTGCAGAACCGCTGCGACTCTGCAACACACACTCAACACACAACAACATCACCAACACTAACCCTACCACAACACACTCACTACACACGTCTGCATAACAACACACTCACTACACACGTCTGCAACACAACACACTCACTACACACGTCTGCAACACAACACACTCACTACACACGTCTGCAACACAACACACTCACTACACACGTCTGCATCACAACACACTACACACATCTGCATCACAACACACTACACACGTCTGCATCACAACACACTGCACACGTCTGCATCACGACACACTCACTACACACGTCTGCATCACGACAAACTCACTACACACGTCTGCATCACGACACACTCACTACACACGTCTGCATCACGACAAACTCACTACACACGTCTGCATCACAACACACTCACTACACACGTCTGCATCACGACAAACTCACTACACACACGTCTGCATCACAACACACTCACTACACACGTCTGCATCACGACAAACTCACTACACACGTCTGCATCACAACACACTCACTACACACGTCTGCAACACAACACACTCACTACACACGTCTGCATCACGACACACTCACTACACACGTCTGCAACACAACACACTCACTACACACGTCTGCATCACGACACACTCACTACACACGTCTGCATCACGACACACTCACTACACACGTCTGCATAACAACACACTCACTACACACGTCTGCATCACGACACACTCACTACACACGTCTGCATCACAACACACTACACACGTCTGCATCACAACACACTCACTACACACGTCTGCAACACAACACACTCACTACACACGTCTGCAACACAACACACTCACTACACACGTCTGCAACACAACACGCTCACTACACACGTCTGCATCACAACACACTACACACGTCTGCAACACAACACACTCACTACACACGTCTGCAACACAACACAACACACTACACACGTCTGCAACACAACACAAAGAGACACACACACACACACACACAGAGACACACACACATACAGACACACACACACACACACAGAGACACACAGACACACACACACACAGACAGACACAGACACAGACACACACACACACACACCTTTCTTCTTGGAGGCTCCGCCCTGAAACTCCTTTTCCTCCATTTTGACTGAAACTTTATTGTACTTCATTCGACAGAAGAAGGAACGACGGGCGCCAGAACACAACCGTGATGCACCGATGGGAAGGTCAGCCTGGACCTGCAGACCAGCTACACACACACACACACACACACACAGTGACACACAGCTGTTAATGTGTTGTATACAACTATACAACACACACAGCTGTAAAGATGTGTATCTATACAACACACACACACACACCGATGGGGAGGTCACTTTCTGTGGCTCAGTGAATAGATTTTAAAGCATCTCTGCAAATGTTAGTGCCTCTGAGGAGCACAGGGACTGGTCTCCTGCTGGGACTCTGAGGAGCACAGGGACTGGCCTCCTGCTGGGACTCTGAGGAGCACAGGGACTAGCCTCCTGCTGGGACTCTGAGGAGCACAGGGACAGACCCTCGGTACAAAAACATGATTTACTTTTAGCGTCGATGAGTCGTTCTCTCGGGAACAGCTCTGAGGCCGACAGCTGCTCCTTCACTTTGCTCATGTCTTTGGGATGAATGTAATCAAACAGATTCTGACCAATCAGCTCGCTCTGAGGAGAGACACAGGGTTAATGAGAGAGACCAGAGAGAGACCAGAGAGAGACCAGAGAGAGACCAGAGAGAGACCAGAGAGGGAGACCAGAGAGGGAGACCAGAGAGGGAGACCAGAGAGGGAGACCAGAGAGGGAGACCAGAGAGGGAGACCAGAGAGGGAGACCAGAGAGGGAGACCAGAGAGAGAGACCAGAAAGAGACCAGAGAGGGAGACCAGAGAGAGACCAGAGAGGGAGACCAGAGAGGGAGACCAGAGAGGGAGACCAGAGAGGGAGACCAGAGAGAGAGACCAGAGAGAGAGACCAGAAAGAGACCAGAGAGGGAGACCAGAGAGAGACCAGAGAGGGACCAGAGAGGGAGACCAGAGAGAGACCAGAGAGGGACCAGAGAGGGAGACCAGAGAGAGAGACCAGAAAGAGACCAGAGAGGGAGACCAGAGAGAGACCAGAGAGGGACCAGAGAGGGAGACCAGAGAGAGAGACCAGAGAGGGAGACCAGAGAGGGAGACCAGAGAGAGAGACCAGAGAGGGAGACCAGAGAGAGAGACCAGAGAGAGAGACCAGAGAGAGAGACCAGAGAGAGAGACCAGAGAGAGAGACCAGAGAGAGACCAGAGAGGGAGACCAGAGAGAGAGACCAGAGAGAGACCAGAGAGAGAGACCAGAGAGAGAGACCAGAGAGAGAGACCAGAGAGGGAGACCAGAGAGAGAGACCAGAGAGAGAGACCAGAGAGGGAGACCAGAGAGAGAGACCATAGAGGGAGACCAGAGAGAGAGACCAGAGAGAGAGACCAGAGAGAGAGACCTGAGAGGGAGACCAGAGAGAGAGACCAGAGAGAGACCAGAGAGGGAGACCAGAGAGAGAGACCAGAGAGAGAGACCAGAGAGGGAGACCAGAGAGGGAGACCAGAGAGGGAGACCAGAGAGGGAGACCAGCGAGGGAGACCAGAGAGGGAGACCAGAGAGGGAGACCAGAGAGGGAGACCAGAGAGGGAGACCAGAGAGAGACCAGAGAGAGACCAGAGAGAGAGACCAGAGAGAGAGACCAGAGAGGGAGACCAGAGAGAGAGACCAGAGAGGGAGACCAGAGAGAGAGACCAGAGAGAGACCAGAGAGGGAGACCAGAGAGAGAGACCAGAGAGAGAGACCAGAGAGGGAGACCAGAGAGAGAGACCAGAGAGAGAGACCAGAGAGAGAGACCAGAGAGAGACCAGAGAGGGAGACCAGAGAGAGAGACCATAGAGGGAGACCAGAGAGAGAGACCAGAGAGAGAGACCAGAGAGAGAGACCTGAGAGGGAGACCAGAGAGAGAGACCAGAGAGGGAGACCAGAGAGAGAGACCAGAGAGAGACCAGAGAGGGAGACCAGAGAGAGAGACCAGAGAGGGAGACCAGAGAGGGAGACCTGAGAGGGAGACCAGAGAGAGAGACCAGAGAGGGAGACCAGAGAGAGAGACCAGAGAGAGACCAGAGAGAGACCAGAGAGGGAGACCAGAGAGAGAGACCAGAGAGGGAGACCAGAGAGGGAGACCAGAGAGGGAGACCAGAGAGGGAGACCAGAGAGGGAGACCAGAGAGGGAGACCAGCGAGGGAGACCAGAGAGGGAGACCAGAGAGGGAGACCAGAGAGGGAGACCAGAGAGAGACCAGAGAGAGACCAGAGAGAGACCAGAGAGAGAGACCAGAGAGAGAGACCAGAGAGAGAGACCAGAGAGGGAGACCAGAGAGAGAGACCAGAGAGGGAGACCAGAGAGAGAGACCAGAGAGAGACTAGAGAGAGACTAGAGAGACCATAATAACAGTGGCTTCATGGTGTCTGTAAACATTACCCTACTATAGTTTAATATCTTTGTGACCGACTCCGAGACAAAGACTATTTTTCCGCGATCACAGCCCACGACAAACAGGAACCCGTCAGCTGCCTGCGAGATCACAGGGACAAGGGATCACAGGGACAAGGGATCACAGGGACAAAGGAACACAGGAGAAGAGTCAGAATCAGCAACTTTCACACGGAACATAAAAGGGTGTTCACCTTAAGGACCAGATGTTTCAGCTCCTCGTCAGGAATGAACGATGGTTTGTAGCTGGCCTCGGAGAAAGAGCTTCCAGAACCTGGAGATTAGGATTAGATTAAGATTAAGATCCTTTACTCGTCCCACAGAGAAATGTCAGCGTTGCATCGTCACAGAACAGTAGAATGAGGAATCAAGATAAACAATAAAATAAAATAAAATCTGTACCTTTAGGTTTTGTCCCTAATAATTAATTAATTCATCAATCATGTCCCTCTGCTCAAGTCCCTGTGCTCATGTCCCTCCGCTCGTGTCCCTGTGCTCATTTGCGTCCCTCCGCTCATGTCCCTCTGCTCATGTCCGTCCCTGTGCTCATGTCCCTCTGCTCATGTCCCTCCGCTCATGTCCCTGTGCTCATGTCCCTCTGCTCATGTCCCTCTGCTCATGTCCCTCCGCTCATGTCCCTCCGCTCATGTCCCTCTGCTCATGTCCGTCCCTGTGTTCATGTCCCTCTGCTCATGTCCCTCTGCTCATGTCCGTCCCTGTGCTCATGTCCCTCTGCTCATGTCCCTCTGCTCATGTCCCTCTGCTCATGTCCCTCTGCTCATGTCCATCCCTCTGCTACAGAGTTATTTATGCACCTTCAGGATGGAAAAGCAAATTAATTCAGTGATCAAAGCTTCTTTCAGCTCTGGGTCTTGAGCAAAGTGAAGGTTCACATCCCACTGACTTTGAGCCTGTTATCCACCTTTTTATTTCATCTAGGTTAGATCACGGCAACTCACTGTGGTCTGGACCTGAGCTGCTCACAGGGACAGAGAGAGCACATCACCCCCGTGCTGGCCTCACTTCACCGGCTCACAGGGACAGAGAGAGCACATCACCCCCGTGCTGGCCTCACTTCACCGGCTCACAGGGACAGAGAGAGCACATCACCGCCGTGCTGGCCTCACTTCACCGGCTCACAGGGACAGAGAGAGCACATCACCCCCGTGCTGGCCTCACTTCACCGGCTCACAGGGACAGAGAGAGCACATCACCCCCGTGCTGGCCTCACTTCACCGGCTCACAGGGACAGAGAGAGCACATCACCCCGTGCTGGCCTCACTTCTTTCTCCGTCTGCTCCGCTCAGATCAGCTATGTCCAAAAACCAACTGTTGTTGAACGTGCCCCGGTATTGTCTCAAAACTCGTGGAGACCAGACCAGACCAGACCAGACCAGACCAGACCAGACCAAAGCACTTTGGGCAGCTGGTGTTGTTGTAAATGTGCCATGCAAATAAAGTTGACATTGACAGAGACAGGGGGTTCTATATTTGCTCATTCTTACATTAGTTTTGTTCCTTATCTACCTGTGGTTCTGTGTAACGGTTTGGTGTTGTACCTTTGAGTGAGCACAGGTACAGTACCTTTGAGTGAGCGCAGGTGCTGCAGGGCCATCCTCAGCACAGTGAGTTTGTCCAGTTTGCGGGACATGGCGTGGGGCACAGGGATCATGGTGGACAGTTTATCGATCAGGTTGTTCATCCGCACTCGTCTCCTTTTCTCAATCTGACTGTGAGGCTCTCTGCATCAGGAGGGGCCGAAAACATCAGAAATCATCAGAAAAACATCAGAAATCTATGAAAACACACGATTAAAACACATGATGAAAACACAGAAAGTTTGAACAAACCTGCAGCACTTGACTTTGGCGTGTTGGTCGTCTTCATCAGACCTGTCACCGACAACACACTTCAGAGTCACACACTATTACAGAGAAAAGTTACACAACTTTCTCACCCGTCATCGTCCATATCCTCATCAAACATGGACACAGACTTGGATTCCCTGGAACAGAAAGAGACCAGAGAGAGACCAGAGAGAGACCAGAGAGAGACCAGAGAGAGAGAGACCAGAGATAGACCAGAGAGAGACCAGAGAGAGGCCAGAGAGAGAGACCAGAGAGAGACCAGAGAGAGAGAGAGACCAGAGATAGACCAGAGAGATCAGAGAGAGACCAGAGAAAGAGACCAGAGAGAGAGAGAGACCAGAGATAGACCAGAGATAGACCAGAGAGAGACCAGAGAGAGACCAGAGAAAGAGACCAGAGAGAGACCAGAGAGAGACCAGAGAAAGAGACCAGAGAGAGAGACCAGAGAGAGAGACCAGAGAGAGAGACCAGAGAGAGAGACCAGAAAGAGCAGAGTTAGTGTAGCTCTGGGTGGAACAGTGTCCTTCCTGGTGTGAGACTCACTGGTTGTCTGTGCTTCCTTTGCGTTTCCGTGGGACCTCCATCATTGAGGACAAGCTGGAGGACGATGGAGGACTCATGAGGTCCGACAGACACATGGAACTGCCCTCTACAGCCGAGGCCTCTTCTGCTACACACAACACAATAATACATCTTCATTTGTATAGCACACACAAAGTCATATTTATTTATCTAGCACATTTCACACACACAGCACTTTACAGATTTGATTTAACACATTCCCACCACACTCTCCTCACTCTTTACACTCATTCGTCTTGTTTCTAGTGGTAAAGGAAACCGGAGCACCTGGAGGAATCCTACACAGACACAGGGAGAATGTGCAAACTCCAGTCCACACAGATCTTCCCTGTCTGATAACAACAATAACCTTGCTCTCAATTTAAGACCATCCCCATCAGCAGATCTGGCAACCTGATTTTTAATCCTAGTCCCTGTTTTTTAATCCTAGTCCCTCTCACTTTTAAGCCTAGTCCCTGTCTTTCAATCCTAGTCCCTCTCACTTTTAATCCTAGTCCCTGTCTTTCAATCCTAGTCCCTCTCACTTTTAATCCTAGTCCCTGTCTTTCAATCCTAGTCCCTCTCACTTTTAATCCAAGTCCCTGTCTTTCAATCCTGGTCCTTCTCACTTTTAATCCTAGTCCCTGTCTTTCAATCCTAGTCCCTCTCACTTTTAATCCTAGTCCCTGTCTTTCAATCCTAGTCCCTCTCACTTTTAATCCTAGTCCCTGTTTTTAAATCCTAGTCCCTCTCACTTTTAATCCCAGTCCCTGTCTTTTAATTCTAGTCCCTGTCTTTTAATTCTAGTCCCTGATTTTTAATCCTAGTCCCTCCGTCTTTCAATCCTAGTCCCTCTGTCTTTCAATCCTAGTCCCTCTGTCTTTCAATCCTAGTCCCTCTGTCTTTCAATCCTAGTCCCTCTCACTTTTAATCCTAGTCCTTCTCCCTTTTAATCCTAGTCCCTCTGTCTTTTAATCCTAGTCCCTGTTTTTAATCCTAGTCCCTCTCACTTTTAATCCTAGTCCTTCTCCCTTTTAATCCTAGTCCCTGTCTTTAAATCCTAGTCCCTGTTCTTTAATCCTAGTCCCTGTCTTTTAATCCTAGTCCCTGTCTTGAAATCCTAGTCCCTCTCACCCTTAATCTACGTCCCTGTCTTTAAATCCTAGTCCCTGTTCTTTAATCCTAGTCCCTGTCTTTTAATCCTAGTCCATGTTTTGTAATCCTACTCCCTCTCACCTTTAATCCTAGTCCCTGTTTTTAATCCTAGTCCCTGTTTTTTAATCCTAGTCCCTCTGTCTTTCAATCCTAGTCCCTGTTTTAAATCCTAGTCCCTCTCACTTTTAATCCTAGTCCCTGTCTTTAAATCCTAGTCCCTGTTCTTTAATCCTAGTCCCTGTCTTTTAATCCTAGTCCATGTTTTGTAATCCTAGTCCCTCTGTCTTTTAATCCTAGTCCCTGTCTTTTAATCCTAGTCCCTGTCTTTTAATCCTAGTCCCCCTGTTTTTTAATCCTAGTCCCTATGTATTTTAATCCTAGTCCCTGTTTTTTAATCCTTGTCCTTGTTTTTTAATCCTAGTCCCTGTCTTTCAATCCTAGTCCCCTGTCTTTTAATCCTTGTCCCTGTCTTTTCATCCTAGTCCCTGTCTTTCAAACCTAGTCCCTGTCTTTTAATCCTTGTCCCTGTTTTTTTAATCCTAGTCCCAGCAGAAGGCTAGTCCCTGTGCTCCTCTATCTCTGAGTAATGTAATAACGTAATATTTAATCTATAACCCATCATAAAAAGGGAGTATAGGTACAAATGTAACTTCACTAATGTAACTTCACTATAGGAGACACTGTAAAATATACAGGTGATAATCCACGTTAGCAGCTGTGGATACAGCAGCTGTGGATCCAGAGACTCCTGGTCTTTGAACACAACGAAGACAAACACATCTATTTCTGTCCAGAGCAAAAACAGAGAGAGACAGAGACACAGAGAGAGAGACACAGAGACAGAAATACAGAGGCAGAGAGAGAAGCACAGACAGAGAGAGAAGCACAGACAGAGAGAGAAGCACAGAGACAGAGAGACAGAGACAGAGAGAGAAGCACAGAGACAGAGAGACAGAGACAGAGAGAGAAGCAGAGACAGAGAGACAGAGACAGAGAGAGAAGCACAGACAGAGAGAGAAGCACAGAGACAGAGAGACAGAGAGAGAAGCACAGACAGAGAGAGAAGCACAGAGACAGAGAGACAGAGAGAGAAGCAGAGACAAACGTAACATTCATATTAACATTATTAAGACATACAGATCATTATGACATAAACATAAACATTATTATGACATACAGATCCTGTAGAAGCGGAGACTGAGGACGTGGGAAACGCGGTGATCGCAGAAAACGTGCAGGAGACGAAAAACAACGCGATGTAACGTTACGTAAAAACCACAGATAGTTTGCTCCAGTGATCTACTGACCTACATTCACACGGAGCTGTGGCCTCCCCCGTCCAGCACCACACACACACATATATATATATATACATACATATATATATTAATATATACATATATTTGTATACTTATACCCACATATACATCTATGACACATGTCTGTGGACCTCAGACCCTGTACCTGCCGCCTGCGCCGATCTGTCACCGCCGCCGGCCGTCGCACTCCGGGCGGACATGGCTCCAGCCACAGGCGCGGGTCCGAGTCCGGGTCCGGGGCCCAGGACACAAATACATGGAACCTGCTCCTGGAGTCTGGAAACAGGAGGTTTGTACAGAGAGAGGAGCAGATCCGCTCAAGACACAAACAGTGTAAACATCAAAGATGGCTGTGCGCGAGGACAGAGAACACGACATGGAAGGACAGGACTCCCCCTGCAGGCCGCGAGAGGAACTGCACTATGATACTGAGGAGCACAGGGACTGGCCTTCTGCTGGGACTCTGAGGAGCACAGGGACTGGCCTCCTGCTGGGACTCTGAGGAGCACAGGGACTGGCCTCCTGCTGGGACTCTGAGGAGCACAGGGACTGGCCTCCTGCTGGGACTCTGAGGAGCACAGGGACTGGCCTCCTGCTGGGACTCTGAGGAGCACAAGGACTGGCCTTGAATATGCCTTGTGTAGGAACTGGATGAATCATTGTAGACTGTATCTAACACTTGTAGTTTCTTTTAGAACGGAAAAGAATCACATCATGTTAAAAAGAGTTGATTTTACATTTATTTAAAGAACAGAAAATTATCTTTGGTGTCATCAAATAAATTCAATATAACTGTGACTGAGGCGACGATGGATTTATTTGTTTTGAGTCTCATGACCTTTTCATCAGTTGCTTCCTCGGTGACCATGGGCATATGGAGCTGCTCAGTCCCTCAGATTAAACATGGATTATATCAGAGGTCTATGGTGTACAGATTGCACACATTCACTCATGTACAGGCTTCTTTGGGTATAAAAGCTCCCAAAAATACTATTATTATTATTATTATTATATTATATTATTTTGTTTAATTTCCAGAGACCTGTTTTTAAACTGCACCAGTGTGTGGATTAACATTTACAGTCTATGGGATTAACTCTTTCTGACTATTGTTATTCAGTCTGTGAAGAACAATAGCATTAGCCTTTAGCCAGCTTTAGCTACTGGCTAAAGGCTAATGCTAACTGCTGCAAGTAAACAGTGGCTCTATCCGAATGTCAGTATAATTAAAAAACAAACAATGATTTCCTTAAAGTAACGAGAGAGAAACAACCCACACCTGGACACAAAGTTAGTAATTAATCGTCAAAATGACTGCTCTCGTGTAAAAGACCATGTGCCACTGAACCCCGCTCCTCAGAGGACTGTGGTTTTGTTCATAAAGATAAATATTGAACAGAAACCTCCAATGTTTCCAACGAAGGAGGAAAAACAGAATGAATGAAAACAACAGTACCTTAGCCCGGACACCAGGGAGCGCTGCTGACTCCTCAGTCCGGACACCAGGGGGCGCTGGTGACTCCTCAGTCCGGACACCAGGGAGCGCTGGTGACTCTTCAGTCCGGACACCAGGGGGCGCTGGTGACTCTTCAGTCCGGACACCAGGGAGCGCTGGTGACTCTTCAGTCCGGACACCAGGGAGCGCTGGTGACTCTTCAGTCCGGACACCAGGGGGCGCTGGTGACTCTTCAGTCCGGACACCAGGGGGCGCTGGTGACTTAGGCTCCAGACTCAACAGGTCTCAGTAATGACGCTTCTGTCATGTTTAAGATTCAGTGTTTTAGTTGTGGACAAAGAGATTAAATGCAGAGCACCAAGAGTATTATAATGAATCTGAGACTAAAACAGCAGGTTCTTGTTTATGATTATACAATTATTAATATCAATGAGTTAATCCTGTGCTACATTGTTGCCAGATCCTCTCAGGTTCATACATATTTAAGCACAAAGGCAACAGGAGCCTCAGATCAGCCTGGGGTAATGGGAGGTGCAGCCTGCTCCTCCTCCTACTCCCTCCTGCACCTCCTCCTCCCTCCTCCTTCCCCCCTCCTCCTCCTTCTTCTTCCCTCCCCCCCTTCCCCCCTCCCCAATCCTCCTCCCTCCTCCTCCCTCCTCCTCCCTCCCCTCCTCCCCTCCTCCCCTCCTCCCCTCCTCCCTCCTCCTCCTCAGCTGAGTGGGATGGAGCTCTCTGCCTCTCCACCTGCAGACGGGACTGGACTATAGGACTACAGCCTCTCACTGTGGACATGGAGAGCTGTATTTGTTGATTTTCTTTATGTTTGTGGAAAAGTGTTTTGCTCAAAGGTCGAGGTGTGAAGGAGATGAAGAGGAGTTTGTTATAGACTTTGGCCGTTAACTCGCCGCGGACTGAAAATGCCTTTTGGAGGTTTGTCCAGTTTGAAGGAGCAGGTGTTTAAACCTGGGAAAGAGGAGGTGAAGAACTCTGTGGGGGACTCTTTGGGGAAACTACAACGGTAAGAAATGTTATATATATGTATATATGTATATGTATATATATATATATATATATATATATATATATGTCTGATGAGTCCTGATCCTCCTGCTTCACACAATAGTCTCACATGAAGATAAGAACTAATATCTAATATCTGGTGGTTTACATTTGTACCGAGACAACGTCAGAGCACAGGGCCTTCTCAGCGGTCTTAAACCCAGAGCACAGGGCCTTCTCTGTGGTCTTAAACCCAGAGCACAGGGCCTTCTCTGTGGTCTTAAACCCAGAGCACAGGGCCTTCTCTGTGGTCTTAAACCCAGAGCACAGGGCTTTCTCTGTGGTCTTAAACCCAGAGCACAGGGCCTTCTCAGTGGTCTTAAACCCAGAGCACAGGGCCTTCTCAGTGGTCATAAACCCAGAGCACAGGGCCATTCTGACTTGTAGACCGGTTATACTTGATGTTCTGTATGTATTGATATATAAATTTAATATATATAAATGTAATATATATAAATAAGGAGCAGGCTGTAAAGTTCCGCTGAACCTGATCCTGAGGCGCGGCTGCTGCATGTGAGTGATTGACAGGTCATGAAAGATTGAACAGAAAGTGGAAAAACAGTCGTTTGTTCATTTAATCAATGAGGTCGAGTTCTGAGGCTCCAGAGTCTGTGGGAGTTAATCCAGATATATACACATATATACTGTATAGATAGATAGATATAGATATATTGATAAACACACACATTTGGCCCTCCGCGGGCGGTTATCCCTCTCTAAGCTTGGGTCCTCTACCAGAGGCCTGGGAGCTTGAGGGTTCTGTGCATTATCTTTGCTGTTCCTAGCACTGCACATTTCTGGACCCAGATGTCCGAGGTTGTTCCAGGGATCCGCTGTAACCACTCTTCTAGCTTCGGGGCCACTGCCCCGAGTGCACCGATCACCACGGGCACTACTGTCACTTTTACCCTCCAGACACTCTCCAGTTCCTCTCTGAGACCTTGGTATTTCTCAAGCTTTTCGTGTTCTTTTTTCCTGATGTTACCATCGCTTGGAATTGCCACGTCCACCACCACGGCTGTCCTCTGCCCTGTTGGTTCATTACCATTTGGTCGGTCTGTATCTGGAAGTCCCACAGGATCTTCACATGCTCATTCTCCACCACCTTTGGAGGAGTTTCCCACTTAGACCTTGGGGTTTCCAGCCCATACTCTGCACAGATGTTTCTGTACACTATGCCAGCCACTTGGTTATGGCGTTCCATGTAGGCCTTCCCTGCCAGCATCTTGCACCCTGCAGTTATGTGTTGGATTGTCTCAGGTGCCTCTTTGCACAACCGACACCTTGGGTCTTGTCTGGTGTGGTATATCTGGGCCTCTATCGCTCTGGTGCTCAGGGCCTGTTCCTGTGCAGCCATGATGAGTGCCTCTGTGCTGTCCTGTAGGCCAGCCCTTTCTAGCCATTGGTAGGACTTCTTGAGATCAGCCACTTCTGTTATGCTCCGGTGGTACATGCCGTGTAGGGGCTTGTCCTCCCATGATGGTATATTATATAGATAGATATATGTATATATATATGAACGTACGCTATAATACTGCATCAAGCGACACTGAGGCCAAGTTACAGGTGTGATCCGTGGAGAGGCGACCCCAGAGTCTGTTCAGTGGGAGCCAAGGTTTAGTGTTTTTACACTGGATTCAACACAAGATGAACGTGAGTTCTAGACCCTTTGGAGCTACATCCACAGGTGTTTGGGATCTTTCTGCTTTTGGAGGTTTGTTCTAAAGCCTCTGAAACTCAGAGGACACATGTCCTACAGGAAATAAACTATATGTTTGGAAGGATCCGACTTTAGACCCATCAGACCCATCAGACCCACAGGGAAGAACTGATATATTTAGAAGTTCAGATGAAGAAGAAGTTCAACTTCAGATTCACCGACACTGATGAAGTCTGGAGGAGAGAGTTTAATGGAAACTGAGTCTAGACCCCAGTGCTGGAGTCCCCAGGGTCCTCGACCCCGGTCCTGGAGTCCCCAGGGTCCTAGACCCCGGTGCTGGAGTCCCCAGGTTGAGCTAACATTACAATACTCCACTGGATTGGGAGGAGGAGGGTCACTGCGCGAACAGCAGCTTGAAGCCGTAGAGGACTGAGAGGCAGATGTCATGCTGTAGGTCTTTGCTGCTTTAATAAACAAACTTCTGCTGTAGAAAAATGGACGGCTGTAACATGGAGGAGGAGGAGTTAGAGCTGACGGAGGACGGGCGGCCTGTGGCCTCGGCGCCACGGGAGCGCCCCCTGGTGGACTGCACCTGCTTCGGTCTCCCCAGACGCTACATCCTGGCCATTCTCAGCGGCCTCGGCTTCTGCATCTCCTTCGGGATCCGCTGTAACCTGGGCGTGGCCATCGTGGAGATGGTCAACAACAACACGGTCTACATCAACGGAACGCCAGTCCTCCAGGTGAGAGAGACCAGAGAGAGACCAGAGAGAGACCAGAGAGAGAGAGACCAGAGAGAGAGACCAGAGAGAGAGACCAGAGAGTGACCAGAGAGAGAGACCAGAGAGAAACCAGAGAGAAACCAGAGAGAGACCAGAGAGAGAGACCAGAGAGAGAGAGCCCAGAGAGAGAGACCAGAGAGAGAGACCAGAGAGAGACCATAGAGAGAGAGACCAGAGAGAAACCAGAGAGAGACCAGAGAGAGAGAGACCAGAGAGAAACCAGAGAGAGACCAGAGAGAGAGACCAGAGAGAGACCAGAGAGAGACCAGAGAGAGAGACCAGAGAGAGACCAGAGAGAGACCAGAAAGAGACCAGAGAGAGAGACCAGAGAGAGACCAGAGAGAGACCAGAGCGAGACCAGAGAGAGCGAATATAACCCCTGACTTGATGGTAACAAAAGTATGTTTTTCCTCCTTCAGAAAGCACAGTTTAACTGGAACCCAGAGACCGTGGGTCTGATCCATGGCTCCTTCTTCTGGGGATACATCGTGACTCAGATCCCTGGAGGATTCATCGCCAACAAACTGATGGCAAACAGGTCTTTCACACACACTCAGGGTTTACATTTTCTGGTTCATGTCCCTCTGGTTCATCTGGTTTAGCTTCCTCTGGTTTATCCTCTTCTGGTAAAGTTTTACAGTGTAGTTTATCACCTCTGTGTTTGGTGGATGTGGGTGAGTATGAGGAGGAGGAGGAGGAGGAGATGAAGGCGATGAAGGAGATAAACCGCTGTAATAAAATCTTCAGGAAAAGAGGAGCCGTCGCTGACACAGTTAATAATGAAAGATCCTGCCTCTGATTTCTCCCTGAAACATCAGACACTGGAATATTACTCGTGTCACTTACGCGGCGCCGCAGACACAGAGGATCAGAGGACTTTACACTGACGATGTCCTAACAACAGATTAGAGACTCAAACACAAACACAAGAAATGCAAAATAATAATAAAGGGGCGCAGGACCAATGTCCATAAATGTCTCCCTGGTGTCTCTCTGGTCTCTCTCTCTGGTCTCTCTCTGGTCTCTCTCTGGTCTCTCTCTGGTCTCTCTTTGGAATCTCTCTTCGGTCTCTCCCTGGTCTCTCTCTGGTCTCTCTTTGGAATCTCTCTTCGGTCTCTCCCTGGTCTCTCTCTGGTCTCCATGATCTCTCTCTGGTCTCTCTCTGGTCTCTCTGGTCTCTCTCTGGTGTCTCTCTCTGGCCTCTCTCTGGCCTCTCTCTGGTCTCTCTCTGGTCTCCATGGTCTCTCTGGTCTCTCTCTGGTCTCTCCCTCTCTGGTCTCTCTCTGGCCTCTCTCTCTGGCCTCTCTCTGGTCTCTCTCTGGTCTCTATCTGGTCTCTCTCTGATCTCCATGGTCTCTCTCTGGTCTCTCTCTGGTCTCTCTCTCTGGTCTCTCTCTGGTCTTTCTCTCTGGTCTCTCTCTGGTCTTTCTCTCTGGTCTCTCTCGCTGGTTTCTCTCTGGTCTCTCTCTGGTCTCTCTCTCTGGTCTCTCTCTGGTCTCTCTCTGGTCTCTCTCGCTGGTCTCTGGTCTCTCTCTGGTCTCTCTCTCTGGTCTCTCTCTGGTCTCTCTCTCTGTAGATAAAGCTGGGGTACCTAACTTTCAAACCACAGAAGGAATAAAGTGCATCCAATCAATTATGTACTTTTTCTTTTTTTACATTACATTTGAATCAAATAAAAAGTGGGGCGACAGTAGCTCAGTTGGTAGAGCATTGGCCTTTGGGCCTGGGGTTCATGGGTTCGATTGCCACCATGGGACCTACTCCAACTGCTCCCACTGATGTCTACCGTCGTTGTGTCCTTGTGCAAGACACTTAACCCCACGTTGCCTGAAGCCCCCCGCTGAAAGACCAAGGCTGTTTCACTGTTGATGGAGCAGCCATCTTCCTGTGGACTCACCCCCTGCAGAGGATCAGCAAGGGACTGGTGCTATGAGCATTGGGTGGCGGCCCCCCCCCCCCCCCCCCCCCCCCCCGACCCAGAAATGGAATAATCAAGGGGTTGAAAATGAAAGAATGAATGAACATTTGAATCAAAGAAAATAAACAAGTTCCAGGAGCTCGACCCAGCGCAAAAGTACATTTGTGTATACATATTTGTATTGTGTTTATATATTTGTTTGTGTGGGTAGCTCTCTCGCTTCTCAGCAAGAAGGTCCTGGGTTCGAATCCCGGTCGGAACAGGGTCTTTCTGAGTGGAGTTTGCATGTTCTCCCCGTGTCTGCGTAGGTTTCCTCCAGGTGCTCCGGTTACCCTACCACTAAAAACATGTACAATAGGTCTGAATGTAATGAGAGAGTGGATTGTGTTTGGTTGGAGGCTTTGATGGACCAGTGTGTTCTGGACTCGCTTCATCACCGTGTGGAGGGATTGGAACTATATCTGACTCTGAACATTGTAAACAGCTTTGGGTGCCCCTGGTCTGTAAAAATGTGCTATATAAATAAACATGACTTACTTACACATACGTAGATCCTAAACGCCCCGAACTGTTTTGTTCCAGAGTGTTTGGAGCCGCCATCTTTCTGACGTCAACGTTGAACATGTTCATTCCATCCGCAGCCAGGGTTCACTACGGCTGTGTGATGTTTGTGCGGATCCTGCAGGGCTTAGTGGAGGTAATACCCCTGTCACAGGTAAAAAACTGTCACATACAGGTAAAACACGTCACTCACAGCTATGGAGCCGAGTGGGTGGGGCCTAAGTCTACACAAGTAACACTGCCATTTAATGTATCTGTAGGAGCTTAGAAAAGTCAAAATATACCATTAAATTCAATGTGTTTGTGTATAGCCCTGAATCACAACTCTCTCTGGTCTCTCTCTCTGGTCTCTCTCTGGCCTCTCTCTGGTCTCTCTCCCTGGTCTCTCTCTGGTCTCCCTCTGGTCTCTCTCTGGTCTCTCTCTCTGGTCTCTCTCTGGCCTCTCTCTGGTCTCTCTCCCTGGTCTCTCTCTGGTCTCCCTCTGGTCTCTCTCTGGTCTCTCTCTGGTCTCTCTCTGGCCTCTCTCTGGTCTCTCTCCCTGGTCTCTCTCTGGTCTCCCTCTGGTCTCTCTCTCTGGTCTCTCTCTGGTCTCTCTCCCTGGTCTCTCTCTGGTCTCTCTCTGGTCACATGACACCCGTGCCTCTCTCTCATTGGCTGTTTCCTGTGGCCTCAGGGTGTCACGTACCCGGCCTGTCATGGACTCTGGGCCAAATGGGCTCCACCTCTGGAGAGGAGTCGACTCGCCACCACCTCCTTCTGTGGTGAGTTTTATTATACTCTAGGTTAATGATGGTTAATTGTGCTTTATGATATCATGAAGTATTTATTATCATGCTAAAATATTCTTCAATATTTAATATTGTACTGGTGACAGTTCCATTAAAACTGTTATTTCATGTTATTTAATGTCAGCATTTGGAAAAATGAAGCTAAAGCTGAGGTTCAGGCAAAAGTCCTCTGAGATGACTACCGTTGTGATTTAGGGCGACACAAGAATAAATTGAATTGTATTGTAAATGACTCAGAGCTCACTGCACTCAATCATTTGTGCATTAACCCTCCTCCTCCCCATCGCCGCCTCGGCCTCAGAGGACCACCATCAGGGTCTAGGCCTAGGTCAAGGCCCTGGGGGATTTCATTTCCTAATCTCTATTTCCCATTCTGTGTTTGTCATGTGATCTGGCAGAGTCTATTGTGATCTGAACCAGAGTCTAATGTGATCTGCCAGAGTCTAATGTGATCTGAACCAGAGTCTAATGTGATCTGAACCAGAGTCTAATGTGATCTGAACCAGAGTCTAATGTGATCTGAACCAGAGTCTAATATGATCTGAACCAGAGTCTAATGTGATCTGCCAGAGTCTAATGTGATCTGAACCAGAGTCTAATGTGATCTGAACCAGAGTCTAATGTGATCTGAACCAGAGTCTAATGTGATCTGAACCAGAGTCTAATATGATCTGAACCAGAGTCTAATGTGATCTGCCAGAGTCTAATGTGATCTGAACCAGAGTCTAATATGATCTGAACCAGAGTCTAATGTGATCTGAACCAGAGTCTAATGTGATCTGAACCAGAGTCTAATGTGATCTGAACCAGAGTCTAATGTGATCTGTCAGAGTCTAATGTGATCTGAACCAGAGTCTAATGTGATCTGCCAGAGTCTAATGTGATCTGAACCAGAGTCTAATGTGATCTGTCAGAGTCTACTGTGATCTGTCAGAGTCTAATGTGATCTGCCAGAGTCTAATGTGATGTGTTGCAGGGTCTTACGCTGGAGCCGTGATAGCGATGCCTCTGGCCGGGGTCCTGGTGCAGTATGTGGGCTGGCCCTCTGTCTTTTATGTTTACGGTGAGTTCTTTATTGTTGAAACCTTTTTATGACTTATACAGACCCTCAGACTGTAGACCTCAGACTGTAGACCTCAGACTGTAGACCCTCAGACTGTAGACCCTCAGACTGTAGACCCTCAGACTGTAGACCTCAGACTGTAGACCTCAGACTGTAGACCCTCAGACTGTGGACCCTCAGACTGTAGACCTCAGACTGTAGACCTCAGACTGTAGACCTCAGACTGTAGACCCTCAGACTGTAGACCCTCAGACTGTAGACCTCAGACTGTAGACCCTCAGACTGTAGACCTCAGACTGTAGACCTCAGACTGTAGACCTCAGACTGTAGACCCTCAGACTGTAGACCCTCAGACTGTAGACCCTCAGACTGTAGACCTTAGACTGTAGACCCTCAGACTGTGGACCCTCAGACTGTAGACCTCAGACTGTAGACCCTCAGACTGTAGACCCTCAGACTGTAGACCCTCAGACTGTAGACCTCAGACTGTAGACCCTCAGACTGTAGACCCTCAGACTGTAGACCCTCAGACTGTAGACCCTCAGACTGTGGACCCTCAGACTGTAGACCTCAGACTGTAGACCTCAGACTGTAGACCTCAGACTGTAGACCCTCAGACTGTAGACCCTCAGACTGTAGACCCTCAGACTGTAGACCCTCAGACTGTGGACCCTCAGACTGTAGACCTCAGACTGTAGACCTCAGACTGTAGACCTCAGACTGTAGACCTCAGACTGTAGACCCTCAGACTGTAGACCCTCAGACTGTGGACCCTCAGACTGTAGACCCTCAGACTGTAGACCTCAGACTGTAGACCTCAGACTGTAGACCCTCAGACTGTGGACCCTCAGACTGTAGACCCTCAGATTGTAGACCTCAGACTGTAGACCTCAGACTGTAGACCTCAGACTGTAGACCCTCAGACTGTAGACCCTCAGACTGTAGACCCTCAGACTGTAGACCTCAGACCGCAGACCCTCAGATGATAAATGATTATTTTGTAGACACAGATGTTTTCCGGAACAGAATCTCACTCAGACAGAACAGATGAATACAAAAGAACTTGTGTTTTAATAAAGCGGCGCTCTGCGTCTGCTGCGATATCATCTCATGATTTATTGAAGCAAATGAGCGTCTTCCGCTCTGTCACTTTGTTCATAATGAAAACCTGCAGAGCTGACCTTTAAACCAGGTTTTTAATAGTGCTTCATCAGAACTCGGCTCCTTCTCCTCAAACATATGTGTGTTTTCTGCAGGGGTCTTCGGGCTCATCTGGTACATCATGTGGTTGTTGTTGGCCTACGGAAGCCCGGCGGCTCATCCCACCATCAGCGACGAGGAGAGACTCTACATCGAGACCGCCATCGGGGAGAGCACCAGTAAGCTGAGCGCCACCGGGGTAGGCTCCCGTTACTGTCCTTCTGTTCTGTGGCCCTCAGATGGTTCCTCAGATGGTTCCTCAGATGGTTCCTCAGATGGTTCCTCAGATGGTTCCTCAGATGGTTCCTCAGATCATGATTGTGGAGGAGACATGTTAGCAATAGCCACAGCTAAAGCTAACATCTTTTAGACGTTCCTGTTTTCAAGAGAGAGATTGAGGCTTTTAAGTTTGGCACAAATATTGAAAATCAGATATAGTCTGATTATATATAATCATATTATATATGTTCTAATCTGTGCCTGGCACCACATACTGTGGTCTGCTGCTGTGTCGGCACTTTGTTGTAATGTTTACTGTGGGAGACTCAACGAGTTACTGTGTCTCATCACCATGGAGACGAGTTACTGTGTCTTATCACCATGGAGACGTGTTACAGTGTCTTATCACCATGGAGACGTGTTACTGTGTCTTATCACCATGGAGACATGTTACAGTGTCTTGTCACTGTGGAGACAAGTTACTGTGTCTTATCGCCATGGAGATGTGTCATTGTGTTTAGCACTCTCGCTTCTCAGCAAGAAAGTCCTGGGTTCAAATCCTGGTCGGAACAGGGCCTTTCTGAGTTGAGTTTGCATGTTCTCCCCATGTCTGTGTAGGTTTCCTCCGGGTACACCAGTTTCCCCTACCACTAAAAACATGTACAATAGGTCTGTGCCTCCTGGCCCCTCCCATCTCTGTGTGGAGTGAGAGACTGATGCCCACTGTAAACCACTTTGACTCTGGTCTGTGAAAGGCACTATATACAGTAAATAAACATTACTGACTTACTTACTGTGTCTCATCTCCATGGAGACGTGTCACTGTGTCTCATCTCCATGGAGACGTGTCACTGTGTCTCATCGCCATGGAGACGTGTTACTCATGATCATTAATGTACTTTTGTAGAAGTTTAAAACGCCGTGGCGCCGCTTCTTCACCTCGATGCCGGTTTACGCCATCATCGTGGCCAACTTCTGCCGCAGCTGGACCTTCTACCTGCTGCTCATCAGTCAGCCCGCCTACTTTGAAGAGGTGTTTGGCTTCCCCATCAGTAAGGTCAGCACCTGTAGCTCTCCAACCTCTCTCAAACCTGTAGCTCTCAAATCTGTAGCTCTCCATCCTGTAGCTCGCCAAAGGATTTAGAAATGAACAAATCAAATAAAACATACTTATATTTCAGATTGTATTATTGATTATCCTTTTTTAAATTGTATTGTCAGTAGTAACAAAAATGTGACGATAAAGACTGTTCCTGATCATGTTCTTATGCTACAGTAACATGTTCTTATGCTACAGTAACATGTTCTTATGCTACAGTATCATGTTCTTATGCTACAGTAACATGTTCTTATGCTACAGTATCATGTTCTTATGCTACAGTAACATGTTCTTATGCTACAGTATCATGTTCTTATGCTACAGTAACATGTTCTTATGCTACAGTATCATGTTCTTATGCTACAGTAACATGTTCTTATGCTACAGTAACATGTTCTTATGCTACAGTATCATGTTCTTATGCTACAGTATCATGTTCTTATGCTACAGTAACATGTTCTTATGCTACAGTAACATGTTCTTATGCTACAGTAACATGTTCTTATGCTACAGTAACATGTTCTTATGCTACAGTAACATGTTCTTATGCTACAGTAACATGCTACACGTGTGTTCTGACCAGGTGGGGATGCTGTCCGCCGTGCCCCACCTGGTGATGACCATCGTGGTGCCGATCGGAGGACAACTGGCAGATTATCTACGCACCAACAAGATCATGTCCACCACCAACGTGCGAAAGATCATGAACTGTGGAGGTCTGTGATCTGTCTGTGATCTGTCTTTGATCTGTCTTTGATCTGTCTGTGATCTGTCTGTGATCTGTGTTTGATCTGTGTTTGATCTGTCTGTGATCTGTCTTTGATCTGTCTGTGATCTGTCTGTGATCTGTCTTTGATCTGTCTGTGATCTGTGTTTGATCTGTCTTTGATCTGTCTTTGATCTGTCTGTGATCTGTCTTTGATCTGTCTGTGATCTGTCTGTGATCTGTGTTTGATCTGTCTGTGATCTGTGTTTGATCTGTCTGTGATCTGTCTGTGATCTGTCTGTGATCTGTCTTTGATCTGTCTGTGATCTGTCTGTGATCTGTGTTTGATCTGTCTGTGATCTGTCTGTGATCTGTCTGTGATCTGTCTGTGATCTGTCTTTGATCTGTCTGTGATCTGTCTGTGATCTGTCTTTGATCTGTCTGTGATCTGTCTGTGATCTGTCTTTGATCTGTCTGTGATCTGTCTGTGATCTGTCTTTGATCTGTCTTTGATCTGTGTTTGATCTATCTGTGATCTGTCTGTGATCTGTCTTTGATCTGTCTTTGATCTGTCTTGCACATTTATTCCACGGTGGTTTTACTGCAGGGTTTGGGATGGAGGCCACGCTGCTGCTGGTGGTGGGTTTCTCTCACACTCGAGCCGTCGCCATCTCCTTCCTGGTCCTCGCTGTCGGCTTCAGTGGGTTCGCCATCTCAGGTTTGTGTGTGTGTGTTTGTGTGTGTTTTTGTGTATCTGTGTGTCTCTGTGTGTGTAGGCCTGTCGCGATATTCAATAAATCAATTAATCGCATGATAATTAAAATTAGCTCGATAGTTTCCTGGCCGCGATGAATTCCATTTGCATGCTTGTTTGTTTTCCCGTCTCCCTCTCCCTCTCGGGTCAGAGAAATGCAAAGTGGTCACGCGAGCAGACTGAAATAACTCAAAAATACAAAATACAGCCAAAACAGGACCTAAACCAGGACCTAAACCAGGACTTAACCAGGACTTAACCAGGATTGACAACGGGGGACACAGTAGTTGTTCTCATTCAGGCTCTGGTAGTGACTAAACTAGCGCAGTTAGCATTAACGTGTTCGCTGATGCGGAAGTACCGTTTAACTATATCGCCATTTGAATCATATTTGATCAAGCCCCGGCGATCCAAGATGGCGCCCTATTCAAATGAATGGTTGTGCTCAGTGGCGCTTTGTGACGGCATGGGGGCAGAAAGATTAGCGGAAGTTGCCTGAAACTCGCAAAGATCTATGGGAAACTCGCCTGTATTTGGGCATCGTCTGGTCCTCCCGGTTCTGTGCAGTGGATGATCTCCCATAATGCGTTGCGCCAAACACGCGTGTGTAGGTCTCACACCAGGTCTCACGCACGTGCACAGAGGGTCTCACGCACGTGCACAGAGGGGCTCGGCCGCGCTCTGACCAATCAGAGCAGTTCATCAGAGCGGGAGTTAGAGCGAGAGCCAGAGGAGCAGAGTTTGTGGCACTAAAGTGTGGATTTAAACAAAACCGAAAGATTTAAGAAGAAAAAAAGTTCAGGATGACAAGGGACACTAAAATCCCCACAAAATCCGATCTTTATTAAAGCTGTAGGTTCTCTGTCAGGTTCTCTGTCAGCTGAGGTCGAGCTGTTTTAATATGCATTGAGTTCTGTGGGGAAAATTTCTGGGTAGCCCACGTGAATTTAGTCTGGTTCAGTCTGCAGTACCGCGAGAATCCCCTGAGCACGTGAGTTATTCAGCTACAAGCTAGTAATACCCTATCCAGTTATTATAATACATCCATGTATTTGATACATGAATTTCTGAGCTCCCTCCATAATCAGTGTGTTATTATTTTTTTTCTACAAAAACATTTTGTATACAATTAGACACTTGTAATGCACATGTCCATCCACCAGAGGTCAGTAATTTGGGCTTTAAAGTGACGGGAGTGAAACGTCAACACACACTCATTGAACTCTTTGACCCACATGTTAAAGCTGCACTAACTGACTTTATTTTTGTATTCATTACGAAAGTGCTATCCATGTCCATGTAGTGCATTGGGATATACATCATTTTGAAGAAAAAGTAGCGCAGATTTGTGCTGGCGTGACATTATATTTTAGATCGAGTTTTGATGAAACAAGGAAGAGATGTGTTTCGGGTCGCAGATTGTGACCAATAGCAGCGCACCACTAGACCCCACTTTCGTGAGAAATCTACAGGTCCGTTAGCACAGACAGCTGAGTTAGCACAACAAGCCGAGGAGCTAACCTGAAACTTTGTGTGTCTTCGTCACCGGTTACTGCTTACACAGCGAGACAGCCGTCCAAAAGAAAGTCTCGTTCCTCCGCGCTTCCTGGTTCTATCGTTCTATGGTCACGCCATCCACGTGCAAATCCATATTTGTGTATTATCCATATTGGGAGACACTAACTCCGTCCCAACAGTGGGTGTGTGTGTGGGGGCGATAGCTTTGTGGGTGCGGGGAGGGGAGCAGAAAGAGAGAGGCCAGCGAGTCTGCGGCTTCAAAATCCCAAAGTCAGTTAGTGCAGCTTTAAATGTTTAGCTAACATAATTTCAAATTGAAACTTTTTAAGGTGAGAAAAACGTAAAAATTGTTACTGATACTTCAAAGGCAATGTCTAGAGGATTCATGCAATGTAAAACTTTAAAACATTTTACAACCTAATTTATAGTCAAGCCATGTTGAAATTGTCTGTATCAAATTCTATACAGCGGGTATTTTATTTTCTACTATGTTTTTCATTTTTTCATTGTTTTTCAAGACTTATGCATCAAATAAAGCAACACCCAGTTTTTTATCTCGTATAATTTTTTAAAAATTAGCTTTAACTATATAATCCAGGTTTATTTGGGGCAAATATTTTTTAGTCATGACCTTTGATGTATATCAGTCGTCATAAATAATTATTACAATACAAAAAAATTGTTTGGGAGGATTAGTGGATAAAAGTATAATATGGGTAAGTCGATTTTTTGTTTAAAAAATAATAGATTCCACGTAATAAAATATTGTGAATTTTTTCAGATGGAAAAAAATAATAAAGCATTGAAGATGTTGTGACAATGATTATCAATAGGCATTCGAGTGACATGAAGGAATACATTTTTATAAAAATATAAATACTTTTCTTCTGATAGAAAACACTAATATTGAATGTGGATGGTTCTGTTCATACTCGCGAACAAAAACCCCGATGTATCAAAAGTGATACAAATCAATAGTCATATTTGCGGATTGAAAGTTTATTTTTTGATTTATATTTATGTTACAGGGCTCAGTAATCTCACCAGTCTCAAATATCAGAATTTTCTGGCAATTTTTTTATGGACCAGGCTTTTTTAATAATAAAATAAACGTATGACGCACCTCCGTGAACACATACTGCTGTTATATAAAGTCTCTGGAAGGTCTCTGGACAAAGAGACGCTGCAGAGCTGCATTATTGGCAAGAATTTTACACAAAAAGCCGCTAGCATAATGCTAATTCCGTTAGCAACAAGCTAGCGGATTTTTACATCCGCCACTTCCGGCGGTGGTCTTTAAAAATAAAAGTGTATTTCTCTTTGAAAAGGTGTACCTGCATTATTATCATTGTATTAGATAAAAATAATCTCAGAACGACAATACTATCGCAATAATTTCTGAGACAATTAATTGTCCAGCAAAATTTTTAATTGTGACAGGCCAAAGCCCCAACTAAAAGATCAAGGCTATGCTCACACTCAGAGAGCAGCCGTCCTCCTGTGGACTCACCACCTGCAGAGGGTCAGTGAGGGGCTGGTGCTATGAGACTTGGGTGGCATCTCTGACTGCCACCCCCCTGACCCAGAAATGGATTAAAGGGTAGAAAATGGATGGATGGATGGATGGACAGGCCTATGTGTGTGTGTGTGTCACATACAGAGTGTGTCATTTACAGAGTGTGTGTCATTTACAGAGTGTGTGTCACATACAGAGTGTGTCATTTACAGAGTGTGTGTCATTTACAGAGTGTGTCTTCCAGGTTTCAATGTGAATCACTTGGACATCGCTCCACGTTATGCCAGTATCCTGATGGGAATCTCCAACGGAGTCGGAACTCTGTCTGGGATGGTCTGTCCTCTTATAGTGGGAGCTCTGACCATACACAAGGTACACACACACACACACACACACACACACACACACAAAGGAGAACATTGACCTAGAACCTTCAGGGAAGATTAAACACAACAAAAACAGGTCTGTTTCTCATTTGTTTATTTTTAAAAGTCAAACGGAACAAAACCTGCAGGTGTCCAGCAGGAGGCGATCATTCCTATTGTTTTAGTGCATCGACAACACTGAGGCTGGAGGTTTAAAGTGTTCCTCTGGTCATCAAGGTTTCAAACTCCATCCATCCAACCATCCATTTTCTTCCCCTTAATCCATTTCTGGGTCGGGGGGGGGGTGGCAGTCAGAGCTGCACCCAGTACACAGAGCACCAGCCCCTCACTGATCCTCCTGCACGTGCTGAGTTCACAGAAGCAAACTCACCATAGATATTTCCTCTCAAAACCCCCCTCCACAGACCCGGTTGGACTGTCTCATGACCTCTCCCCCCCTCTCCTCCCTCTCCTGCCTCTACCCCTTACCCCCACAGACCCGGCTGGAGTGGCAGAACGTCTTCATCATCGCGTCCATGGTGCATTACTCTGGTGTGATCTTCTACGCCATCTTTGCGTCTGGGGAGCAGCAGGACTGGGCCAACCCCGAGGACACCAGCGAGGACAAGCTGAACATCCTGGACCAGGACGAGCTCGCGGAGGAGGCGGAGCTCACCAGCGAGACCTCCGCCACCAAGAGCTACGGCACCGCGGAACACTCCTCCGGCCGTAAGCAGGGTTGGAGGAAGCAGAAGGGGGCCACCATGCAAGACGAAGAGCACTACAGCAACGGGGACTACCAGGAAGGATACCAGTGACAGGGACCAGGAAGGAGACCAGGATGGAGACCAGGAAGGACCCCAGGAAGAAGACCAGGAAGGACCCAGGATGGAGACCAGGAAGGAGACCAGTGAAGGATACCAGTAAGGAGACCAGGAAGGACCCCAGGAAGGAGACCAGGATGGAGACCAGAACAGACCCCAGGAAGGAGACCAGTGCTGGAGACCAGGAAGGACCACGGGAAGGAGACCAGTGAGCTCCAAAGGAATACACACTGATTTGTTTGTTTTGCCGTTATAAAAAAAGAGTTTGGGATCCTCCACTTGTCTTTGTGTGAGATTCAAAGAAAGACTTGAGCTATTAAGATGTGATTTAGTCATAGCTTCATGGTTCTGTTTTCTTTTACCAGGTGCACCGTGTAAGTTTGCCAGTGACAGGCCTCGAATCTTACGCTCTATCATGGCTGCTCAACTCGGTTATCAAAGGGACTGTAGTGGTTATCAGTTCAACCAAAGCCATGTCCACACGTAGCCGGGTTTTTTTTTTAACGGAATATTTCCCCCCCCTCCGTTTATAAAATAATTTGCGTCCACACATAACCGAACATCTGCGTTTTCAATGACATTAATAAAATTCCAAACACGTGCGTCCTCTGATGTCTTGCGTTGGGGGAAAAACACAGAAGTGGGCGGAGCTTTGATGCAGACGCCGGTACTTCTGTAGCGGCACTTTTACAGTCATAGAAGAAACTCAGAGTGAAGACAAATTATTATAGATCCATGGTAAAGACATATGTTTACAAGCACTGACCCCCTCCTCAGCCCTGGTTTGATCCTGGTTTGATCCTGGTTTGCTCCTGTTTTGGTTGTTTTCGAGCGTGAGTCCCCGTGATCACTTTGCTGTTCTCTGATGTGGAGGATGTTTTTAAGGCAGAAAGATCCTTCTTCAGTGATCTGAGGTCGCATTTTTTTGTTGTTGTTGTTGTTTTGGGGGCACACTGTGGCGTGCGAAAACGCAAAAGTCCGGTTTTCTCTGTCTACTCAAAAATGCATAAACAGAGTTTTCAAAAATCTCTACTTCGCCCGGAGGTTTTTATATATTCGTTTATGATGAGTTGTCATGTGGATGACAGGTGCAAACGAAGACAAAAATCTGCGGTTTAGCAGATACCCGGCTACGTGTGGAAGGGACCCAAAGCAGGTCCTTCCAGCTCACACCAGACTAGCTGAGAGACTAGAAATCACAAAGTCCAGATCATGTTCATGGTGCTCATTTGCATCTCATTAGCATAGCCCCGCCCCCTGTCACTAACGGTCACAGATATAAACATATACTGCATGTGTTGAGTTCTGCAGTCTCTCCATCATATGCAATGTGAAAAGTAATGTAGTGGTCTGTTAGGCAGCGGACTGTCATGTTAGCATAAGTTAGCATATATTAGCATAAGTTAGCATATTTTAGCACATTTTAGTATAAGTTAGCATATGGTAGCACGTATTAGCATATGTTAGCATATCTTCGCATAAGTTAGCATATTTAAGCATATGCTAGCACTTGTTGACACATGTTTGTATAAGTTAGCATATGTTAGCATAAATTAGCCTATGTTAGTATATGTTAGCATAAATCTGCCTGGAACTGTACTGTAAATATGTGATGTTTCCAATAGTTGCACCTTTTTCTTGTTTGGAGGCTGTTCTCGTTTGTGCTTTGGGCGTTTTGTGCATTAATGTGTTATACTGCAGCTTATATACATATGGACTAGAGGCCACCCGCGGTACTGCAGCTTAAATACATATGGACTAGAGGCCACCCGCGGTACTGCAGCTTAAATACATATAGACTAGAGGGCCACCCGCGGTACTGCAGCTTAAATACATATGGACTAGAGGCCACCCGCGGTACTGCAGCTTAAATACATATGGACTAGAGGCCACCCGCGGTACTGCAGCTTAAATACATATGGACTAGAGGCCACCCGCGGTACTGCAGCTTAAATACATATGGACTAGAGGCCACCCGCGGTACTGCAGCTTAAATACATATGGACTAGAGGCCACCCGCGGTATTGCAGCTTAAATACATATGGACTAGAGGCCACCCGCGGTACTGCAGCTTAAATACATATAGACTAGAGGCCACCCGCGGTACTGCAGCTTAAATACATATGGACTAGAGGCCACCCGCGGTACTGCAGCTTAAATACATATGGACTAGAGGCCACCCGCGGTACTGCAGCTTAAATACATATGGACTAGAGGCCACCCGCGGTACTGCAACTTAAATACATATGGACTAGAGGCCACCCGCGGTACTGCAGCTTAAATACATATGGACTAGAGGCCACCCGCGGTACTGCAGCTTAAATACATATGGACTAGAGGCCATCAGCGGGACTGCAGCTTAAATCCACATGGACTTGGGGCCACCAGTGGGACTGCAGCTTAAATCCACATGGACTAGGGGCCACCAGCGGTTTACTCAAATGGGTGAGGATGTGAGGATTTTAGTGTCTCTTGTCGTCCTGACTGTTCTATAAATCCACACTTCAGGGCAACAAGCTTGTCTCCTTCTCTGGTGTCTCTCTGGTCTCTCTCTGGTTTCTCTCTGGTAACTCTCTCAGGTCTCTTTCTGATCTCTCTCTGGTCTCTCTCCCTGGTCTTTCTCTGGTCTCTCTCTCTGGTCTGACAAGACCAGAACCAGAGCTGACCAGAACACATCACTTCTTAGAGACGCCCATAGTCCGAGCATGAACCAATGAGCACAGGCCACTAATCTGAATGAGCGGACATCTTTGAGAGACCAGTGCAGACATCTTGGAGAGACCAGGGGCAGAGACCATGTTGGAGAGACCAGGGGCAGACATCTTGGAGAGACCAGAACAGACATCTTGGAGAGACCAGGGTCAGACACGTTGGCGAGACCAGGGTCAGACATCTTGGAGAGACCAGGGGCAGACATCTTGGAGAGACCAGGGGCAGACATCTTGGAGAGACCAGGGGCAGACATCTTGGAGAGACCAGGGGCAGACATCTTGGAGAGACCAGGGGCAGACATGTTGGCGAGACCAGGGCAGACATGTTGTGAGACAAAATGAATGAATGACATAACTCAGTGTGTGACTTTTATTAAGCTGTTTGTCTTGTGGTTTTGTCAATGTTTTTGTCCAACTCCGTCCTGTTGTAACTTATTCGGAGGTGGAGAAGCGTGGGACAGTTGCTTCCATTGTTTCTTATTATGGTGAAGCATAAATATTTTGTACAGATCGTTATTCTATTGCGTTTACTTGACTTGCACTTAAATAAACACATTTATGGTGCTCAACCATGTGTCACAAAGATTTATTACACACTGGCTCCGGATCAAGTCATTTCTGTTGAACACATCCAGAATACTAAGATAAGATAAACTTATACTAACTATAAGTTATTTAAATATTATCATTATTATTCTGGAAACACCTTACACACAATCACAGATAATTTATTTGAAATAAACAGAAACTAGAGTGAAAAACAAGTCTATGCTATGGTCTGCATCGTTCGTGTTTGAACTCAGAGGATTCTGTTGAAGCCAGAGCTCTGTCTCTGCCTCTGTCTCTGCCTCTGTCTGTCTCTGTCTCTGCCTCTGTCTCTGTCTCTGCCTCTGTCTGTCTCTGTCTCTGCCTCTGTCTCTGTCTCTTCCTCTCTCTGCCTCTGTCTCTGTCTCTGTCTCTCTCTCTGTCTCTGCCTCTGTCTCTGTCTCTGCGTCTGCCTCTGTCTCTCTCTGTCTGTGTCTCTGCCTCTGTCTCTGTCTCTGCCTCTGTCTCTGTCTCTCTCTCTCTGTCTCTGTTTCTGCGTCTCTCTCTGTCTGTCTCTGTCTCTGCGTCTCTCTCTGTCTGTCTCTGTCTCTCTCTGTCTCTGTCTCTGCCTCTGTCTCTGTCTCTGTCTCTGTCTCTGTCTCTCTGTCTCTCTGTCTCTGTCTCAGTGTAACATCCTCTTTCTTATCTGGACCAAAGAACACAAAGGATTCTGAAAATTCAGAACTCTGATTCTGCTTTCATTAACTTTAACTGGACAAGAGGTTTAGGGCCTGAGTCAAATCTTAAACATATCCGTCTGTTTTTCATTGAAACTACCCTTCACACACACACACACACTATATACAAATATTATATATATATATATGTATGTATATATAGTTATGTATAAGAACTGGCAGACCCAAAAATAAAAACATGGGTGAAGGCCGGGCTCAGGGGAATACGAAGGGACCAGGACCAGGACCAGGTGATTGTGCATATGGTGATCAGGTGGAGCGCAGGTGAGAGTGACCAGGAACCAGAACATGTGAGTCTGAGTCTGAGACCAGAGAGAGTCCAACCACTGAACCACAACATGTGAGACTGAGACCAGAGAGAGTCCAAACACAGCCAAAGGTCCTGTGGACACAGAGCAACACATCAATCATTCATCTGTTTGTTACAAAGTCATCATCAGCTTTAGATCCTGATTGTTTTACGTCACACACAGGTTACACAGACACACAAAGATCGACACACACACACACACAGATCACATCACACACAGGTTACACACAGACACACAGGTTACACACACAGATCGACACTCACACAGATTACACACACACACACAGATCGACACACACACACACATAGATATACACACACACACACGGCGGCCTCCAGGAGTTCAAGGACATGGCATTGGTTTACTCAGATCCCACCAAACTACACACACACACACACACACACACACACACACACACACACTTAAAGCCTAACTATCAACTCTCATTTATCCAACTCTGGAAAAATGAGAGAAGAAAATTCTAATGTTTTGAATCATTTTGAACAGAGCTCTTTTGTCTTAACCTCAGTGTTTTTTAACCTCAGTGTTTTTTAATCTCAGTGTTTTTTAAGTTAAAAGTGAAAAAGTTCCTGTTTCAGAGTTAAAACGTGCTCTGGTTTTGTTCCAGACAAACAAATATCGAAGTTATTTTCTGTGTAACGCGGCGAACATGGAATTTACTGTATAGCGTGTGTGGGTGGGATGCATTGATACACAGATAAGATATTAGGCGGGGGGGGGGGGGGGGGGTGTTAGTGGGTGGGGGTTATGGTCAGGAACAGACAGTTTAATGAATAACCCTCTCTCCCTGACCCTCGTCACTCTGAGTCCAAACACTTTAGGAAGATGCGGATCCTGCTCCAAAAGTGAAGAATACTTTTGACCAAAGTGGGATTTTAACAAAGACGCATCACGGTAAGAACTGTAACAGAGGGTACAGAGGCTGTGGGTACAGAGGCTGTGGGTACAGAGGCTGTGGGTACAGAGGCTGTGGGTACAGAGGCTGAGGGTACAGAGGCTGAGGGTACAGAGGCTGTGGGTACAGAGGCTGAGGGTACAGAGGCTGTGGGTACAGAGGCTGAGGGTACAGAGGCTGAGGGTACAGAGGCTGTGGGTACAGAGGCTGAGGGTACAGAGGCTGTGGGTACAGAGGCTGTGGGTACAGAGGCTGTGGGTACAGAGGCTGAGGGTACAGAGGCTGAGGGTATAGAGGCTGAGGGTATAGAGGCTGTGGGTACAGAGGCTGAGGGTACAGAGGCTGTGGGTACAGAGGCTGTGGGTACAGAGGCTGAGGGTACAGAGGCTGTGGGTACAGAGGTTGTGGGTACAGAGGCTGAGGGTACAGAGGCTGAGGGTACAGAGGCTGTGGCTACAGAGTCTATGGGTACAGAGGCTGTGGGTACAGGGGCTGTGGGTACAGAGGCTGAGGGTACAGAGGCTGAGGGTACAGAGGCTGAGGGTACAGAGGCTGTGGGTACAGAGGCTGTAGGTACAGAGGCTGTGGGTGCAGAGGCTGTGGGTACAGAGGCTGTGGGTACAGAGGCTGTGGGTACAGAGGCTGTGGGTACAGAGGCTGTGGGTACAGAGGCTGAGGGTACAGAGGCTGAGGGTACAGAGGCTGTGGGTACAGAGGCTGAGGGTACAGAGGCTGTGGGTACAGAGGCTGAGGGTACAGAGGCTGAGGGTACAGAGGCTGTGGGTACAGAGGTAGTAGTAGTAGTAGTAGTAGTAGTAATCTTTATTTATATACCGCCTTTTCACTGCACATCGGAGTCTCAAAGCGGTTTACAATTGTTATTTTTTGGGAGTGGGGGTGCCAGTACAGGAGGCACATGCCAGACCTATTGTACATATTTTTAGTGGTAGGGGAAACCGGAGCACCCGGAGGAAACCTACGCAGACACAGGGAGAACATGCAAACTCCACTCAGAAAGGCCCTGGTCCAACCGGGATTTGAACCCAGGACCTTCTTGCTGAGAGGCGAGAGTGCTATCCACTCAGCCACCGTGCCGCCCGGAGGCTGAGGGTACAGAGGCTGTGGGTACAGAGGCTGTGGGTACAGAGGCTGTGGGTACAGAGGCTGAGGGTACAGAGGCTGAGGGTATAGAGGCTGAGGGTACAGAGGCTGAGGGTACAGAGGCTGAGGGTATAGAGGCTGTGGGTACAGAGGCTGAGGGTACAGAGGCTGTGGGTACAGAGGCTGTGGGTACAGAGGCTGAGGGTACAGAGGCTGTGGGTACAGAGGCTGAGGGTACAGAGGCTGAGGGTACAGAGGCTGTGGCTACAGAGTCTATGGGTACAGAGGCTGTGGGTACAGGGGCTGTGGGTACAGAGGCTGTCGGTACAGAGGCTGTGGGTACAGAGGCTGAGGGTACAGAGGCTGTGGGTACAGAGGCTGTGGGTACAGAGGCTGAGGGTACAGAGGCTGTGGGTACAGAGGCTGAGGGTACAGAGGCTGTGGGTACAGAGGCTGTGGGTTGGTGGCTCTCGGGGGAAAACAGAGGTAATTAAATGTCGTAGTGAAGCGAAGGAGTTAAACTGAGAAAATGGAAGAAAGAAACTTGTCGCTTCAGTGATTCTGGAAACTGGTTTGAGATGGATCGAGTATTTTATCATTGAGCTTTGGGTCGTCTTCTGTGTCTCCTGCTTTTTATTGACCTGAAAAATAACATTTAAGAATTTACCTATCGGCATCGGAATAATTTAATGACATAAACTTTGACACTTGGAAAGAACAAAGAAGAGGAGCCCTGACTGTGGGACTGTGATCACAAACAGAAGTTTATACACGAAGGCATAGGACCGTGTTCCCCGGGGTGTCCTTTGGGGGCTTCCCTGGGAGTACGGGGTCCGGGGTCCTCTGCTGAGGGCCATCCGGTCCCTGTATGTCCGGAGCCAGAGCTGCGTTCATCAGTAGTAAGTCAGACCTGTTCCCGGTGTTGGTCTCCCCCAAGGCTGCCCTTCTGGGCGGCACGGTGGCTGAGTGGATAGCACTCTCGCCTCTCAGCAAGAAGGTCCTGGGTTCGAATCCCGGTCGGACCAGGGCCTTTCTGAGTGGAGTTTGCATGTTCTCCCCGTGTCTGCGTAGGTTTCCTCCGGGTACTCCGGTTTCCTACCACTAAAAATATGTCCAATAGTTCTAGCATGCGCCTCCTACTGGCGACCCTGCTCCCATCTCTGTGTGGAGTGAGAGACAAATGCCCAAAAATTAACAATTGTAAACCGCTTTGAGACTCAGATCTGTAGTGAAAAGGCGGTATATAAATAAAGATTACTTACTTACTTACTTACCCTTCGTCACCGGTTCTGTTCACTGTCTTTATGGACAGAATTTCTAAGCGTAGCCAGGGGCCGGAGGGGGTCCGGTTCAGAGACCACAGGATTTCATCTCTGCTGTTTGTGGATGATGTTGTCCTGTTGGCGCCAATGAACCAGGACCTGCAACATGCACTGGGACGGTTTGCAGCAGAGTGTGAAGCGGCTGGGATGAGAATCAGCACCTCCAAATCTGAGGCCATGGTGCTTGACTGGAAAAAGGTGCCTTACCCTCACCTGGTCCTGGTCCTCTCCAGGTCCTGGTCCTCACCAGGTGAAGTGGTTCTTCCTCAAGTGGAGGAGTTTACTGTAAGTATCTCTGGGTCTCGTTCACGAGTGAGGGAAGCCTGGAGCGTGAGATTGAGGCGGATTGGTGCAGCGTGTGCAGTGATGCGGTTGCTGTACCGGACCATCGTAGGGAAGAGGGAGCAGCGTCTGCAGTCAGAGCTGCATAGGACCGTTGTGGAAAAGAGGGAGCAGCGTCTGCAGTCAGAGATGTACCGGACCATCGTGGTGAAGAGGGAGCAGCGTCTGCAGTCAGAGCTGTATCGGACCATCGTGGTGAAGAGGGAGCAGCATCTGCAGTCAGAGCTCTATAGGACCGTTGTGGTGAAGAGGGAGCAGCATCTGCAGTCAGAGCTCTATAGGACCGTTGTGGTGAAGAGGGAGCAGTGTCTGCAGTCAGAGCTGAATCGGACTGTTGTGGTGAAGAGGAGCAGTGTCTGCAGTCAGAGCTGTATCGGACTGTTGTGGTGAAGAGGGAGCAGTGTCTGCAGTCAGAGCTGTATCGGACTGTTGTGGTGAAGAGGGAGCAATGTCTGCAGTCAGAGCTGTATAGGACCGTCGTGGTGAAGAGGGAGCAGCGTCTGCAGTCAGAGCTGTATCGGACTGTTGTGGTGAAGAGGGAGCAGCGTCTGCAGTCAGAGCTGTATAGGACCGTCGTGGTGAAGAGGGAGCAGCGTCTGCAGTCAGAGCTGTATCGGACTGTTGTGGTGAAGAGGGAGCAGCGTCTGCAGTCAGAGCTGTATAGGACTGTTGTGGTAAAGAGGGAGCTGAGCCGAAAGGCAAAGCTCTCGATTTACCGCTCAATCTTCGGTCCCTCCCTCACCTCTGGTCATGAGGGAGCAGCATCTGCAGTCAGAGCCCCCCTCCGCCACCTCTGGTCATGAGCTTTGGGTAATGACTGAAAGAATGAGATCGCGGATACAAGCGTCAAAATGAGCTTCCTCCGCAGAGTACAGCCGCTGCTCCCGTAGAGATAGAGGAGCTCAGTCATACGGGAGGAGCTTGGAGTAAAGCCGCTGCTCCCGTAGAGATAGAGGAGCTCAGTCATATGGGAGGAGCTTGGAGTAAAGCCGCTGCTCCCATAGAGATAGAGGAGCTTGGTGTAGAGCCACTGCTTCTCCACGTCGAGAGGAACCAGTTGAGGTAGTAGTAGTAATAGTAATCTTTATTTATATACCGCCTTTTCACTGCACATAGGAGTCTCAAAGCGGTTTACAATTGTTATTTTTTTTAGGGCATTTGTCTCTCACTCCACTCAGAGATGGGAGCGGGGCCAGTACAGGAGGCGCATGCCAGACCTATTGTACATATTTTTAGTGGTAGGGGAAACCGGAGTACCCGGAGGAAACCTACGCAGACACGGGGAGAACATGCAAACTCCACTCAGAAAGGCCCTGGTCCAACCGGGATTCGAACCCAGGACCTTCTTGCTGAGAGGCAAGAGTGCTATCCACTCAGCCACCGTGCCTCATCTGTTCAGGATGCCTCCTGGACGCCACCCTGGGGAGGCGTTTTGGGCACGTCCCACCGAGAGGAGACCAGGAGGAGACCCAGGACACAGAGGGACTATGTCTCTCAGCGAGCTGGAGGAAGTGTGTGAGAGGGAAGTCTGGGTGTCTCTGCTTAAAATGCTGCCCCTGTGAGGCCAGTCCCTGTGCTCCTCAGAGTCCCAGCAGGATTCCAGTCCCTGTGCTCCTCAGTGTCCCAGCAGGATTCCAGTCCCTGTGCTCCTCAGAGTACCAGCAGGAGGTCAGTCCCTGTGCTCCTCAGAGTCCCAGCAGGATTCCAGTCCCTGTGCTCCTCAGTGTCCCAGCAGGATTCCAGTCCCTGTGCTCCTCAGTGTCCCAGCAGGATTCCAGTCCCTGTGCTCCTCAGTGTTCCAGCAGGAGGCCAGTCCCTGTGCTCCTTGGTGTCCCAGCAGGAGGCCAGTCCCTGTGCTCCTCAGAGTCCCAGCAGGAGGCCAGTCCCTGTGCTCCTCAGAGTCCCAGCAGGATTCCAGTCCCTGTGCTCCTCAGAGTACCAGCAGGAGGTCAGTCCCTGTGCTCCTCAGAGTCCCAGCAGGATTCCAGTCCCTGTGCTCCTCAGTGTCCCAGCAGGATTCCAGTCCCTGTGCTCCTCAGTGTTCCAGCAGGAGGCCAGTCCCTGTGCTCCTCAGAGTCCCAGCAGGAGGCCAGTCCCTGTGCTCCTCAGAGTCCCAGCAGGAGGTCAGTCCCTGTGCTCCTCTGAGTCAGAGTTGGTTCCTATGTCAAAAGTCAGTACAAAACTGCAGTTCTTTATATTCCTGATTTTAAGTCAGAACAAAATGGAGAAAGTGAAGCTTCAACATTTGTTGTTGAGTTTCATTAAAGCTGATGTCTGTAAAGTTAGTTTCCTTTCCTTATAATATCCATCCATCCATTTTCTACCCTTTAATCCATTTCTGGGTCAGGGGGGTGGCAGTCAGAGATGCCACCCAAGTCTCATAGCACCAGCCCCTCACTGACCCTCTGCAGGTGGTGAGTCCACAGGAGGACGGCTGCTCTCTGAGTGTGAGCATAGCCTTGATCTTTCAGTGGGGGCTTTTGGGCAAAGTGGGGTTAAGTGTCTTGCCCAAGGACACAACGACAGCAGTCATCAGTGGGAGTCGGTGGAGAAGGTGTAGAGGTAGGAATTGAACCCTCGACCTTCAGGCCTGAAGGCCAATGCTCTACCAACTGAGCTACTGTCGCCCGTAATAATAAACGTTGATAAATGATAAGAAACTACAGGTTGAGTTCTTTGGTTGTTTTTACAGAGAACCTTTGATCCATTTCTTCAGTGGAATCTTTTGAACTTCCGCTTGACCTGGAGCCGGAGAACAGAGGCAGCACAGGAGGTTCTGAATGAACGAGTGGATGGGCCCCGACCTCAGTGTGGCAGCGCTACACAACGATGACTTCACTCTGTCTGAGACCTCACACCTGTTCGGTAACACACACAACACACACACGCAGACACACAACACACACATACAATACACACAGACACACACACAACGACACACACACAACACAACACAGATGTCACATGCTAATCACAGTTATCATGCTAATGACAGTTGAATAATATGCTAATAATATGCTAACAACAGTTTAATAACATGCTAATATCATGCTAATAACAGTTTAATAACAGTTTAACAACATCATGCTAACAACAGTTAACCTGCTAATATCATGCTAACAACAGTTTAATATCATGCTAACAACAGTTAACATGCTAATATCTTGCTAACAACAGTTGAATAAGTTAAAACCACAGATTTAAACCAGAACGTGTCGGTAGCAAAGTCTCAGATGTCGTTTGTCAACATCAATCGTTGCTACTTGTAATAAAAGAGAAATCAGTGGTTAATGTTTAGCTTCTTCAACCTTTACACTTCGTGGTTTCTGATCCTGAAGCCAGGATTCTTCAGCCTCAACACGGTACGAGGAAAAACTACTCTTTGGAGAAATCAAAAGTGTTTTTATGGAAAGGACATAGATCTGAGATGGTTCTGGTTCAAAGGTCAGTGTCAGATCTAACTCTTTACCAGCAGCTAATGTGAGCTGTTGTTTGCATGTTCTGCCTGTGTCGCAGCCTCTCATTCTAACAGGGTTTTCACACCGACCAAAACCTGGAGTGAGCTTTATTTGTTTCTACAGTTTCTCAGTCGTCTTTGAACAGAATCATAAACTGTTCATGATCAGAGCCTGGGCCTCATTTAAAGAACAGAAACATAGTAATTCATAGTGACTTGAATGTAGAACAGACCTGTGCAAACGGTGGCCTGGGGGCCACATGCGGCCGCCGGACCCTCCTCTGTCGGCCCATCTTTAGCTTTGTTCCAGTTCTGGTTCAAACAAAACCAAAAAATAAAATCAAAAATCAATATATATAAATTAATAGTTATGAAGAGTAACATAAAGTAACTGGTGGTAATAGTAATATAATTGTATAATAGTTACAATATTGATTATGTTAAAACGATAATGTTATGTTTTGTTCGATAATGTCCAACAAAACATTAGCCACAAACGCAAAGAAAACACTGGATATTTTGGCTCCATGTTTTCTCTCTTCTATATATTAGTTTATAAAATAGTGACCACATGAATCCTCTGATGAAGAAAGAGTTGGTTCAATGAAGTATTTACAGTTTCCACTTTCTGTTGGATGTTGCTGCTAGACCTCCTCTACCGCAGACAACTGCATGTCAGCCGACCATGTCTTCTGCTAGAGGGAAGAAGCTGGAACATGGCTCTTCCAGAGGCCAGAAGAGTCATGGCTTATTCTAAGATCTGGATTTAAGTCTGGATTCATAAAGAACCTCCAGAACAGACAGATCACAGTCTCTCTGGTCTCTCTCTGGTCTCCCTCTGGTCTCTATCGGGTCTCATTTCAATCTGAAGAGACCAAAGACACAAGTAATACATTAAAATGATCGCTGCAGTGACACTTGCAGCAATGAGATCGATTGCAGCTGAAGATGATCTCAGATCCCCCGGGGTCAAGCACTGGTGGTGGTTCAAGTATGGTGTGAATGGGGCGTAGGCGGAGCAGGAGCCAGAGCTGGAGCCAGAGCTGGAGCCAGAGCAGGAGCCAGAGCGGGAGCCTAGAGCGGGAGCCAGAGCAGGAGCCAGAGCGGTAGCCAGAGCGGTAGCCAGAGCGGTAGCCAGAGCGGTAGCCAGAGCAGGAGCCAGAGCGGTAGCCAGAGCGGTAGCCAGAGCGGTAGCCAGAGCGGTAGCCAGAGCAGGAGCCAGAGCGGGAGCCAGAGCAGGAGCCAGAGCGGGAGCCTAGAGCGGGAGCCAGAGCAGGAGCCAGAGCGGTAGCCAGAGCGGTAGCCAGAGCGGTAGCCAGAGCGGTAGCCAGAGCGGTAGCCAGAGCAGGAGCCAGAGCGGGAGCCAGAGCAGGAGCCAGAGCGGGAGCCTAGAGCGGGAGCCAGAGCAGGAGCCAGAGCGGTAGCCAGAGCGGGAGCCTAGAGCGGGAGCCAGAGCAGGAGCCAGAGCGGTAGCCAGAGCGGTAGCCAGAGCGGTAGCCAGAGCGGTAGCCAGAGCGGGAGCCAGAGCAGGAGCCAGAGCGGGAGCCAGAGCAGGAGCCAGAGCGGGAGCCTAGAGCGGGAGCCTAGAGCGGGAGCCAGAGCAGGAGCCAGAGCGGGAGCCTAGAGCGGTAGCCAGAGCGGGAGCCAGAGCGGGAGCCAGAGCGGGAGCCAGAGCAAGAGCCAGAGCGGGAGCCTAGAGCGGGAGCCTAGAGCGGGAGCCAGAGCAGGAGCCAGAGCGGTAGCCAGAGCGGGAGCCTAGAGCGGTAGCCAGAGCGGGAGCCAGAGCGGGAGCCAGAGCAGGAGCCAGAGCGGTAGCCAGAGCGGGAGCCAGAGCGGTAGCCAGAGCGGTAGCCAGAGCGGGAGCCAGAGCGGGAGCCAGAGCGGGAGCCAGAGCGGGAGCCAGAGCAAGAGCCAGAGCGGGAGCCTGTGTGATTGGTTGGCTTGGAAGGGGGAATTTGTACTCGGTCTTTCAGTTTTGAATTTGCGCGTTCAGCTTCATATATAATATAATGGTTGCTCTTGTGTGTGTGTAGATATCCTGGTGGACCAGGCCAGCCCTCTCCTGCAGGACCAGGACATGTTCCCCTTCAGCAGTTGTGGGGGGGGGCAGTACCCGCCCCTGGACCCCCACCTGCCCCCCCCGTCTCAATACTGCTCCAGCCACAGCTACTACCCCCAGCACCACAGCGGGGACGAGTGGTACACACACACGGGCCTCTACGAGCTGAGGAAGAGCCCCCTGGACCTGGGCTACGAGGAGCTGGAGGAGGTCCCTGTGGTCTGCAAGAGGAGTAGGCACCTCCTGGGGGGGCGCGGGAGGGGGGAGGAGCTGTGTGTGGTCTGTGGGGACAAGGCATCGGGGTACCACTACAACGCCCTGACCTGCGAGGGCTGCAAAGGTGAGAGTCCCAGCAGGAGGCCAGTCCCTGTGCTCCTCAGAGTCCCATATGGCTCTAACATGTGTCAGATGTAAAATACATACATATATACAGTATATATAATATATATATATATATATATATATATATATATATATATATATATATATATATATATATATATATATATATATGTATGCGTGTGTGTATATATACTGGAGCACACATAGTACAGCTACTATGAGTAACTTCACTCTGGTGTGGGACACTGGCTGCAGTGCTGCGTCCTGAGACCCGGTCCCTGTGACCCGGTCCCTGTGACCCGGTCCCTGTGACCCGGTCCCTGTGACCCGGTCCCTGTGACCCGGTCCCTGTGACACGGTCTCTGTGAACTCTGCTGCGGGCGACTAGTGTCCGGTGTCCTCTCAGCTTTCTGCAGCACAATGTAGAAGCAACACGAGCCCAGTGTCTATGGCTAATGTTCTGTGTGGATGTTCCATGGGAGGGCATCAGGAGCTTTCACAAACACGTGTAGAACAGAAGTTGTCTCTGAGGACTGTAGACCCAGGACTGAAGCTGTAGACCCAGGACTGAGACTGTAGACCCAGGACTGAGACTGTAGACCCAGGACTGAGGCTGTAGACCCAAGACTGAGGCTGTAGACCCAGGACTGAGACTGTAGACCCAGGACTGAGGCTGTAGACCCAAGACTGAGGCTGTAGACCCAGGACTGAGACTGTAGACCCAGGACTGAGGCTGTAGACCCAGGACTGAGGCTGTAGATCCAGGACTGAGACTGTAGACCCAGGACTGAGACTGTAGACCCAGGACTGAGACTGTAGACCCAGGACTGAGGTTGATTGGTCTGTTGTTGTTTAAAGTCATGTATCAGTGAAGTTCCTGGAGCAGAACAAACACAGACTGTGATGATGTCACTGTGATGATGTCACTGTGATGATGTCACTGTGATGATGTCACTGTGATGATGTCAGGGGGACGTCCTTCAAAACTGTTGTTTATAGAAATACAGCACAAGGAGAACTCGTCTGAAATAATCTGTATTTCCGTCTTCGTCAGTTCATGATCTCCATCTTTTGTCGTAGGTTTTTTCCGCCGCAGCATCACGAAGAATGCTGTGTACAAATGTAAAAGTGGAGGGAACTGTGAGATGGACATGTACATGCGGCGGAAGTGTCAGGAATGCAGACTCCGGAAGTGCAAAGAGATGGGAATGTTGGCAGAGTGTGAGTCTCACTACACCTCTATATGTATGGATTGGTCGCTGCACGAGTGACCCAAGGAAACGTTCCCGATTTTTCACTCCTGCACCTCTGCCACACAGTCCGTGCTTCTCTACCTCAGTCCAAGCTCCTCCGCCGCCCAGTCCGTTTGTCTCTACCGCCCAGTCCATGCCTCTCTACCGCCCAGTCCGTTTGTCTCTACCGCCCAGTCCATGCCTCTCTACCGCCCAGTCCGTTTGTCTCTACCGCCCAGTCCATGCCTCTCTACCGCCCAGTCCGTTTGTCTCTGCCGCCCAGTCCGTGCCTCTCTGCCGCCCAGTCCGTTTGTCTCTGCCGCCCAGTCCGTGTGCCTCAGCCGCCCAGTCCGTTTGTCTCTACCGCCCAGTCCGTGTGCCTCTGCCGCCCAGTCCGTTTGTCTCTACCGCCCAGTCCGTGTGCCTCTGCCGCCCAGTCCGTTTGTCTCTACCGCCCAGTCCATGCCTCTCTACCGCCCAGTCCGTGTGCCTCTGCCGCCCAGTCCGTGCCTCTGCCGCCCAGTCCGTTTGTCTCTGCCGCCCAGTCCGTGCCTCTGCCGCCCAGTCCGTTTGTCTCTACCGCCCAGTCCATGCCTCTCTACCGCCCAGTCCGTTTGTCTCTACCGCCCAGTCCATGCCTCTCTACCGCCCAGTCCGTTTGTCTCTACCGCCCAGTCCATGCCTCTCTACCGCCCAGTCCGTTTGTCTCTACCGCCCAGTCCATGCCTCTCTACCGCCCAGTCCGTTTGTCTCTGCCGCCCAGTCCATGCCTCTCTACCGCCCAGTCCGTTTGTCTCTGCCGCCCAGTCCATGCCTCTCTACCGCCCAGTCCGTTTGTCTCTGCCGCCCAGTCCGTGCGCCTCTGCCGCCCAGTCCGTTTGTCTCTGCCGCCCAGTCCATGCCTCTCTACCGCCCAGTCCGTTTGTCTCTACCGCCCAGTCCATGCCTCTCTACCGCCCAGTCCGTTTGTCTCTGCCGCCCAGTCCGTTTGTCTCTGCCGCCCAGTCCATGCCTCTCTACCGCCCAGTCCGTTTGTCTCTGCCGCCCAGTCCGTGCGCCTCTGCCGCCCAGTCCGTTTGTCTCTGCCGCCCAGTCCATGTCTCTCTACCGCCCAGTCCGTTTGTCTCTACCGCCCAGTCCATGCCTCTCTACCGCCCAGTCCGTTTGTCTCTGCCGCCCAGTCCGTGTGCCTCAGCCGCCCAGTCCGTGCCTCTCTGCCGCCCAGTCCGTGCCTCTCTGCCGCCCAGTCCGTTTGTCTCTGCCGCCCAGTCTGTGTGCCTCTGCCGCCCAGTCCGTTTGTCTCTGCCGCCCAGTCCGTGTGCCTCAGCCGCCCAGTCCATGCCTCTCTACCGCCCAGTCCGTGTGCCTCTGCCGCCCAGTCCGTTTGTCTCTACCGCCCAGTCCGTGTGCCTCTGCCGCCCAGTCCGTTTGTCTCTACCGCCCAGTCCATGCCTCTCTACCGCCCAGTCCGTTTGTCTCTGCCGCCCAGTCTGTGTGCCTCTGCCGCCCAGTCCGTTTGTCTCTGCCGCCCAGTCCGTGTGCCTCAGCCGCCCAGTCCATGCCTCTCTACCGCCCAGTCCGTGTGCCTCTGCCGCCCAGTCCGTGTGCCTCTGCCGCCCAGTCCGTTTGTCTCTACCGCCCAGTCCATGCCTCTCTACCGCCCAGTCCGTGTGCCTCTGCCGCCCAGTCCATGCCTCTCTACCGCCCAGTCCGTGCCTCTGCCGCCCAGTCCGTTTGTCTCTGCCGCCCAGTCCGTTTGTCTCTGCCGCCCAGTCCGTTTGTCTCTGCCGCCCAGTCCATGCCTCTCTACCGCCCAGTCCGTTTGTCTCTGCCGCCCAGTCCGTGCGCCTCTGCCGCCCAGTCCGTTTGTCTCTGCCGCCCAGTCCATGCCTCTCTACCGCCCAGTCCGTTTGTCTCTACCGCCCAGTCCATGCCTCTCTACCGCCCAGTCCGTTTGTCTCTGCCGCCCAGTCCGTGTGCCTCAGCCGCCCAGTCCGTGCCTCTCTGCCGCCCAGTCCGTTTGTCTCTGCCGCCCAGTCTGTGTGCCTCTGCCGCCCAGTCCGTTTGTCTCTGCCGCCCAGTCCGTGTGCCTCAGCCGCCCAGTCCATGCCTCTCTACCGCCCAGTCCGTGTGCCTCTGCCGCCCAGTCCGTTTGTCTCTACCGCCCAGTCCGTGTGCCTCTGCCGCCCAGTCCGTTTGTCTCTACCGCCCAGTCCATGCCTCTCTACCGCCCAGTCCGTGCCTCTGCCGCCCAGTCCGTTTGTCTCTGCCGCCCAGTCCGTTTGTCTCTGCCGCCCAGTCCGTTTGTCTCTGCCGCCCAGTCCGTGCCTCTCTACCGCCCAGTCCGTTTGTCTCTACCGCCCAGTCCGTTTGTCTCTACCGCCCAGTCCGTTTGTCTCTACCGCCCAGTCCGTTTGTCTCTACCGCCCAGTCCGTTTGTCTCTACCGCCCAGTCCGTTTGTCTCTGCCGCCCAGTCCGTGTGCCTCTGCCGCCCAGTCCGTGTGCCTGCGTCTCTACCACCCAGTCCGTGCATCTCTGCCGCGAAGTCCGTGCGTCTCTGCCGCCCAGTCCGTGCGTCTCTGCCGCGCAGTCCGTGCGTCTCTGCCGCGCAGTCCGTGCGTCCCGAGATGCACATGCAGTTCCGCGCTCGAACGCACGTCACCACTGACTTTGCAGTGAAAGTCGCCGCAGCACGATCCGGGTTGAACGCAGCATTAAACCCTGCTGCTTCAGACGAGTGTGGAGAGGGAAGGGTCTCTCTGCCTTTACAACCCGGCAATGGATGAAGTAGAAGAAACCTGATGGATGAATGGATAATATGTGTGCCTTTTTAAGAAAAACTATTGTTATTTGGCTCCAATGTATTTGTAGTTGCTTTTCCTACTTTTCCAATTGTTATTTACACATTAAGTCTGATACATGTTGAAAATGGATCCTTGAGGACTACATCTACTTCAGGATCAAGCTAAGATCATGTTAAGATCATGTTAAGATCATGTTAATCATTCTCAAATGAAGAAGTACTTTTGACAGTTTCCATTAGAAGTGTGTAATGTGAGTCCAGGTGTCGCCTTCCTCCTGCTCATGCTCCGTCGCAGAGATCTGGGAACTTATTAAAGCTGATGAGGGTCAAGCTTTTGTTGCTGAAACAACAGTGGATTTAGCACCAGTTCAATCCATTAATAATAATGTCTGTGAACGTTCTCCTCGATTCAGACTCAAACTAAAATACAAGAGTTACTCGACTATTCTATGTAAAGCTACAAAGAGCATAAATATAAAAAAACTAAATATTGTACGATCCTACAGAGATCTTAAAGAGCGATGATAAGAATGTGGAAGGTCTGGGTCTTAAAGCTTAGACTGTATGTATTTTTCTTTCATTAAAGAAGAAAAAAGTCAGAAACAAACCCATTCTCAGGCTCAATCTGATAAAGAATGGTTTGTATGTGTCGTATATTAGTGTTTTAAATGTAGTCTTATGTGGACGGAGCGGACAGACTCCTGTTGCTCATGAATACTACAGTATTCTTGTGATTAATATTTCAGACTGCTCCATTTACCTCTTGTCTGTTTACCATAATTACACCGTCACTTTTAGCCATAACTTTTCTCCCACAGGTCTCCTCACAGAAATACAGTGCAAATCCAAAAGGCTCCGGAAAAACCCAAAGTCCTCTCCACGATCCATGGGAGATGACACAGAGGGAGCAGAGCAAACAGACAGCAAACAGGTCACCTCCACCACCTCCTCCTCCACCTCCACCACCTCCACCACCTCCTCTACCAAGCTGCTCAAGGTCTGTGCTGACATGGGCATGCTGGCAATGCTAACAACCATGTTATAACCATGCTAACAACCATGCTAACAACCATGTTATAACCATGCTAACAACCATGTTATAACCATGCCAACAACCATGTTATAACCATGCTAACAACCATGCTAACAACCATGCTATAACCATGCTAACAACCATGCTAACAACCATGTTATAACCATGCTAACAACCATGCTAACAACCATGCTAACAACCATGCTATAACCATGCTAACAACCATGCTAACAACCATGCTATAACCATGCTAACAATCATGTTAAAACCATACTAACAACCATGTTATAACCATGTTATAACCATGTTATAACATACTAACAACCATGTTATAACCATGTTATAACCATGCTAACAACCATGTTATAACCATGCTAAAACCGTGCTAAATTGCTGTTTCTCTTCACCCAGGACAAAGTTGAAATCACCAAAGAGCAACACGCACTCATGGAGGCCATTTTAAAAGCGTACCAAAGACATCAAATACCACAGGACGTGGCCAAGAAACTGGTAAGAAACTGGTATTCTATTCCCTGGATTTTACTTCTTTTTTTGTAGTGTCCTTGGTCAAGGCAGCTTTAGTGGTTGTTGGTTTGGAGGATCTGTGATAACAACTTGTTAGTTTATCTTATCTTTATAAAGACCTCAGAGGTGACACAGGACTAAGGGGAGACAACAGCAACAGCTCTAGAATAAAGCTAGTTTATTTGTATAGCGTTTTGCCATCGGTCTACTCCAGGGCAGGTGTGGCTGCGGTCTCTGGGCCCCAGTTTGAGAAGTGTTGCCCTAAACAGCAGTGATAGTTGTGTGTGTTTGCAGCTTCAGGACCAGTACAGTGTGGAGGAGAACTTCCTGCTTCTGACAGAGATGGCAACAAGTCAAGTCCAAGTTCTAGTTGAATTTACAAAGAATATTCCAGGTACGTCACTGATGTCACATTAGTTTGTTGTAGTTCTTCAGACCAACTCCTGTCCCTGTGTGTCAGGTTTTCTGTCTCTGGACCATGAGGACCAGATCGCTCTGTTAAAGGGCTCGGCCGTGGAGGCCATGTTCCTGCGCTCGGCTCAGGTCTTAAGCCGCAAGACTCCGGGCGCTCACACCGAAGTCCTGGAGGAGCGCATCCGCAAGAGCGGTACGTGCAGGTTTTCACTACAACTGCAGCTCGGTCAAGGAACATGAGGGGAAATGTCAGGGTTGCATCACAAGTTACAGAGTTTCAACATGAGATAAGTGAATATGAAGGATAGAACATTCTTTAGCTTAATACAGAAGCAAAGTATGAAATACTGTATACAAGAAATACACACCTGTATATTTACATCTGTACATAGTCTCATGGTCCTGTGTATCAAAGGGACACAGTCTCATGGCTCTCTGTATCAAAGGGACACAGTCTCATGGTCCTCTGTATCAAAGGGACACAGTCTCATGGCTCTCTGTATCAAAGGGACACAGTCTCATGGTCCTCTGTATCAAAGGGACACAGTCTCATGGCCCTCTGTATCAAAGGGACACAGTCTCATGGTCCTCTGTATCAAAGGGACACAGTCTCATGGTCCTCTGTATCAAAGGGACACAGTCTCATGGTCCTCTGTATCAAAGGGACACAGTCTCATGGTCCTGTGTATCAAAGGGACACAGTCTCATGGTCCTCTGTATCAAAGGGACACAGTCTCATGGTCCTCTGTATCAAAGGGACACAGTCTCATGGTCCTGTGTATCAAAGGGACACA
>OZ035842.1:27678356-27928356 GCA_964034765.1 Knipowitschia caucasica
AGACAAATGATTCATTTGCAATATTTTTACAAAACTATGTAACATGTTATTTATTACAAAAACACAAAAAGCATCACTGTAAAGTTTACGTATAAAAATAGCTTTATTGAACTAGCAGGACTACAGTCAGAACTACTGCTTTATATGCACTATTCTTTTGGAAAAGTGTTCTATAAATAGCTATGGCCGTGTGTCTGTGATGTCACAGCGCCCTCTTGTGGCTAACAGTGGTATAACAGCAGTATGGTCCCTGAGACTTTATAGATGAGTTCTGTCCTGTGTGCTGGATGCACTGGTGCTGTGTGTCTCAGGATGAACCATGTGTGTCTCAGGATGAACCATGTGTGTCTCAGGATGAACCATGTGTGTCTCAGGATGAACCATGTGTGTCTCAGGATGAACCATGTGTGTCTCAGGATAAACCATGAAGCCAGAGAAGGTGGTGTATCGGCCCTGGTTGCTGTACACAGCGTAGCGCTCGTCCTGTTGGCTGTAGAGCCAGACCGTGTCCCCGCGGCTCAGAGACAGCAGCAGGCTCTGACTCTGCATCTCTCTCCTCTTGGACGTGTCCTCGTCAAACACCATGGCCTGGACGTCCCCCTGCCCCGTCATCAGCTTCACCGACACGGCCTTCCGCGGGTGTTTGCCCACAGTGAAGGCAAAGTAGTAGGCTCCTGGGAAGGAGCAGGTGAAGACGCCAGAGGACCTGTTGAAGTGGCCTCCTATGTTCACATACTCCACATCGAAGGTCAGAGCAGGCTTCAGCTGCTGCAGGTGGCTCTGTCCCAGGAGAGTGGAGGTCCGAGCCACAGAGAAGGCCGAGCGAGGCCTCTGCTCAGTGTGAGGAGGACAGTGAGGCCTCTCTGTGGAGGAGGACAGGTGGTTACTGATGTAGGAGGTCTGAGGATAGACCAGATACCCAGAGAAGGTGATGTATGGCCCCATGTTACTGTATAAGGCATACTGAGGACTCTGCTGGACCAGCAGCCACACGGTGTCCATCTCCTTCAAAGACACCATCACACTCTGACTCTGCACTTTTCTGCCTTTTTTGCGGTAATCATCATAAGCTATGGCCTGGACCTCCTCTCCATTCTTCACCAGAATCACTGACAGAATCTTCTTTGGGAATTTCCCCACAGAGAATGAGAAGTAATAGGCTCCTGCGACACGGCAGCGGAAGAAGCCAGAGTCAGGGTTGAAGTCTCCTCCGATGTTCACCATGAGGCGGTTGAAGGTCACAGCTCTCTGCTTTCCTCCCAGGACACTGCTGCTGCGAGAGGCAGAGAACGCAGACTGTAGACCCCGGGTCACAGGAGGAGGGTTCAGGACCCACACCTGCTGAAGGCAGAGGCTCAGGAGGAGGAAGGTGCTCAGACTGCATCCTGCGCCCCAGGATCCTGACACAGAAACAAGGGAAAGTTATTGTGATTCATTCAGACATGAGTCTGCAGTGGTCAGTGAGGCAGAAGCTCTCGGATCCAGAGTGTGAGAGGCCCTGATGTTGCTGATATGGTCTGTTCTTTCTGTGCAGTGAGAGAAGAGGTTCATTAGCAGCTGGTTCATCTGCTCCACTGTGTGCAGCACAATGGAGCATTTAGAGTAAAGCCCAGAGATGTGTAAAAGCACAACAACCTCATCAATGTGAGAATACATCTGAACTATCTTATTTAAACACAATGTATGTCAGATGTTTTAGTTTGTAAATGTTACTTTTACATATAGACTTAAAAGGTTGCTTCGTTTTTAATACATTCAAATCAAGCAAAACAAAGCAGTGTCATTTTAGTCACGGTTCTACTTTGTTCCCATTGAATGTCTTACATATGATAAATGGCTTACCTCTCTGTCTGCTCTGGTTCACCTGCATCGTAGATCTCGGACTAAAGTTTCCTGGAGTTTCTTTGTGGTTGCGAGTGTCCTGCTGCCTCCACATCACAGAGAAACTCTCAGAGTAAAATGAGCCCTGTGTCCATCCAGACTAAAGATACAGACATATCTGGAGGGGGCGGGGCTTCACATCCCCATCTGCACATTCCACAGTTCTGGACAAACTACACCCTGGAGAGATCAGGGTAACTGTGCATTTATTCTATTTCGTCATTACTAAACGTGACTGTTTTTCATGCAATGACTCGCAAAGAAGTGTGATGAAAATGTGAGGTGGTAAACTTGGATTTTTGATTAAATTACGACAGACTGTAGGTAAGGACCAGGAATCTATAATAATATCGCTAAGGACACGGATCATAAAGCGCTCTGTCAAAGCCCTGTTCTCTGCTGCAAATATAAAAATATAAAATCTTCAGACGTTTCATTGATACGTGACGGACCCGGAAGTGCAGCTGCTGTCAGTCTGGAGCTGAAGCATAAAGATGCAGAAAGGGCAAGCACGATTTGCGACTCACGGCAACTTCCGGTGACTCGCGTGACTCAGGCGCTGTGAGCCGCGACTCAGCAGCCAGAAGTCGTGACTCACGGTTAAAAATAACACAATTCTTTGCTTCTCAGGGGTATCTGGGAATGATCAATGAGACAATATGGATCTGGAGGCATTGTTTACAAGTAATCAGTATGTTAGACACTCTACATCAGCTAGTATGTGTTTGTATAGCAGTCCATGTCCGTTAACCACTGACTCAGGCGCTGTGAGCCGCGACTCAGCAGCCAGAAGTCGTGGCTCACGGTTATCAATTTAACTTTTTAGGGGTATCTGTGGATTATCAATGACACATTGTGGATCTGGAGGCATATATTTACAAGTAACCAGTATGTTACACACTCTTGATCATCTGGTATGTGTTTATATAGCTCTCCATGTTCGTTAACCACTGACTCAGGAGCTGTGAGTCGCGACTCAGCAGTCAGAAGTCGAGGCTCACAGTTAAAAATACCACAAATCTTTGCTTTTTAGGGGTTTCTGGGAATTTCTATTGAGACAATATGGATCTGGAGGCATAGTTTACATGTAATCAGTATGTTACACACTCTTCATCAGCTGGTATTTGTTTGTATAGATCTCTATGAACTGTTCACCACTGACTCACAGCTCCTGAGTCGCGGCTCAGGAGCTGTGAGTCGCGGCTCAGCAGTCAGAAGTCATGGCTCACGGTTAAAAATACCACAAATCTGTGCTTTTTAGGGGTATCTGGGAATTATTAGGGGCAACAGTGACTCAATTGGCAGAGCTTTGGTCTTTGGACCTAATGATCGTGGGGTCGTGCCCCCACAACCACCTGCTCCCACTGAAGCAAGACGCCCCATCGTGGTATCTTATATACAGTCATGGGACCTCATGAATGAGTATGAGTACAAGTATGTGATAACGGCACAATACTAATATTGGTATTGGTGCATCCTTAGTAAAATAAACAGACTATAAAAGAAATGTCAGGTTTACAGTCATAGTGCAAGTGGTTGATTAAGTGATACAGGCCTAAATACAGATTATTACATGTATTTGCAGGGCTTATTTCATATTCTAATGAAAAATACTTTTTAGGAGTATTTATGAATTATTAATGTATCTGGATGAACATTTTCCATGTCCTCAGTGCCTCATACATACTTTACCAGCTGATATATGTTTGTATTACTCTATTGTTAACAAGTGACCTACGAGACATAAGTCAGGACTCGTCTGCTGACACCAGGGGGCGCTGTCTAATCTCATGTTGAATCCTGCACGACGTTGGACATCTCGCTTGCAATTTAAATTTCACCAAAATATTGAGGTAAGTTATTTTGTTTCGTTTTTTGGAGTCTGTCTTTTAATCATTTTAAAGGGCATGAAACTTGTGTAAAATTCCTTGGTTGTAATTCTGTGGCTTCAAAGAATACACAAAACTTGCAGATACAGAGCAGAGTGTATACTCCATAGGACAAAAGATGAGGCAAGGTGTATAACACAGGTTTGGTCACATAAGAAATAAATAACTAAAAAACCACTGAGACATTATTATTTGTTATTTATTAATAATGCTAAAGGCATTTGAAAAAATACAAACAATACACAAACAAACACAATTATAAAAGCCACTTGTACCAATTTGTCCTTATAGTAAAATAATGTGGATGACAAAGTGAGCCAAGAACCCAGAGTAGAGATTTCTTTGTCTTTGAACAAACACAAACATCAGGGCATTTCATTTAGGGCATTTTCATTCTAAAAAAAATGATTATTGTTAACTTTGGAGGATAGTGTGCTGAGGTGGACTTACTATTGTAAATAGAGAATTAAAGAGAAAGACCCTAATGACATAATTTTATATGATCATGTTACCGAACCCAGATGTTCAAAATACAGAATTCAAGTAACTTCTGTTGTGGTGAAATGTTTGAAGATGCTTATTTGAGCCTTTGGTGGCCCAGCGGCTGTATGACTGCTGCACGGCACTTTCCCTCATAACTGCCTCCGTGATCATCCTGAATCAAATGTTTTAGGGTTTCCAAAAGTGTAGCTCCCTTATACCCTTTAAACATCTGATCCTGGAGCATTATACAGGATACAAATGCAGTGGAAATACAGGTGTCATGCTGCAGCCATCAAGACATGTTTTTCTCCTTAATGCCTCTTTTCTCTCATTTCTTTTCTGTGCAAAAATTAAGTGTAGTTAACCGGTTATTCTTGAATTACAGAACTACTGAGACGACACATCAAGATGAGCCACACACAGAAGAGAAGGAAAACAAACTTTATAAAAAAATGCACAACGTAATTCACTTTAATAGACCAATTATAAAGAATAAAGATTTGGTTTAGGTTTGATACATTTCAGTTTTGCACTTGGCTGTAGCTAATACATTTGCACACATTGCACTATAACATGAACATTTGTTTCCCCACAACCACATGAGCTGTTACTTTGTCTCCCAATACAGGAACATATACAGCTCAGTCATGAATAGCAGCAGAGTGGTGCCGCACATCACTGGAAGGACATGTTGAGCTACGTGCTAATGTGTAGAATAAGCCCACACCTGTTCACTGTCAATCAAAAAGGTGTTGCTGCGGGTTCGAAGTAGTAGGGTCATTCTGCGACCTGCAAGACAGAGGCGTGTCGTGAACTAGGCGTGTAAACTATGCCTCCAGGTCCATATAGTCTCATTAGAAATTCCCAGATACCCCTAAAAAGCAAAAATATGCTGTATTTTAACTGTGAGCCACAACTCACAGCTCCTGAGCCACGACTCACAGCTCCTGAGCCACGACTCACAGCTCCTGAGCCGCGACTCACAGCTCCTGAGCCGCGACTCACAGCTCCTGAGCCGCGACTCACAGCTCCTGAGCCGCGACTCACAGCTCCTGAGCCGCGACTCACAGCTCCTGAGCCGCGACTCACAGCTCCTGAGCCGCGACTCACAGCTCCTGAGCCGCGACTCACAGCTCCTGAGTCAGTGGTTAACGAACATGGAGAGCTATATAAACACATACCAGATGATCAAGAGTGTGTAACATACTGGTTACTTGTAAATATATGCCTCCAGATCCACAATGTGTCATTGATAATCCACAGATACCCCTAAAAAGTTAAATTGATAACCGTGAGCCACGACTTCTGGCTGCTGAGTCGCGGCTCACAGCGCCTGAGTCAGTGGTTAACGGACATGGACTGCTATACAAACACATACTAGCTGATGTAGAGTGTCTAACATACTGATTACTTGTAAACAATGCCTCCAGATCCATATTGTCTCATTGATCATTCCCAGATACCCCTGAGAAGCAAAGAATTGTGTTATTTTTAACCGTGAGTCACGACTTCTGGCTGCTGAGTCGCGGCTCACAGCGCCTGAGTCACGCGAGTCACCGGAAGTTGCCGTGAGTCGCAAATCGTGCTTGCCCTCTCTCTAAAGATGGCAGGTCTGCCCCGCAGGATCGCTAAGGTATAATGTTGTTCTGTACTTGTCCAGTCCATCAGGGCTTCTCTTTGGAAGCAACATGTATTTTAAGGCTATTAGCTGTGTAACTCTGCTCACCGCCCGGGTTTCTCTTTAGCATGCTAACAGTTAGCATGCTCGTTAGCTTGTTGCTAACGTGACTTTACTGAATAAACTTCCTTTTAACTGTTCGGGTGGATATGTGTGGGGAAATACACGGATATTTTTAATAGTTAATAAATAAAGGGCATAGTAATAATATTTATTCGACGTATTGTTATGATAAATTGATACAGTTTGAGACTAAATAGTGCTAGCTAATAGGCTAAGTGCTAACCAGGGCTCGTCTGAAGACTCAGACCAGTTCCACCGCCCTCAGATCTGGAAAGACTGGTTTACTTTGGGGCCAGAGCTTCTGCTTGGTCCGTGGTCTGATCATAGTTTATATTTAACCTTAGTGTTTAATTATGTTATAGTTTTAAACGGTTCATGACTCAGAACAGGATGGTTTAAACTGCTTCACTTGGACTGAGAACATTTAATATGTGTGAAGTTTATGTAAATAATCACATTATTTACATATTTGTATGTAAATATGTGTGAGCTCCCGATGCTGCAGCCTCAGCTCCCAGTGCTGTAGCTCCCAGTGCTGTAGCTCCCAGTGCTGTAGCTCCCAGTGCTGTAGCTCCCAGTGCTGTAGCTCCCAGTGCTGTAGCTCCCAGTGCTGTAGCTCCCAGTGCTGTAGCTCCCAGTGCTGTAGCTCCCAGTGCTGTAGCTCCCAGTGCTGTAGCTCCCAGTGCTGTAGCTCCCAGTGCTGTAGCTCCCAGTGCTGTAGCTCCCTATGTGATTTCATTGCAGCGTTGTGACAGTGGGAAATAAGATAAGAATTCCTTTATTCGTCCCACAGTGGGGACATTTCGATGTTGCAGCGCACAGACAGGACAGTAGTGAGAGCACACAGGGATCACACACAATATATACAAATAAGTAGTAGCTATGTTTCTTAACTAACATAACTAGCTGTAGATGCTGAAATCTGAAATGTTTAAAGAATTTCAATAAAGTATATTTAACCCAACGACACTTGAATATTCATCTCCAACAGCTGCGGACATTTAAATAATGTTTAAAATGATCTGATGCTCGGTTTGTGACGTCACTGATGTGAGCTGAAGGAGGAGCACATCCTTCACTTCTGAACATTGAAGAAACCTCTCACGTTTTCAGGAAGACTGTTTTAGATTTTAGCTGCATGAATCTGAAATGATGCCTCCTCATGTTTAGTCCTGACTCTGGGACCAGGCCAGTCCCTGTGCTCCTCAGAGTCTCAGCAGGAGGCCAGTCCCTGTGCTCCTCAGAGTCTTGGCAGGAGGCCAGTCCCTGTGCTCTTCAGAGTTGCAGCAGGAGGCCAGTCCCTGTGCTCCTCAGAGTCTCAGCAGGAGGCCAGTCCCTGTGCTCCTCAGAGTTGCAGCAGGAGGCCAGTCCCTGTGCTCCTCAGAGTCTCAGCAGGAGGCCAGTCCCTGTGCTCCTCAGAGTTGCAGCAGGAGGCCAGTCCCTGTGCTCCTCAGAGTCTCAGCAGGAGGCCAGTCCCTGTGCTCCTCAGTCCCTTCATGGTGGTTTGTGTGTGTCCAGGAGACTCAGCGGTTGATGGCTGAGCCGGTTCCAGGCATTAAAGCACTTCCTGATGAGAGCAATGCACGTTACTTCCATGTGGTCATCGCGGGACCTCAGGACTCTCCGTTTGAAGGAGGAACCTTTAAGCTTGAACTGTTTTTACCAGAGGAATATCCCATGGCTGCACCTAAAGTCCGCTTTATGACCAAAATATACCACCCCAACGTCGACAAGCTGGGGAGAATATGCCTTGATATTTTAAAAGGTAAGTCTCAGATCAGCACAGACACTGACTCTTTATGGAATTCTGAACACTATCATCCAGCCAACTTGAGCTCTGCCTGTATGCTGTAGTTTGTTTAAAATTGTTGAAGCTCTAGAATTCAGCAGTTTCAATTCAATACATTTATCGCCCTAAATCACAGCAGCAGTGTCTCTGAGGACTTTACAAAGTTGTGGATTCTCCAACAACAGATCAGAAAATCAAATAGTTACAATAATAACAAACACAGACATTGGTCCAAAGGATCAGAGAGGAACCATCGTTATTTTACACTGATGTTTGTTTTTGATTCCATATGTCACTAATGCAGCTGGTGAGATGGTAAACCTTAGTCATTCAGCCAACTTCAGCGCCAGCATGGCTCATTTTAAAGCTCAGAACTGCCTGAATCCAGTCCGAACAGTTTTCCAGTCTGGGTTGTTGGCCCTTGGAGCCTGGTGAACCGAAATGTTTGCACAGCCCAGAGCCCCGAGCCCGTAGCCCGGAGCTAGCTGCCTATGCTACAGCAGGAGCTAATGTTGTCTCTCTTTGTGTAGATAAGTGGTCACCTGCTCTTCAGATCCGCACAGTTCTTCTTTCGATCCAGGCGTTACTAAGTGCACCCAATCCTGACGACCCTCTAGCGAACGACGTGGCAGAGCAATGGAAGGCTAACGAAGCTATTGCTATCGAGACAGGTGGGTGGAGCCGGCAGCGCCCCCTGGGGCCTGAGCCAAATGTCTCACTTTTAACTTTCATCTTCTTTGATTTTTCAGCCAAGTCTTGGACCAGGCTTTACGCTGGAAGCAAAAACGACATTTAGAGCAACTGGAGGTAGCCTCATGTTCAGCCAAGACTTCTCCCGCCTCCAGTTGCATATAAAGGACTCTTATCTAAATAATACAATATACATCTATATTATAAACATGCATTATAGTGGAAGTGAAGCAGATGTGCCCACAGGTCTCACACGCAATGAAATAGTCTGGTCTGTCGTCACTACTGTACCAATGCATGGGCTGAGGTTCTGGACTGGACTTGACTTGCCCTTTGATTATCAAAGTCTCACACAGAAATGCTAAATGCAGCGTTAGCGATGCCCGAGGAGATGCAGTGGAAAGATGGACTAGAAATTGTCAACTTTTATGCTTTTTTTTAAACACCGTTTTTGTTGTTTCTTTGCTTTTTGCTTCTGCTTCTTGCTTTTAAACAGACACTGAGCTCGTGCAGCAGCAGAGCAGAGCGGGGGCTGGGTGTAGAATGGACCTTTAGTTTTAGCTCATGTTTTTATGACCTTATCAATGTGACAAACTATTGCTCATACTAATGATTATTATGCCTTGTTTCACCTCTGCTTTTGCTCGGTCTGTTTCTTCTTCTGGCCTCAGTAAAGCTTCCATGAGCTGTCGGGACGAGGAGTCTCACTGAGTCCCAAAGGTCTCTACGCCTGTGTTTTATTCACTGTTTATAAAAGCATAATTTCTCTTTGGGGGAAAGTTGGGGTTGAATAGTTTTCCTGATTTCTGAATGCTATGAATGGTCCATTTGCATCTGTTTATGTTCTGTAAATAAAATCTGTTGATTGATAAGATTCATGTTATTTCAACTTCATTACTTTCATTACTTGCATTACTTTATCTGTCCACTAGAGGGCAGCGCCTCACTGTCAAAGACCGGGACAGAGACTGACCTGAAACTTCATTTCGACTTCAACCAAAATATTTATAGGGAAGATTTATATTGCAGGACACAGAACTGGGAATATTAAGTTTGACACAAGTTCCACTTAAGAATTATAAAGAAACCAAACATAAAAAAATGCCCAAACGAGGTTATATATATTTACTAATATATACTTGTATGTACACATATGTAATAATTCATGTTAGCAGCACATTCTGTCATTATTGCACATGTCATTGCACACAAGCTCAGGGCATCAGTCATTTATGTGTTTATCAAAGAAACGGAGAGACTGAAACTGTCCGTTATTCCACTGAACCTCATCTCAAAGTTATTACATTATTATCACTCTTGACGTTTGACGCGGAAAGGTGTGCGTGCGCGCTCATTGGTCAACTAGCTTCACGCACGCTTCACGCAGTCAGCGGGCTGCACATGGAGACGTGCAGTGCGTGTGACAGAGGGACACATGAAGAGGAGGCTCAGTGAGGAAGACTGAGTCCTGCTCCACATGAAGATTAAAGAGAGGGGGGGGTAGGGGTAGGTGTAGGGGGGGGTTCTCTGAGGCCTTTATTTAAAATCCTCATCTTCATGAACTCTGAGTTTGCAAAAAATTAAATGTAGAAAGTCACATATGACATGATGCTTCATGAAGCTGGTGCCTCTTGATGCTGGTTCTTCATAGTGGAGGTGCCTCATGACGCTGGTGCCTTATGATGCCTCATGGTGCAGGTCCTCCTGGTGAGCAGCAGGTGGCAGCCGCAGCAGTGGATCGTTCCTGGAGGAGGAGCCGATTGCAGCTGGAGACTTTTTGCTAATGTATTCCAATGTGGTGTTTTTACTGGAAATGGCAAATAAACTGAATCTGAGCAGCTGTAAGGGAGATCTACAAGGAGGTACAGTACGTACTCTGAGGTCTACGAGGAGGTACGTACTCTGAGGTCTACGAGGAGGTCTACGAGGAGGTACATACTCTGAGGTCTACGAGGAGGTATGTACTCTGAGCTCTACGAGGAGGTACGTACGCTGAGGTCTACGAGGAGGTATAAAACACTCTGAACTCTACGAGGAGGTACGTACTCTGAGGTCTACGAGGAGGTACGTACTCTGAGGTCTACGAGGAGGTACGTACTCTGAGCTCTACAAGGAGGTACGTACTCTGAGGTCTACGAGGAGGTAAGTACTCTGAGGTCTACGAGGAGGTCTACGAGGAGGTACATACTCTGAGGTCTACGAGGAGGTACATACTCTGAGGTCTACGAGGAGGTACGTACTCTGAGGTCTACGAGGAGGTATAAAACACTCTGAACTCTACGAGGAGGTACGTACTCTGAGGTCTACGAGGAGGTACGTACTCTGAGCTCTACAAGGAGGTACGTACTCTGAGGTCTACGAGGAGGTAAGTACTCTGAGGTCTACGAGGAGGTACGTACTCTGAGCTCTACGAGGAGGTACGTACTCTGAGGTCTAAGTTTGTTTATGCCCTGGTCATCACAGAGATGCTGGAAACATGGGACGACTCTGTATCTTCAGTCTCTGTATCTTCAGTCTCTGTATCTTCAGTCTCTGTATCTTCAGTCTCTGTATCTTCAGTCTCTGTATCTTCAGGTTCAGTGCAGTCACAGCACAACGTTTTAGAACAATCAGGATCAGGATTCACAAACACACTATAACCCTTGGCTTCCCCCAGAGGCCACAGAGGATCAGGAGGATCTGAAAGGGTCTGAAAGGGTCTGAAAGGGTCTGAAAGGGTCTGAAAGGGTCTGAAAGGGTCTGAAAGGGTCTGAAAGGGTCTGAGGGTTCGGATGGTCCCTGTGAGTCACTATGCGAGGGTTTTGGTGGTCCCTGTGAGTCACTATGCGAGGGTTCGGGTGGTCCCTGTGAGTCACTATGCGAGGGTTCGGGTGGTCCCTGTGAGTCACTATGCGAGGGTTCGGGTGGTCCCTGTGAGTCACTATGTGAGGGTTTTGGTGGTCCCTGTGAGTCACTATGTGAGGGTTTTGGTGGTCCCTGTGAGTCACTATGTGAGGGTTCGGGTGGTCCCTGTGAGTCACTATGTGAGGGTTCGGGTGGTCCCTGTGAGTCACTATGTGAGGGTTTTGGTGGTCCCTGTGAGTCACTATGTGAGGGTTCGGGTGGTCCCTGTGAGTCACTATGCGAGGGTTCGGGTGGTCCCTGTGAGTCACTATGTGAGGGTTTTGGTGGTCCCTGTGAGTCACTATGTGAGGGTTCGGGTGGTCCCTGTGAGTCACTATGCGAGGGTTTGGGTGGTCCCTGTGAGTCACTATGTGAGGGTTTGGGTGTAGGGTTTCTCCACACACAAATCTCTTTTTTCATGCCATAGTTTCCAGTGTTTGTGGTTTAAAAGTTATGTCCCTGAGCTTTAACTCTGCTCTCACTCCTTTGTGTCTCACAGGAAGGAAACGCAGGTGGTTCACGGTGGACCAAGCCGTCAGCAAACTGCAGCGCCACCGCCCGGACCACGGCCAGAACCTCCACACGCTCCTAACCAGCCCCCCCTGTGGCCCCAACAGAACCAGCCCCCACCCCTCCTGTGACCCCAACCGAACTCAGGTGTTTACAGTGTGCTCAGTGTGAGGCTGAGAAGGTTCCTTTGGACGAAGAGGGTAAAGTTCTGCTCAGACGTGATTTACTTCCGCCTTCGTCAGAGGAAAACCACATCGTGGACATAAACAGATGGACATGAGAGAGGACCATCAACAGAGACGGGGTGCTTTCACCTTGGCTCACACCTGGGACTCACTTCTCAGTGACCACAGGGGACAGGCCTGAGGGGGCGTGGCCAGTCTGAGGGGGGCGTGGTCAGTCTGTTAGATCTGTCAAACTGACCACATCCGTAACAGCTGATCAGAGACAAGGCGGAAGTCCACATCCTCAAACATGTGATGATTCAGCAGAACTAGCTTCTTCAGAGAACTTTCTAAGCCGTAAACAAAGAAGACATAATGAACTTGTTACATGTGTTTCTCAGAGATGTTACTATTGTTTTAATGTTGTTTTTCATGTCTGAGACAAACTGTTAGAAACTGTTACATGGAAAAAGACTTGTCGCTGCTGTATGTTTCACTGTATCAGTTACAATCACATTGATCTTAAAATGGGTCTTATAAGTGCCTTAAATGCAACTGTGTCAAGGATTTGAATTCAACTATTTTCCTTGTCGATGCAGGAGGGTCTTGTTGGACAGTCCTTCTCTTCCGCCTCCGTCGAGCAAAGACGTGTCTCAGACGCTCCTGCTTCTGACTGCTTGCTATCTCCTGTTTTTGTCTTTTTTTTTTTTTCCAGTTATTTTTATTATCATTTTTTTTCAACAGTTTTTACAACACATTTATATGTATAACATTTATATCACATAAATGTAATCGACAACACGAGACAAAACACAAAAGTGGAGAAAATTATAATAATAAAATAATATAAAAAAAAAAAAAAAAAAAAAAAAAGAAAAGTAAAAACCTGCACACATTCGAAGTTCTATGCAAAAAGAACAAAATATATATATAAAATCAAATTAAGAATGACGAGGTCCATCAAAACTTACTTATTATAATAATCAATAAAAGGCTGCCAAATTGAGTAGAATATTTGTTCTTTCTTTCTCAAAGAATACTTGATTTTTTCCAATTGTAAGAATTGCATTACGTCTCTAAGAAAGTTTTGATGGGTAGGAGGCATGTTATTTTTCCAATTCAATAAAATTAAACGTCTGGCTAGCAATGTGACAAAACACATTATACTGGTCTGTGAGCTGTTCAAATGTATATCAGGAGACACAACACCAAATAGAAACATTATTGGATCTGCTGGGAGTCTAATTTTGAAAATCACTGACAAAGTCTCAATTATTTTAGTCCAATAGACGGTGATGTGAGGACAGTTCCAAAATGTATGTGACAACGAAGCAGGGGCATAGCCACAACGTTCACATGAGGCGTCCACTCCCGGGAACATCCTGGACAGCCTTTGCTTGGAAAGATGCAATCGATGTAGAATCTTAAACTGCAGCAAACCGTGTCTGATACAAATTGAGGAGGAGTGGACCCGCTCTTGAGCTTCAATCCACTGGTCGTCTGTGATATTTGTACCCAAGTCTTCACTCCAAGCATTTTTTATATGGTCAAGCGTAGTTGTACAATCCATCTGTGAAAAATTATTATATATTCTAGAAATAGATCCTTTCTTGAGCGGGTCGTTCACTAACACATGGTTCATAGGATCCATTTCAGGTTGATTAGGAAAAGAGGGAAATGTCGCCTTAGTAAAATTACGTATTTGTAAGTATTTGAAAAAATCTTTGTTATCAATTTTAAATTTGTGTTTTAATCTCTCAAATGTTGGAAATACTTTGTCAATAAAAAGGTCCAGAATTGTGTGCACTCCTTTAAGGTCCCATTGTAGAAATGCATGACCTGAAAATAATTTATGACCTTGATTTCCAATTATTGGTGTTAGGACCGAACAATGATTCCATTTAAAGTGTCTTCTGATTTGAGACCAAATTTTCAGTGAGTGAGACACAACAGGGTTGTGAGTTTTAAATTTAGAAAGATCAGAGGTGTAATGTATCAATGATTTCAATGTATTAGGAAAAAAGGCTTGATTTTCCATCCGTTCCCAATCATGCCTGTGAAATCCATTCCAGAAAGAAATACATCGAATATTACAGGACCAATAGTAGAGCCGGAAATTGGGCAGACCCATTCCTCCTACAGGTTTGGGTCTTTGTAAAAAAGATTTTTTGATCCTTGGTGTCTTTTTATTCCAAATAAAGGACGTAATTAAAGAGTCTATTTTAGTAAAAAAACTCTTATTGATCAAAATTGGAACACACTGAAATAAAAATACATATTTTGGCAAAACATTCATTCTGATAATATTAATTCGGCCAGCAAGAGAGATCGGGAGATTAGACCACCTCTCAATCTGTTTCTCTGTTTGTTTATATAGGTTCACAAAGTTCTTACTGAAGAGGCCAGAGATCTCACGTGTGACATTTATTCCGAGATATTTAAAACAGTCTGAAACAGCGAAGGGAAAAGGAGTAAGCGTGTGTATTTGTGCTTTAGCTTTTGAGCTGATCGGAAATAATATGCTCTTTAGTAGGTTGATTTTATATCCTGACACCTTCCCAAAATCAGATAGCATGGTCATAATGTTTGGTAGAGACAGAGATGGATCAGAGATGTACAAAAGCAGATCATCTGCATACAAGGACACTTTATGCTCCTTGCCTCCTCTCTCAATTCCTTTATAATCACCTGCAGAGCGCAGCAATATAGCCAGAGGCTCTATGACCAGGGCAAACAGCAAAGGAGACAGGGGGCAGCCCTGTCGTGTTGAGCGTTGGAGAGGAAAATAGCAGGAATCCATATTATTTGTATGAACACATGCTTTAGGCTGAGCGTAAAGTAGCCTGATTAAGGAAGTGTAGTGTGGGCCAAATCCGAACCTCGACAGGGCCGAGAAGAGAAAGTCCCACTCGACCCTGTCGAAGGCCTTCTCCGCGTCTAATGAGAGTAGTATTTCAGATACTTCCTGATTTGGATTTTGAGTGTAAATAATGTTAAACAATCGTCTGATGTTAAAAAATAACTGTCTGTCTTTAACAAATCCAGTTTGATCCGGTGACACAATAGTTGGAAGGACTTTTTCTAAACGCACGGCCAAGATCTTTGCTAAAATTTTGTTATCCACATTCAGAAGGCTTATGGGTCTATATGAACCTGGTTCTAGTGGGTCTTTCCCAGATTTGTGAATTAAAGAAATACATGCGTCATATAGCGTTGGAGGTAGAAATCTTGCAGCTAATGCCTCGTTATAAACACTTAAAAGGAGAGTTGAAATTTGATCCATAAAAGCCTTATAAAATTCAACACTGTAACCATCAGGACCTGGGCACTTAGAATTTTGCATGGACTGTATAGCCTGCTTTATTTCTAATTTGGAAATTGGTTGTTCTAATAACTCTTTGTTTTCTAAACTTATAGTGGGTATTTGAAGGTTATCAAAAAATTGTTCCATTAATTGTGGGTCTTTTTTAGATTCTGAAGAGTACAATTTGGAATAGAAGTTTTTAAATGTGTCATTAATTATTTTGGGATTTGTTGTGGTTTTACCTGTTTCTGTACGTATCTCTGTTATTAACCTTGACGCTGCCTCTTCTTTAATTTGTTGGGCCAATAGTTTACCTGTTTTTTCCCTGTATTCATAATTTTTGTGTCTTAATTGTGTCAAAAATGTAGTAGTCTCTGCTGTATATAATAAATTGAGTTCCGTCTGCAATGACTGCTTCTTTTTATAAAGGGCAGGTACGGGAGAATTGGCATAATTTCTGTCAATTTCTTTAAGTTCTTGGGTCAATTTGAGCTCCTTTTCCCTTCGCTGCTTATTTCTTAAACTAGTCAGGCAAATAATCTGGCCCCTAATGTACGCTTTAAACGTTTCCCACAAGGTGGCTCTCTTGATCTTCGGATCATCATTAGTAAGAAGAAACATATCAATTTGTTTATGCAGATTTTCTATTATATTATCGTCTGATAAAAGTGCATTATTAAACCTCCACTTTTTAGTTGAAGGGTCGTGACCCATCTCTATATGGAATGACACTGGACAATGGTCAGATATCACAATTGCCTCATAATCACAGTGCTTAATGTTGGTCAGATATGCATAATCAATTAAAAAGAAATCAATTCTAGAAAACGAATGATGAACCGGAGAAAAAAAAGAGTATTTTTTTGTGTTGGGAAATAATACCCTAAATGGGTCGCTTAATTTATAGATATTCATGAATCCCTGAATGGCTTTAGCAGACTTTGATATGTTGGATGATTTTTGTGATGATTTATCTATTGTCGGGTCCAATACTAGATTAAAATCCCCTCCAATAATCAATCTGTGAGTGTCCATATTAGGTAACGCTGAAAAAAAAGAGACGATAAAAGCTTCGTCATCGGTATTGGGAGCATAGATACTAGCCAAAGTCACCGGCTTATTATATAACTTCCCTGTAGCAATAACATAACGCCCTCGGGGATCAGATATTACTTTTGATGCCAAAAAGGGAATTGTCTTTCTAATAATTATTGCTGCACCTCTATTTTTTACAGGAAAATTAGAATGAAATATCTGTCCAAGCCATTTAGTTCGTAATCGTTTATGATCCTGATCTCTCAGGTGTGTCTCTTGTAAAAACCCGATATCCATCTCTAATTTTTTAAGGTGGGTCAGTACATTTCCTCGTTTAATAGATCCATTGAGTCCCTTACAATTCCAGGAGACAAATTTAACCAAGTTTATATGACTAGATGAGAAGTCTAAAGTATTGTTGCTAGCCATCATTGTTTAGGTGGAAAAATAAAATATTTCTCAATTTAGATTTTTTGGACAACCTCATTTGATAAAAGTCAAAAATATATTCAACAGTAGTGCAGGAAAAAACACAGAACAAACCAAAATTTCTAAAAACAACAAACCTTGCTTTCTCTCTGAAAAACCTTGAGCTAACTACTCCATCAGAACTACAGAGGAAACATAGAATCCCCCCCAAACCGTTGTTTGTGCACTCAGAAAGGTGTGTGAACATTTGACTTACCACTAAGCTCCTAAAGAAAAAAAAAAAAGAATTAAACCAAAATCTTCCAGACCATCTTAAACATATTCTGGCCAATACCTGTGTCGATTGTAGACCAGCGTTTCCCAAATTTAAAGCAGATAATTATAGAAATATATATGTAATAACAAATAAATAAAAACACTTCTATAGTGAAGAAATTTAAAACAATAAAAAATAAATGACTAAAAATCTAAATAAAAATAAATGGCACAAGGGCATACATTTATAGGGTACCTGGTTTAGTGTCCGTTTTTCAGTTTATGCAGGCCAGTCATAACATTACCACGGGCGTCTAAATCAGCGTTCAATGCTCCTCCGATGACGAGGATTTGTTGCGGTTAATGAATCTCTCCACTGCACATGGATCGATGAAGGTCATTCTGGAATCATCAACTGTTATCTCCAGCTTGGCAGGGAAGAGCATTCTGTACTTGATTCCAGCGTCACGAAGTTTGGTTTTTACTTGATTGAAGGCCGCACGTTGTCGTCCTACCTCTGGGCTCATATCCGGGAAGATGTGAACCTGTGCTCCTTCAAAGAAAAGTTTGCCTTTGGTCCGGGACAGTGACATGATCTTTTCTTTATCCGAATAGTAATGAAGACGGGCAATCATGGGTCGGGGTCGCTCGCCAGAACGTGGTTTTGGAGCGAGACTTCTGTGGGCACGATCAACAAGGATGGGACCGTCAAAGTTTTCTTCACCAAGCACTTTAGACAGAAATTTGGCTATAAATATGGTTGGCATGTTGTTTTCGGAACATTTAGGATCCTGATGTTTTGGCGGCGGCTCCTGTTTTCCAAGTCAATGCATTTCTCCTTAAGTTTCTTCTGGTCAGCAGCCAGAGTCTGGTAGGAGTTTTCCAGAGCCGTGAGCCTGTCAGAAGTGTCGCTGAGGGATTGCTCCATGTCCGACTGTGTGACAGCCGCCTCTTTTTGCATTGAAAACAGGCTCTCGACTTTTCCCATTAGCTCGTCGTGAACAGTTTTAATGTCCGCTTTGGTGGTCTCCCGCAGGGATGAGATCTCGTCGCGTATTTCTTTGGTGAGGCCTTCCATCTCTGCCTTTAGAAATGATCGCATTGTGTCTCTGTACGAGTTAAATTCCGCTCTTAGCTCCGTACGCAAAGTACCCAGTGAGATAGGACCGTCTTCTGTTAGCCCCGTGGCGCCGCTAGCTTTAGCACCGTCATTTTTTTCTGCAGTGGTGGCCTGAGAGTCAACCTCCAGAGTCGTTTGCGTGTATTGTCTGCCCTTCCTTTGAGACATTATGATATCGCGGACGTGGTAGTGCAATTTGCTTGAAATTAGCTGGTCTGGAAAATAAAATGTTACTTAAATACACACGGAGCTGGTCTATTGCGCTGCTCAAGCCATGAGACCGGAAGCGGAAGTCCTGTTTTTGTCTTTTTCCTGGAGTTTTGCCACAGACAACTTTTAGCAAGAATGGAAATGGTAAATTGGTCCCTCAACGCAATTGATTCTATCTTTTCAACACGTAAGCGTGGGTCTGGAGAGCCCGAGTGCCCGGACGGGACTTCACCAGCGGGTTATACGCTTGACAGCTGGAACAAGTGGCAGCCCCTCTGTCTGTCGACCCTGTCCATTGAAGATTCGGAAGACGTATATATCTTTGGCTTTTTGGTGGTGGGGATCCTCCTGTTTGGGCTTGGAGCGGTTCTATTCTACCATAAATTCGGAGGCATGGCAGTTCGCAAGATTCACGACCTGCTGGCCAACAAAATTGATGGGATGTACAAGGAGCTTAACCGAGTCGTGGTTGAGAGCGCTGTGGCTGGACAAAGAAGAGTGGTGTTAGTGGAACAGTTGATCAAAGATCTCGCAGCTCGTTCACTTGATGGGCATAAAACTCTGGAATTGAGATTGAATGACATTGTTTGTCACGCTTGAACTCTCTGACCCGGCTTGGATTGGCCCCTGTGTACGGGGTCTGAGGGCGCCGCAATTCGGTTTAATTGGATTTAATAGAATATCTGCCTGTTTTTGACTGCTAAAATGCATACAATATTGTCCCTCGTTACAGGAAGATGTGTTTTTCTCCTTGCTGTGTCTTCCCTCCACTCTTATCTCACATTCCTCGGGCCAAGGCCATCATAATAAATCTGGACTCTACAACAATTTCACACTCTTTCAGTCAGTTCCAGCTTGGATCCCGCTCCCCCCGCCTCCCTCTGATCTCTCCCTCCCCTCCCCTCCTCATTGTGTTTCCGACTCACCCCCTCCCTGACCCCGCCCCCCTCTGACAGCCACATTGGGCCGGCTGCAGAAGGGCTCATCCCGAAAAAAATCCGTGGTTTATACAAAGCACAATGTTTTCTATCCAACTGTCTGTTGTAACCTGTATGTTATTGCTCTCTGCTGTTTATTCTACTGTTTGTCGCATGGCGCCGGAAAAGATGGCGCCGTGGCAAGAGCTCTGGTGTGTGTCGTCTCTGTCTGGCGCACACGGGGGTAGTCTTGCACAGTTTTTCCAATGTGGTTTTACTGCAAATGGCAAATAAATGAATCTGATCTGAGTTAGTGTCCAACAGAAAGGATTGGTGATGATCAGGACACTTTAGCATTCTACAACATGTATGGACATTTTCTTCTGTGTGTGCTTTATATTCTTCATGGGCGGCACGGTGGCTGAGTGGATAGCACTCTCGCCTCTCAGCAAGAAGGTCCTGGGTTCGAATCCCGGTCGGACCAGGGCCTTTCTGAGTGGAGTTTGCATGTTCTCCCCGTGTCTGTGTAGGTTTCCTCCGGGTACTCCGGTTTCCCCTACCACTAAAAATATGTCCAATAGTTCTGGCATATGCCTCCTGTACTGGCGACCCCGCTCCCATCTCTGTGTGGAGTGAGAGACAAATGCCCAAAATTAACAATTGTAAACCGCTTTGAGACTCTGATCTGCAGTGAAAAGGCGGTATATAAATAAAAACTTACTTACTTACTTTATGTGTTTTAACTGTTGATTCTCTGACCTGTGTTGGTGATTTCAATGGTTTTGTTAAGTCCTCTGAGATTACTTCTGTTGTGAACTAGGGCTATACAAGAATAAATTGTATTGTATTGTATTGTATTGTAACTATTTTCTCTTGCGTTAGATTCTGCTCAAATTCATATTTTCTTCTATGACATAACCACATAAATAAACATGGAGTTTGTTCTGGGAGTCGTATGTTTAATATGTGCTCTACACCTGGAAGTGTCTGCAGCAGTTATTGTGGTAATAATGTGTCATAATAATGTAATATGTAACTCGGGGTAGTGCCATACTCCAGGACCAGGCTCCAGGACCAGGCTCCAGGACCAGGCTCCAGGACCAGGCTCCAGGACCAGGCTCCAGGACCAGGCTCCAGGACCAGGCTGCTCCAGGACCATCCTCCAGGACCATCCTCCAGGACCAGCCCATCTGCTGCCGCTGGAGTCTGGTCAGGTGCTCTCTCACAGCGGCTGCACTTCACACCGAACCCTTGGATTTAGGATCTTGGATCTGAACCTCCACAAACAGGACGATGCTCAGGCGAATACTTCAAATGGTGAGTCCCTGAGTCGAGGCGACCTGCTGCAGTAAAATTAACATGTTTTAATCAAGAGCTTCGGCCTGTATATATTGTGGCGTGCTTTGATTTAAAGTACAGCGTGTCGCGGTTGGGCGGTAAACACGATATTACACCGTAACAGCCAATCCAGCCTGAGGGGTCATAACATCGAGCGCACCCAAGCTACGGAAGCTAGTTAGCATTCACAGCTAACAACAGAGGGTTTTGTATTTTGTCGCTGTGATATAAAGCTTCCAGTTGCTGAGGTTTGTGTATAAATGACTACTGTACAAAGAGACACGACTGCCTCAATTAACCATGGATCAGAAACGCTGTGTCTGTGCTGTTAGCGGCTCATGCTAATGTTGATATCTGAGTCACACACATCAGTTAAAGGTTGCAGTTTATTCAGTCTCCCACACACTCATCTTTCATAGTTTGGTTGATGGTTTAACTATGAGAGGGTGAATTAGTATTATGCCAGATTATCTTGTATCAAACTACATGTAATGACGGATTGCGAAATGTCAGACTGTCTTGTTCTCTTCTATGAACTAATAATGTAATAACTTAGACTGTGTTCTACTGTCGCCTCCAGACTTTGATATGGATCCTTCCTGTGGCTCCTGAACTTTGGAGTCTCTGGGTGTGTTGAGGAAACGGCTCTGCCCGATGGTCATTCAAACAATCAGTAGTTTAAGGTTTAGGTACATTTAATTTATGTGGCGCCACCTGGAGGTCAAAGCCAGATCCTGACCTCTGAAGCTAAGCAGGGCAGGGCCTGGTTAGTACTGTGATGGAAGACCTCTGAAGCTAATCAGGGCAGAGCTTGGTTAGTACTGTGATGGGAGACCTCTGGGAACAGCAGGTGCCACAGTGGCTGGGACTGTAAAGTGCCAAACTGAGGTTGTGTCCTTAGGCAAGACACTTCCCCCACATTAGAATGAGTCTGGTGTGTGTGTGAATGGTTGGTGGTGGTGGGAGGGCCGATGGCACAGACTGGTTGCCTCGCTTCTGTCTGTGCCCCAGGGCAGCTGTGGCTACTGTATTTTATCACCACAGTGATTGGATGGATAATGATGTCAACATTGTTGTTAGATAGTGTGCCATAAATATGTTGTGTTATTTATATGGAATAAACATGTTACACAATACTAAACTTCAGAATGTTGTTTCTCTCATCTGTGCCTAATTCTAAATAACAGATTTGGTCTTGTTATTGTTTTACTTCAGACTCCTGGTAAAGGAGGCTCCCAAACTGCTGAGACCGAGCAGCCGAGCACCGAGCAGAACCACGACCAGACCTCTGAGGTACCAGCACTTTAACATTAGGTTATTATATAATAATAATAATAATAATGATGTTCTGCCCAGGGCTTCATCTGTCCCCAGTGCATGAAGTCTCACAACACGGCAGAGGAACTCTTCAAACACTATGACCTGTTCCATGACACCGGGGACCTGCCCGCCCACATGGCGCCCACACGGTGACATCACTCACACGCCGTTATTGTCTGTTTTAACCCTGTGACAAATGTATGAATTATTATTATTTATTTTTCAGGGAAGACCTCACGATGCTGCGACAGGAAGTGCAGGATCTGCACGCTTCTCTCAAGGTAACGGTCTTATTTAATTAGTTTAATCCAGACACAGACTTGAAATGTTGGTCTTCAGGAAGAACGATGGTTTTCTGGAGAACTCAAGAAAGAACTGGACAAAGTTCAAGGACAGCTGAAGCCAGTAATGATCCTTTTAATTAGAGTGATTATGACTTAACCGTGGCAGATTTGTGCTGACTCATGGTTCTTTGCTCCCACAGACTGATGTGCCGGAGGATGAGGGTAGGACACATGTGTTTATGAGCTGTGCTTCGTCACTGGGTCATAACGATCCTCTGTTACAGCGCTCACACGGAAACTCAACCAAGCTGAGACCGAAAAGTTCAACATCACACAGATGAAAGACCTGTTTGAGCAGAAGGCTGCTCAGCTGGCCACAGAGATAGTGGGTGAGTGCTCCTCCTCTTCCTCATCCTCTTCATCCTCCTCCTCATCATCCTCTTCATTCTCCTCTTCCTCATCCTCCTCTTCATCCTCCTTCCCGTCTTCCTCCCCCTTCTCATCGTCAGCGTTTATACAAACTACTCCCTTCTATGATGCAGAGGGCTGTGTGCTTTGCTCCATCTTTTACTCTGTTCCAGATCTTTCCGTCTTCTATCGATAGTTTTCTTAATTTGAGACACTTCAAAATCAGGTCCACCCCCTGGTGGTGGGAGGGTAACTAGCATAAATCAGGTCCGCCCCCTGGTGGTGGGAGGGTAACCTGCATAAACAGTCTTGAGGAACAAGTCAAACAGCTGTGACTCTGGAATGTGAATAATGAGACGTAGATATGTGGCCATACATGCGAAAGCCAGATTCTGTCAGACCTATGAAGCTAAGCAGAGCAGGGTCTGGTTAGTACTGTGATGGGAGACTTCTGGGAACATCAGGTGCCACAGTGGGGCGGCTGTAAAGTTCCAAACTGAGGTTGTGTCCTTAGGCAAGACACTTCCCCCACATTAGAATGAGTCTGGTGTGTGTGTGAATGGTTGGTGGTGGTGGGGGTGGTTATTATTATCTGACCCGACTGTACCTAAGGTTCTGTCCTGAGGTTCTGTCCTGAGATTCTGTGAGTTGTTTTGGTGTTGTTCTGGTCCCACAGACCTGAAGTGTCGGTACGATGAGGAGAGGAGCCTGAGACTGGCGTCCGAGCAGAGGCTGGAGAGACTGAGTGAGCAGCTGCAGAAGGAGATGGCCCAGAACCAGACGCTCCAAACTGAACTGGTGCAGTTATTTTTATTCCTGTCTCCTGCTCACTACAGTCATGTCACTTTGTTTTACAAACTAAAAATAAACTCTGAAATAAAAAATAAAAAAATAGAATCTTCATGTTTTAAAACAAGTGTTTTAACACTAGGACCGCCGCGCTCTAAACATACCTTGCACCGCCCCCTGCGGTCAGTTGACCGCTATGTATTTTGCGCTGATACAGCCTTTTGCCAAATTGATTGTTCACTAAACCAGAACTTGATGTTGCAAAGGAATCGTGATCATAATGAAACTGTGTAAATTATTTGTCTAAATATGCTAAGTAATTGTAATTCTAGCCGAAATAAAAGGCTAAGACGACACATTGTGCGTGTACTGATCCATCAAAATTACGATGACTTTTCAGGCTAGATTTATTTTGTAACTTTGCAAACACCTAAAAGGTTGCTCACTATATGTTATATTTGACTCAGTAACAATATGTAAATTCAAACAATATAAATGATAGTTTAGAAAAGCACAGGACCATAACGTCTTCGCGCTGCTATATGCGTCTACTTCTTACGTCATCTCCAGACTGTTTTCTCTTTCCAGCCGAAATCACCGTGGGAAATATTATCTAGATAATAATAATATTATTCGTATTGACACAAGATCATCAGCTAGGCTACCATCGTCAATGTAAAATCTTCAATTTTACACGGGACACGTTAGAAAGACAAATATATGTATATATATATTTGTATTTATTTGAGACAAGCAGTGCTCTTTATGCTCAGAACAAAATTATAATCATTGCCTTGCAGTGCGCGCTGTGCAGAATAACACACAGTGTTATCTGGATGAACTAAGAATTATATCCTTATTGATATATGAGGGCCGCATCTGCCCCACAGTCGCTCTCCTCCTGCAGTGTCTGCGGGTGACGAGCACTCTGATCTGCACTCTGCCTTGATAGTTCATCGAATTGTTCTATTTTATTACGATATTGTATTCTGCTTTATTGCCTTCTTGTATGTATAAATATAATAATGTAATTGATGATGAATGAAAAGGCAGAATGGAGCGACAGCGCGCACACAGACACCTGCGTATGGCTGGCATTACGCGGGTCATGTGCGTTATTGCTTCTGGACTTGTTACAACACTGCTGTCCGTGCCGTGAATGCACTTTGGGGTTACGTTCAGATTTAGAATATTATAGGTGTTCTCCCCGCTGTCACTTTCTACCTCAAAATGTGACATCTCTCACCTCCGTCAGACTGTTCTCATTCAATGTCTTGAAGCACTGTCAGCGCTTCATACCGTGTACTTGCAGCTCTATTCATTTTGTACTCCTCTCTCTCTCCCAAATAATAATAAAAAAGTCCCTTTAGAGTCTAATGACAACATATTGATACATTTTTATAAGGCGCGAAAAACCCCCGGGAAAGGTTACTATGACAACAGTCGCCCCTGCGCCATGTATCTCCATGGGGAAGCAGAAAGGGCTGTGGTTTAGAAAAGTTAAAATGCGTGTAAATCTTGTTTTCTTTACTTTTTCCAAAACCAAAACACACCAAAATATAAACAACAAGTACCTAGAAAAAGTCATAAAATTTCAACTTCTGGCGTTTTGTTTTGAATACACTAATTAGCATAATAAAGTGAGTGACGGTCAGTTGACCGCTAGGGGCGCTCCTAGTGTTAAAGAACTTCTCACCCCCGCTCCTCGAGGCTTACATCACTCACATTTTCTTTTCAAATCTCCCTCCAAATAAAAATCTACCTAAATGCTAAAACTAATCGCAAACCTGACAATCGATGAAATGCTATTCCTTCTCCGACTCGCTACGGGGGCGTGAACGAGACTGGGCCGTTTATATACCTCTGGGCAGCGGGGCTGCTGACGTCATCTACAACTGCTGCGCCAATGGTGTCACCAGATTCAAAATTCAAGTGTAGTAAACACAGGTCGCCTGCAGATGGCGCCTCACAGACGGTTTTAGGCAGAAAGTTGATCTTTCAACTAATTTTCACCAAAGTGACAAAATTATGACCAGGATATGTAGACAACGCTATTGGACACTCATTTATACGTTTATCAGCAAAAAAAAAAAGGGTGAGTTGTCGTTTAAATACAATTAATTATTATCACTATTATCATTAGTGTGTCTCTCTCTCTCTGTTCTCCCTCTCTGGTCTCTCTCTGGTCTCTCTCTCTGGTCTCTCTCTGGTCTCTCTCTCTGGTCTCTCTCTGGTCTCTCTCTGGTCTCTCTCTGGTCTCTCTCTGGTCTCTCTCTCTGGCCTCTCTCTCTGGTCTCTCTCTGGTCTCTCTCTCTGGTCTCTCTCTGGTCTCTCTCTGGTCTCTCTCTCTGGTCTCTCTCTGGTCTCTGCTCTGATGTTGCGCCCCCTGCTGGTCCACAGCTGCAGCGTCCTGGTGTGGAGGACGTGGAGCTGCTGCAGAAGGAGCTGATCCAGGTTCAGACGTTGATGGATCAAACGACACGAGAACGAGAAAACGAGTCTGAGAGAATCAAGGAACACTACGAGCAGCTGCAGGCCAACTACACCACCGCCGAGGTACCAGAGAGAGACCAGAGAGAGACCAGAGAGAGACCAGAGAGAGACCAGAGAGAGACCAGAGAGAGACCAGAGAGAGACCAGAGAGAGACCAGAGAGAGACCAGAGAGAGACCAGAGAGAGACAGAGAGAGATCAGAGAGAGACCAGAGAGAGAGACCAGAGAGAGAGACCAGAGAGAGACAGAGAGAGACCAGAGAGAGACCAAAGAGAGACACCAGAGAGAGACCAGAGAGCGAGACCAGAGAGCGAGACCAGAGAGCGAGACCAGAGAGCGAGACCAGAGAGCGAGACCAGAGAGCGACCAGAGCGAGACCAGAGAGAGACCAGAGAGAGACCAGAGAGAGACAGAGAGAGACCAGAGAGAGACCAGAGAGAGAGACCAGAGAGAGACCAGAGAGAGACCAGAGAGAGACCAGAGAGAGACCAGAGAGAGACCAGAGAGAGACCAGAGAGAGACCAGAGAGTGACCAGAGAGAGACCAGAGAGAGACCAGAGAGAGAGACCAGAGAGAGAGACCAGAGAGAGACCAGAGAGAGACAGAGAGAGACCAGAGAGAGACCAGAGAGAGACAGAGAGAGACCGGAGAGAGACCAGAGAGAGACACCAGAGAGAGACCAGAGAGCGAGACCAGAGAGCGAGACCAGAGAGCGAGACCAGAGAGCGAGACCAGAGAGCGAGACCAGAGAGCGAGACCAGAGAGCGAGACCAGAGAGCGAGACCAGAGCGAGACCAGAGAGAGACCAGAGAGAGACCAGAGAGAGACAGAGAGAGACCAGAGAGAGACCCAGAGAGAGACCAGAGAGAGACAGAGAGAGACCAGAGAGAGACCAGAGAGAGAGACCAGAGAGAGACCAGAGAGAGACCAGAGAGAGACCAGAGAGAGACCAGAGAGAGACCAGAAAAAGACCAGAGAGAGACCAGAGAGTGACCAGAGAGAGACCAGAGAGAGACCAGAGAGAGACCAGAGAGAGACCAGAGAGAGACAGAGAGAGACCAGAGAGAGACCAGAGAGAGACAGAGAGAGACCGGAGAGAGACCAGAGAGAGACACCAGAGAGAGACCAGAGAGCGAGACCAGAGAGCGAGACCAGAGAGCGAGACCAGAGAGCGAGACCAGAGAGCGAGACCAGAGAGCGAGACCAGAGCGAGACCAGAGCGAGACCAGAGAGAGACCAGAGAGAGACAGAGAGAGACCAGAGAGAGACCAGAGAGAGACCAGAGAGAGACCAGAGAGAGACCAGAGAGTGACCAGAGAGAGACCAGAGAGTGACCAGAGAGTGACCAGAGAGAGACCAGAGAGAGACCAGAGAGAGAGACCAGAGAGAGACCAGAGAGAGACAGAGAGAGACCAGAGAGAGACCAGAGAGAGACCAGAGAGAGACAGAGAGAGACCAGAGAGAGACCAGAGAGAGACCAGAGAGAGACAGAGAGAGACCAGAGAGAGACCAGAGAGAGACACCAGAGAGACACCAGAGAGCGAGACCAGAGAGCGAGACCAGAGAGCGAGACCAGAGAGCGAGACCAGAGAGCGAGACCAGAGAGCGAGACCAGAGAGCGAGACCAGAGAGCGAGACCAGAGAGCGAGACCAGAGAGCGAGACCAGTTATGAGCCTCCTTTCCCCTCAGAGCATTTATATTGGACTCATTAATCAGGCCACGTTCGTACACGTTGTAAGCCTTCGTTAGCCTCTGTTAAGCCGCGTTCAGACCGGATCATGCTGCGTCGGCTTTTAATGCAAAGTCAATGGTGACGCACGTTCGAGCATCAAAACGCACGAGCGTCTCGGAATGCACACATGGACTGCGCGGGGAAGTCGAAGGGGAGGAACTCAGGAGATGAATTTTGCTCAACATTTCCTCGGAACGTTCGTGCAGCAACCAATCAGAAAGCCACAAAGTGGTCACGGGGACATTAGCGGACTGAGCGAGCAGACTGAACATACTGTTAACAGCCAAAACAGGAGCTACATCAGGACTAAACCAGGGTTTACAGTGCTGCATAGTGCTTGTTAACATGTGAGTTTTCATGCTCCCGTGACTTTATGCAACTGCTTCGAGTGTGTTCGCCGATGCGGAAGTACCGTTTAATAATAAAATAAACTTATTGTGCACCTCCGAGAACACATACTACTGTTATATAAAATCCGTGGAAGGTCTCTGAACACGCAAAGCTGCATTATTAGATAAGATCTGTAGACAAGAAGCCGCTAGCAAAACTCTGTTAGCATCAGAGCCCGCCGGCTACTTCCGCCACTTCCGGCGCGCGCCAGGACTTCTGGTCTGAAGACCCCTGCGTCTGAAAACTAGAGAATGTGCGTTTCAGCGTTGGCGATCTGAAAGCACCATTAGTCTTTGTTAGCCTCTGTTAGCCTCCGTTAGCCTCCGTTAGCCTTTGTTAGCCTTTGTTAGCCTCCGTTAGCCTCTGTTAGCGTCCGTTAGCCTTTGTTAGCCTTTGTTAGCCTTTGTTAGCCTTTGTTAGCCTCTGTTAGCCTCCGTTAGCCTCCGTTAGCCTCCGCTAGCCTCCATTAGCCTCTGTTAGCCACTGTTAGCCTCCTCTGTCTCCTGCTCGCTGAACAATCCTACTGTAACCTTTGTCTGTCTCTATTTCCCCTTTCTCCTCATGTTTTCTCTAAACTTTCCCAAGATCCGTAAATTGGAGGTAAAAATGTTTTAAAAAGCTTCCTTTGGTTTCTTTTCACACTCATACTTATATTTAGGACTGAGCTGCATGGTTTAAGAACTGTTTTCTGAGTAATGTGTTAAAACAGTGGTCCCCAAACTACGGCCCGCGGGCCGCCTCTACATCTGCTCCGGCCCCTGAACAATACCAGAGTATTTTCATATTTGGGCTTGTTCTCACTAAAGGGCACAAAAGTGTGACAAAAGGCCAGAAGTTTGATTCTAATTATCCGAAGATATTTGATGTTTTTCATGTTTCCAAACAGAACACAACAAAACTGTTTTATACATTTGACAAGTTTCCTGTAGCGATCCTGTTTATTTTATGTAACGGGCGATGATTCGACGAAATGAGCTTTGTGGAAGTTTGTTACGTATTTTCAGATGTCCACATTTGATTAAGAGATTCTATTTTTTTTTTTTACATAGTGTCAAGGTATCTGTAATGTAAAAGGTGCATTACGTAGTTAATACATTATATATAGGAAGTAACGCGAGAGTTCGTTGTTAGACAGACGAGATCTGAAACATGTTCAGATGCAAGCACTTTGTGTTGCATCTGTTGTATGAAAAAGCGCTTTATAAATAAACTTTGATTGATGTAAGCAGCATGACTTATGCGAGTTGTTAATAAAGCAGACAAGTCGAATTCAGTAAGCTGTGTCGGCCAACAGTTTATTTGACATGGTGTCAGAAGTGCTCTAGGAGAGAACACACGCACAGAAATGGCAAAGTTCAAGCCACCGGAAAACTTCAACTTTGAGAAACCGGGAGAATGGCCGTCGTGGAGACAGAGATTCGCACGATTCAGGTCAGCTTCCAAGCTAAGCCTCGAGGATGCCGACGTCCAGGTTAGCACGTTAATTTACGCAATGGGCAACGAAGCCGAAAATATTTTCAAGACTTTTACCTTCACGGAGGAAGAAGACGAAAATGATTATGAGACTGTCTTGGAAAAGTTTGATGAGTATTTCATACCCAAACGAAACACAATACATGAAAGGGCATGCTTTTACCAAAGGCAACAGAAGCCAGGGGAAATGGCGGAGACATTTATCCGAGCCCTGCACGAACTGAGTGAGAACTGTGAGTTTGGCGATAAGAAAAATGAACACATAAGAGACAAATTGGTCGTTGGGATAAGGGATAAAGACCTGTCCAGAAAATTGCAATTAACTTCTGATTTAACCCTCGAAAAGGCAGTGCTTATGGTGAGGCAAGCTGAAGAGGTAGCACAACAGATAACCCAGCAAGAGCAGCAGGCTCCACTGGCGGTGCAAGCAGTGAAACAAAAGAGGTTCGTGAAGAAAGGAGGGAAACCGCAGGGAGAGAGGAGCGGAGGACAGCGGCACGGCTACCAAGGGGAGAGCAAGTGCAATCGGTGCGGTAAAGAAAAGCACCAAAATGCAGACAAATGCCCAGCAACGGATTCCGAATGCAGGAAGTGCGGGAAGAAGGGGCATTGGGAAAGAAAATGCTTCACAAAGACTGTGAGGGAAGTTAACCAAGGAAATGATGAGGACGAAAGCTTCTATCTTGGTGCAGTGAGTAAACAAAAACAAAGCAGTGCAGAGCAATGGACTGAGCCAATTCACATAGGGTATACACCAGTGAAATTTAGAATTGATACAGGTGCTGACGTCACTGTAATGAACATGGAAACATTCAAGGCACTCAAACCAGAAAGAAAGCTGGAGCCACACCATGGCCCATTAGAGAGTCCAGGAGGAACATTGGACATTATGGGACAATTTACAGCTAGCACGTTACATAAACAGAGAAAGCACATATTCAATATATATGTGGCTAGAGGGCCTACAGTTAATAACTTACTGGGCAGAGATACAGCAGTGGAGATGGGGCTGGTTAAGCGAGTACAGCAGGTGAAGGCAGCAGCCGTCCACCAGGGCACGATGAAGACCGACCCGGTGAAGATACACCTACGTGACGACGCCGTGCCACACGCCGTACACACAGCCAGGAGAGTCCCACTGCCACTCCTTTCGAAAGTCCAAGCTGAGCTACAGCGCATGGAGGAACATGGCGTGATTGTCAAAGTGACACAACCGACAGAATGGTGCGCGCCAATGGTGCCAGTCCTGAAGCCGTCAGGCGCCTTCAGAATCTGTGTAGGGCTCCAGAAGCTGAATGAGAACCTGAAGAGAGAAACTTACCAACTACCTACCACAGATGAGACGCTGGCTAAGCTGGCGGGCTCCACCGTGTTCACATCCCTCGACGCTGCCTCAGGCTTTTGGCAAATACCGCTTCACGAAGAAAGCAGAATTCTAACCACATTCATCACACCTTTCGGGAGGTACTGTTTTACCCGCCTTCCGTTTGGGATTAATATAGCCCCAGAGATATTCCAGCGCAAAATGCATGAGCTGCTAGATGGCCTGGAAGGAGTCGCAGGGTATATGGATGACGTGATTGTGTATGGAACGGACAAGGCCACACATGACAGACACTTGCAAAGCACACTCGAACGTATGAAGCATGTAGGCCTTAAGCTGAATGAAGAAAAATGTGTTTATGCACAACCACAGCTACGCTTCCTGGGCCACATTGTGGACGCCAACGGGGTTCGAGTGGACCCAGAAAAGGTGAGCGCCGTCAGAGAGTTGGATGCGCCCACCAATGTACATGAACTGAAGCGTGCATTAGGCATGATAAATTACATGAGCAAATACATACCAGACATGGCAAATGTCGCAGGCCCACTGTACGATCTCCTGAAGGGGAAGATGGCCTGGACCTGGGACCAGCCACAGCAGCGAGCGTTTCAGCGCTTGAAAGAAGCCCTCGTCACCTCGCCTGTACTGGCCCACTATGATCCACAGAGACCGACCGCAGTGTCAGCGGATGCGAGTAGCTACGGGATGGGAGGAGTCCTGCTCCAGCTGCACGGAGAGAGCTGGAAGCCTGTAGCGTACTGCTCCAGAAGATTAACGGACGCGGAAACCAGGTACGCTCAAATCGAGAAGGAATGTTTGGCAGGAGTATGGGCCTGTGAGCGGTTCCAGAAGTACCTGGTTGGCATGGACAAATTTAGACTCATAACAGATCACAAGCCGCTGGTACCGCTGATAAACAGCAAAGACCTAGACGCGGTGCCTGTTAGGTGTCAGAGACTTTTGATGAGGCTTATGCGCTTCAATGCAAAGGCCGAGTACGCACCGGGCAAAACGTTGGTCATATCCGACGCACTGTCACGCAGCCCGCTGAAGGAGAGCTACAGCACTACGGAAGCAGTCATTGCGAGCCACGTGAACGCAGTGACACACAGCTGGCCTGTCTCACAAAGCAAGCTGGACCGGATCAGGACAGCCACGCAGGAGGACCCACAGCTCCAGCACGTGAGAAAGCTGATCAGGGATGGATGGCCCAAACGAGTGAGTAGCACTTCACACAGTGTTAGAGACTTCTACGACATGAGAGACTCACTGTCTGAATGTGAGGGCCTGATCACGCTGGGCTGTCGCATTGTAATCCCACAGGCCTTGAGACAGGAGGTGGTAGACCGCCTACACGAGGGACATCAGAGCCTGTCCAAGTGTAGAGAACGTGCTCAAGAGACTGTGTGGTGGCCCAAGATGTCAGGGGACATTAAAAGAAAAATTGACAAGTGCAACTTTTGTCTGACAAACAGACGCACTCAGCGCAGAGAGCAGTTACTGTCAACACCCCTGCCTGAGAGACCTTGGCAAAAGATAGCCACAGACATTTGTGAATACAAAGGAAAACAATACTTAGTAAGTAAGTAAGTAAGTAAGTAAGTAAGTAAGTAAGTAAGTAATCTTTATTTATATACCACCTTTCACAGACCAGAGTCACAAAGCGGTTTACAATTGTTATTTTTGGGCACTTGTCCTCTCACTCCACACAGAGATGGGAGCGGGGTCGCCGAACAGGAGGCGCATGCCAATCCTATTATACATATTTTTAGTGGTAGGGGAAACCGGAGTACCCGGAGGAAACCTACGCAGACACGGGGAGAACATGCAAACTCCACTCAGAAAGGCCCTGGTCCGGCCGGGATTCGAACCCAGGACCTTCTTGCTGAGAGGCGAGAGTGCTATCCACTCAGCCACCGTGCCGCTGAGTGGCAGACAGTCTGTCTGAGTAATATCAGATTATTACTCACGGTATCTGGAGATACTACACTTATCAACCACAACTACAGAACAGGTAGTGAGGTCCATGAAAGCAACATTCGCCAGGTTCGGAATCCCTGAGCTTTTAGTCAGTGATAACGGGCCCCAATATACCAGTGATGCTTGGAAAGAGTTTTGCAGGCTGTATGACATTAAACATTCCACATCCAGCCCGCACAACCCACAAGGGAACGGGCATGCAGAGCGCGCTGTGCAAACTGCAAAGCGCATACTCAAGCAGGACGACCCACTATTGGCTTTAATGAGCTACCGCACCACCCCCACCACATCCACAGGAGTGAGCCCGGCAGAAATGCTCATGGGGCGTAAGATTCGCACCACACTGCCATCTCTAAAGAAAAACCTCATTCCAATGCAGCCAAACCGTGACCTCATCCGTCGCCGTGATGAAGAAGCCAAACAACAACAGGCATTCTACTACAACCGGAGACACGGAGCGAGGGACTTGCCACCCTTGCACACAGGTGACCACGTCCTGTCCAAGCTGGACGGGGAGAAGGTGTGGAAAGGTCGAGCATCGGTGCAGCAGGAGTGCGGCACGCCGCGCGCATACCAGGTGAAGTTGCCAGGAGGAGGAGAGATGAGGAGAAACAGGCGTCATCTTCAACAAGTGCCGCCACTGATGGAAGAGGAGAACACAGACTCTGGGCAACCTGCCACAGAGCAAGAGCAAGAAGCACCACAACACGGCTCTGACCAGGGACTGTGTGAGAGTAATGTTAAGAGTCCTACAGTAATACCAGGAGGACTGACAGTGACCAGGTTTGGTAGAGTTAGTAGACCTGTGAAAAGAATAGACATGTAGTTAAGCAACTCAGAGAACAGTGAATTTAAGTTTTATTAAGGATTTAAGTTAAGTTTGAGTTATTATTTACATTTAGAAGTAATCTGAGAAGTACAGTATTTTAAGGTTAATGGGTAAAGATAAGAAAGAAAAGCAGTAACTCTTTTAAGTTGTTTAAACTAACAGGTAATGAGGTTTACTAGTTATAAGTTTATGTTGTGACCCCATGTTATATAAGTATAATAATTTGAGGGGGAGATGTCAAGGTATCTGTAATGTAAAAGGTGCATTACGTAGTTAATACATTATATATAGGAAGTAACGCGAGAGTTCGTTGTTAGACAGACGAGATCTGAAACATGTAAGCAGCATGACTTATGCGAGTTGTTAATAAAGCAGACAAGTCGAATTCAGTAAGCTGTGTCGGCCAACAGTTTATTTGACACATAGAGTAGAAACAAAGTGATACTTTCATATAATCAAGCAATTAAATGTGAAACCAGACCAGATTATTTTTTCTCTAGTTTAATTGTTAGAGAAAAATGGACGGAAACCATCACGTCCGATACACCGTTTTCAAGGGTCATTTATTTGTAATTTTTTTATCAAGTGATTTACTGATGTTGTGTTAACCATGTAAATCTTGTGGGAGTTCATCCGCCGCTTTCTCAGACTGAGGACACTTTATTTTCTATGTAACTGAGTCACAGTAGAATGGTCCAATCAGAGGCTGATTTGGTCGTTTAAAATGTCGCCAAAAATATCTTTGTCAATCTTTCCTTTTGATTTTATCCACACGATCTCTTCAATGTGTCTGTGTTTGAAATCTTTTTTCTAATCTATGAAAGTATATTTAGTTTTTTAGTTATAACCTTTTAAAGTTTAATTGACACTTTACTGTGAACTCACTCATCTGTGTATTTCATCATAAAGTTGGACTTTTGCAATAAAAAGTTCTTTAGTTATGAACTTTTTTCATTATTAACTATTAGTTAGTACAAACTGACCCGGCCCCCATCGAAGAAGGGAAAAGTTATGTGGCCCTCACAGGGAAAAGTTTGGGGACCCCTGTGTTAAAACCTCATCTTTAGGACTAGAGCAAAGTCTCTTTAGTTTTGGCGGCTGATGGAGGGATTCTGTGTTAACAACATATTTAACATTAGAGAAGAAAGACTTTAGCTCTTCATCTGTTTATTCTGTCCATTCCTGGTGTTGCCCTCTTCATTATTGCACCCTTTTATAAAAGTCTAAATTCCTGTGAGACATTACCTTTGATCTCTAAATAATGTCCTGCTGGTCTGAACATGTACATAAGAAGCTATTGTTATATTTATCCTTTTTAATGAAGAAAAATCCCATTGAGATTAAAACCCTCATTTTCAAGTCCACGAGGCGGCAACGTTACACATAAACACAACAGACAGATACATTAAAATTGACAGGAACACATCAAGTAAAACAATTACAGGGGATTGAGGCAAAGGCAGGACAAAAGCTGAATTATTTATGACTATGTTAAAACTCACTCATGCAGCCCTTGTTTATGTGGATACAGTTTGTGTGTCGGTTCTTTTGTGTCTTGTGTTTACACTGTCCAGTGTCATTCTATTATATTCATTAATATTAAATATAAACTTTTGGCAGATGACCATCTCTCAGCTTAAAGCGGAGCTGGGCAAAGGGCCTCAGGAAGCAGCCGTGTACTCACAGCAGATCCACCAGCTCCAGGACCGCCTTAACCAGCTACAGCAACACAACCAGGTACTGAGTAATCAAGGCCGGGGCGAGACCGAGACGAGACCGAGACGAGACCGGGACAAGACCGGGACAAGACCAGGGCGAGGCCGGGGCGAGATTGAGACCTCGGGTCTCTGTCCTCAGGTCTGTATCCTCGGGTCTCTGCTCTCAGGTCTCTGCTCTCAGGTCTCTGTCCTCAGGTCTCTGTCCTCAGGTCTCTGTCCTCAGGTCTCTGTCCTCAGGTCTCTGTCCTCAGGTCTCTGTCCTCAGGTCTCTGCTCTCAGGTCTCTGCTCTCAGGTCTCTGTCCTCAGGTCTCTGCTCTCAGGTCTCTGCTCTCAGGTCTCTGCTCTCAGGTCTCTCTCCTCAGGTCTCTGCTCTCAGGTCTCTGCTCTCAGGTCTCTGTCCTCAGGTCTCTGTCCTCAGGTCTCTGCTCTCAGGTCTCTGCTCTTAGGTCTCTGCTCTCAGGTCTCTGCTCTCAGGTCTCTGCTCTCAGGTCTCTGCTCTCAGGTCTCTACTCTCAGGTCTCTGCTCTCAGGTCTCTGTCCTCAGGTCTCTGCTCTCAGGTCTCTGCTCTCAGGTCTTTGTCCTCAAGTCTCTGGTCCTCAGGTCTCTATCCTCAGGCAGATTCATGTTAAAACCTGGAACAGTCTACCTGAAAATGTGAGACAGGCTTGTTCTCTGACAATGTTCAAATCCAGGTTAAAACACTTTTTAAAGTAACTGTGATTATTTATTATGTTAATGTGATGGTTTAGTTCCGCACTTAGGCCTTGTTTATGAACTGTGCTGTACAAATAAATGAGGCCAATGCAGCTCAGTCGTATAATAACATACAGGTGTTTATTCTAATGTATTTATCTGTGTGTGTGTGTGTCTGTGTGTGTCTGTGTAAGTAAGCTTTATTTATATACCGCCTTTCACAGACCAGAGTCACAAAGCGGTTTACAATTGTTATTTTTTTTTTTTTTTGGGCACTTGTTCTCTCACTCCACACAGAGATGGGAGCGGGGTCGCCGAACAGGAGGCGCATGCCAGACCTATTGTACATATTTTTAGTGGTAGGGGAAACCGGAGTACCCGGAGAAAACCTACACAGACATGGGGAGAACATGCAAACTCCACTCAGAAAGGCCCTGGTCCGGCCGGGATTCGAACCCAGGACCTTCTTTCTGAGAGGCGAGAGTGCTATCCACTCAGCCACCGTGCCACCGTGTGTGTCTGTGGGTCTGTGTGTGGGTCTGTGTGTGGGTCTGTGTGTGTGTGTGTGTGTGTGGGTCTGTGTGTGGGTCTGTGTGTGTGTGTGTGTGTGGGTCTGTGTCATCAGAGACTTGTTTCTGTGGTTAATTATTCACAGCTTCTCTGTAACAGGTCAGACACAAAACACAGGTTACAGTATGTCCAATCACAGTCTGTTTCCATGGAGACCACAGACACATGCAGGAGGACAGGTTATTTGTATAGCACAGTTCATACATAAGGCAAAGTGCTGAACAAAACAAGAAAGAAGCAATACAAGGTTTAAAATAATAAGAAGACAAATAAGAATAATACACTCTATTTAAGGCAAGGCAAGTTTATTTATATAGCACAATTCATACACAAGGCAATTCAAAGTGCTGAACAAAACAAAAAAGCATTAAAATCATAAATAATCACAAAACATTAAAAAGAAAGATAAAAATATAAAATCCCTCAGTTGTAGCACAGCTAAACAGAACTGTCTTTAACCTGGTTTTAAACATTGTCAGAGAGGAGGCCTGTCTCACATCTTCAGGAAGACTGTTCCAGATTTTAGCAGCATGAATCTGAAAAGCAGCCTCCCCATGTTTAGTTCTGACTCTGGGCACTAACAGGAGTCCAGTCCCTGTGCTCCTCAGAGTCCGGGCTGGTTCATATGGGACTAACATGTCACTAATATATTTTGGTGCGAGGCCATGGAGAGACTTGTAACAAGCAGAGCTGTTTTAAAGTCTATTCTCTGAGCCACAGGAAGCCAGTGCAGAGACCTGAGAACTGGACTAATGTGGTCGTACTTCCTGGTTCTAGTCAGGACTCGAGCTGCTGCATTTTGAATGTACTGCAGCTGTTTTACAGCCTGTTTGGACAGACCTGTGAGCAGGCCATTGCAGTAGTCTAACCTACTGGAAACAAATGCATGGATAAGAATCTCCAGGTCTGCTTTAGACACTATGTTTTTGATCCTGGCAATGTTTTTTAGATGGTAAAAAGCTGTTGATGTTACTGATTTGATGTGGCTATTAAAATTTAAGTCTGAGTCCAGTATTACCCCTAGATTTCTGACCTTGTTTGAAGGTTTTAGGGAGAGAGACTGAAGGTGACAGATGACGCTCTCTCTTTGTTTCTGGGGACCAAAGACAATCATTTCAGTTCTGCGTTTAGCTGAAGGAAGTTGTTTTGCATCCACTCACTGATCTGTTGGATACAGTGAAGGAGTGAGATTGAACGGAAGAGGTCCCAGGATCGACCCCTGTGGTACTCCACAGGTCAGGGCCATATGATCTGAGACACAGTTTCCAATCTCCACAAAGTACAGTAGGTCCCATTTCGTTTTGCCGTCTTCACTCACGCTTTTCATGAATCACGCAGCTGCGTGAAACATATTACATCTTATTGCCACAAGGTGGCAGGTTAAGTCCGCTTTAGCTCTGCCAGCGACTTAAACGCTCAGGTATAAGTCTGCGTGCAAACATTATCTGCCTAGTGATACTAAGTTGGCCGAATGGTTTGAGTTGCAGGTTAGGATCCGGGGGATCTGGGTTCGATTCTTGTCTGAGGCAATTTTGGTTGCACACCTTTTGGTTGCTTGTGTGCAATTACGTAACGTTATCAGCCAGTTATCTTCTTTCCTTGTCAAAAGGATTTTTTGCTCACTTCGGGCCTATCAAACGCGGTTTAAAGTCAAAGGATTGACTCTGTAAAACACTGTACTAACTTACTGCACTGTATTGTAAGTACTGTAACAATACAATTGTATTTTACTTTATTACTTATTTTTACTTCTTATTTTTTAATAAAAACACTTCTTCTCAAAAGTTCCTTTCTGACTTCTTCTACAGTATGGGACAGCCAGCAGCAAGTGCGTTATTGAACGTGAAACATTGGAACAAAACAAACACGAGTGTACACTGTATTCTGAATACTTTTACTTTGATTAGCAATATATAGGCTGTGTATAATTACAAAAATTTAAACTACACGTTACATATAGCTACCATTAATTAGGAATTCTAAAATGCACAGGAGTAGCAGATCATATGGCAAACATTTGCATTAACTTGCATATAAGACATTTTAAGCGTCCCGCACATACGCACGGCTCATTTACTCAGCGCTCTTTGCTATTAGATCCAGTGTTTTCTCCAGCGCCTGTGTGGTGTAGCAGGATCATCCAAGACTTTCGCTTGGACGATCGGGGTTCGAGCCCCGGCCAATCCTCAAATTTTATTAGCGGGGGGAGTATATGAATCAGATTACTCCGTTACTGAATAAAGTTGCATTTTTTTCCTGCAGTTTGGTTGGTGCAGATTGTGAAGTTTACAACAGTTTACTACAGTCTAGCAACTATTTTAAATGTGTTGGCCTAATTACTATAAGTATTTTTTATTTAACACTGGAGAAAACGTGCTCGGTTTTTGCTCGCCTGAGTGATAGGCTATGTGAAGATGTTTTGCATATGTGAAGATGAACTGGATTTTTGACATTCCTGTGGACCTGAGCCCTGGTCAATCTAGTTCAATACAGTTCACAAACTAAGCAGACATTCATCAGCCAACTCCATTATATTTGTAAAACACGGAGAAAGAAAGTTTTCCCCCCATCATAAATTTGTATTAGCAATATCGTGAGAATGTGTTTTATGTTTAAAAGTGTCGCTACTGAATGCTATTTCAAAGTAAATGGTATAACTGGTATAACTTTCAAATTGTTAGAATACTCATTTTGAGTAATTGTATTCGGTAGAGTTACTGTACACTTGAAAAACTCCGCCGAGATCGGGAGCGGCATGAGGCTGCGTCAGCCCTCGCTACAACAGCAGCGTCTAAGAGTGCCTTTCTAGTAGCAATTTCTATCTGAAATCTATCTGTCCTAAAGACAGAAGAGCCTGTGCGCCAGCCGCGGCGGCAGGGATAGGCCTGGGTAGGCCGGTGCCTACCAGTTTTTTTCTTGGCCTACTCAAATTTGTTCTTCGCCTCTCAAGTCATTAGCCTTTTTTATTAAAAGTCACAATTTAAATATTGTTAAATTTTTACACAAATGTTGCGTTCTAATGTTTTAAGAAAATATAACCCCCTGAGCGTCATCACGTTCCTACGTTGCTTCAAATATAGTCCTGTTTATTGGCTGAACAATTTTGTCCAATATCATATCACACAGCGTGAAGCTCGTTCCCGAGAACAACAGCTATTCCTCGTCTTAAAGATTGACAACGCTCTCAAAACATTCACAACAGAGCAGCCTTTTTCATTTTAGTTTTAAGACAGTTCAGCGTGAACTTTGTGAGGTAGAGTAGCCAGAGGCCCGGTCCCGTAGGTCCCAGAGGAGGAGAGCGCGGTCAGGCCAGGCTCGCCTCGCACTGATGAGGTAAACTCTAGGCCTGTGTGAGACACACTGTGGGCCTCATGTATGAAACCTGTGTACGGCCAAATCAGGGTGTAAATGAGGCGTACGCAAAATATTACACTTTTCCGCATTTATCTATCTGGACGTGAGCGTACAATACGCAAAAAATATACGCCAGGTCTGGAGGTGGTGTAAATCTATACGCTGATCTCAACCTTCGGCACAACACGCCAAAACACGCATGAAATTCTAGATATAGACAACAATAAACATATTCCCTCTGGCAAAATTATAAGCTGTGTTTTCATTGAGGATCATGTTTCAAAATTTGAATTTGCGCATCAGAAAAAGTCTAATGGAAACACGCAAACTTCGAATAAATCACAGCTCATGATGAGAACCTTCTATTAAATCTGACTTGTGTGTGTATTATTTTGATCTGTATGTTTTTAAAATGTGAAGCGCTTTGTGATCCTGGACAGTGAAAGGCTCTATATAAATACACTTTACGCAACAGGGATGTGTGACCCATCTATTGCTGTGGCAGGCTCTGCGCTGCGTAATTACGCACGGCTATTTGTATTCCTCATTCACATCTGGTAAAGCAATGTGTTATTTCATTAGATTTGTGTAAGCCTCACACAGACACACACCCCAATAACGCATCAATGGTATTGCTCACTCACAAATGTCTCACTGCCCTGTCCAGAGTGCGCAGCGAGTGCCGTGAGAGGTCGCGCCACATGTGCAGAAGTTTTGGCTTCAGTTTTTTTGTGAAATCTGGACCGCAAACGCTCTCTGAAGTGTACAGCGCTTCAATGCGCACTTCTACCCCGAGCCAGGCTGCGTCCAAGACGCTGCAGACGCTTCATTCATGAGAGCCACCGCTGCATAATATATATGAATTAATTCATTCACTCAATCAATCTACCATTAATTAGGAATTATAAAACGCAAATGCACAGGAGTAGCAGATCATATGGCAAACATTTGCATTAACTTGCATATAAGGCATTTTAAGCGTCCCGCACATACGCACGGCTCATTCACTCAGCGCTCTTTGCTATTAGATCCAGTGGGTTCTCCAGCGCCTGTGTGGCGTAGCAGGATTGTCCAAGACTTTCGCTTGGATGATCGGGGTTCGAGCCCCGGCCAATCCTCAAATTTTATTAGCGGGGGGTATGTGAATCAGATTACTCCGTTACTGAATAAAGTTGCATTTTTTTCCTGCAGTTTGGTTGGTGCAGATTGTGAAGTTTACAACAGTTTACTACAGTCTAGCAACTATTTTAAATGTGTTGGCCTAATTACTAAGTTTTTTTTTTTTTACACTGGAGAAAACGTGCTTGGTTTCAGGTGAGAGTTAAGAGGTTAAAAGCAGAAGATTTTCCGACAATGTTCCTAACCCTGCAAAGATAAAAAGGAAGTACAAAAGTGGAATAATTTTATCTTCATAACTTGGTGCTGATTGTGGAGTTGTATCAAAAGTCTTTAACTTGTACTCGAACCCAGGTACTCGAACCCAGGTCCTCCTGCGCCAAAGACTTGAGCTTTATGACTGGGTGTCATAAAGCTCAAGGTGGCACTGCTCACAAGTGCCACCTGGTGGTTTTTTGGGTCATTGCAGCATCACTGGGGGAAAAAAAAATAAAAGACGCGTGTTTTACACGTGAGTCTCGTGCTATTCACGCGTGAAAGGCGACAAAACGAAATGGGACCTACTGTACTTCCTGTCCTCAAGGTAAGACCTAAACCAACTTAGGGCGGTGCCAGCGACTCCAACCCAGTCCTCTAGTCTCTGTAAGAGGATCTCATGGTCGACAGTGTCAAAGGCAGCACTCAGATCTAACAGGATTAAGATTGAGACTTTTCCTGCGTCAGTATTTAGCCGGATATTGTTTGTAACCTTAACGAGAGCAGTCTCAGTGCTGTGGTGGGGTCTAAAGCCGGACTGAAACATATCAAATGAGTTGTTGATTATAAGAAATCTAGTAAGCTGTAGGTAGACAACTTTCTCAAGGACTTTCCCCATAAATGGCAGATTTGAGATGGGACGATAGTTGTTAAGTACCGTAGCATCGAGACTGCTCTTTTTTAGCAGGGGCCTGATGACTGCAGTTTTCAGGGCCTTTGGGAATATTCCAGAATGAAGGGACATGTTTGCTATCTGTGTGAGTGAAGGTAACAGACTGCTCAGAACAGACTTCAGAAATCTAGTGGGTAGTACATCCAAGCTGCATGTGGAGGAGCTCAAACTGGAGATTATCTCTTGGACAGTTTTATCATTTACAGGTGCAAAGTGAGTTAGCTCAGAGAGCCTTTCTGGCTGTTGGATGGTTATCTGTGGATTGGAGACAATGGCGTTTTTGATGCCTTGAACCTTGTCATTGAAAAAATTAGCAAACTCATTGCATTTACATTTGGAAGTTAGCTCTAATGGCTTTTGAACAGGGGGGTTTGTTAATCTATTAACTGTTGAGAACAGAACACGCAGATTGTTGCTGCAGCCTTCAATCATTTCAGAAAAATACCTTTCTCTCGTACTACGTAGCACCCGGTTAAACTCGCACAACTTATCTTTGAAGATCTCGTAATCAACCTGGAGGTTGGACTTGCGCCACTTCCGCTCGGCCCTCCGGCACTTTCTCTTTTGTGCCCTGACTGAGTCTGCTTTAGCCCACGGCGCCTTCTGCTTATTTTTCACTATTTTAACCTTCACAGGGGCAACGATATTCAGAACATTCAAAACACTAGAGGTGACAGAGTTAAACAGTTTATCTACAGTAGAATACGATGCATTCTCAAAGTTTATCATTCCCATAAATAGTTCACTCGTATTTTCATTTATGCGCCTTCTTTGTACAGTTGCAGAGTCAACTGGTGGTTTGTTAGTGAAACACATGTCAAAAAAACCACAGAAATGATCCGAAAGAGCAACATCGACCACGTTTACATTTGAAATATTCACCCCCTTAGTAACTAACAGATCTAGAGTGTGCCCTCTGCTGTGGGTGGGGCCACTTACGTGCTGAGTGAGATCAAAGGATTCAAGTACAGAACTCAGCTCATTTGCATTTCTGTCATCAACATTGTCCACATGAATATTAAAATCACCTGTAATAACCAAACTATCAAAATCTGTGCATACAACTGAAAGCAACTCGGTAAAATGATCGATAAAACTGTGACATGACTGCGGTGGCTTGTATAGGACAATGAAGAGTATTGGAGGAGATTGTTTTTGTTGTATTTTAAAAGACACATATTCAAATGACGAAAACTTCCCAAGAGACATTCTATGGGAGACAAAGTGGTCTCTAAAAATGGCAGCTAAGCCTCCTCCTTTTTTGTTTTCCCGTATTTCAGATTCAAACTTGAAATTTGGTGGTGATGCTTCTATTAAAACTGCATTTCCTGAATTTTGGTCAAGCCAAGTTTCAGCCATGAACATAACATCAAGATTATGAGAACAAATAAAATTATTGATTAAAAAAAGACTTATTACAAAGAGATCTGACATTAGCATTAGTAGCAAGTTTCAAAGTTTCAGTATCAGCGGTTGTGGTCGGCTGATTCTTACACGGAACAAGAATTAGATTTTCCAGATTAGACTGATTAACTTCAGATGTTTTTCTGTAATGTATTCTTTGTGTTATCACTAAGGGAATGGCACAGGTGGCTTCATGACAGGGCCCCAGCCGGGTCTCTCCTCTACCTAGACTGCCAGTGGCTGCGAAGCAGAGACCCTGTGCATCCTAGTGTTTAGAGAAAAGATTTAAAACACCCAAGGACACTGTACAAACATGGGTAAAAACAGAGCAATTAAAAACATTAGTATTATTAAAGTGTTGGGGGGACTGGTCATGTGACTGGTCCTGTGACTGGTCATGTGACTGGTCATGTGACTGGTCCTGTGACTGGTCCTGTGACTGTTCCTGTGACTGGTCCTGTGACTGGTCCTGTGACTGGTCTTGTGACTGGTCTTGTGACTGGTCTTGTGACTGGTCTTGTGACTGGTCTTGTGACTGGTCCTGTGACTGGTCCTGTGACTGGTGACTGGTCCTGTGACTGGTCTTGTGATTGGTCATGTGACTGGTGACTGGTCCTGTGACTGGTCCTGTGACTGGTCATGTGACTGGTCCTGTGACTGGTCCTGTGACTGTTCCTGTGACTGGTCATGTGACTGGTCATGTGACTGGTCCTGTGACTGGTCCTGTGACTGGTCCTGTGACTGGTTCTGTGACTGGTCCGGTGACTGGTCCGGTGACTGGTCATGCGACTGGTCCTGTGACTGGTCCGGTGACTGGTTCTGTGATTGGTCATGCGACTGGTCCTGTAACTGGTCCTGTGACTGGTCCTGTGACTGGTCATGTGACTGGTCCTGTGATTGGTTATGTAACTGGTCCTGTGACTGGTCCTGTGACTGGTCCTGTGACTGGTCCTGTGACTGGTCCTGTGACTGGTCCTGTGATTGGTCTTGTGACTGGTCATGTGACTGGTCCTGTGACTGGTCAGGGGACTGGTCATGTGACTGGTCATGTGACTGGTCCTGTGACTGGTCATGTGACTGGTCATGTGACTGGTCCTGTGACTGGTCCTGTGACTGGTCCTGTGACTGGTCATGTGACTGGTCATGTGACTGGTGACTGGTCCTGTGACTGGTCATGTGACTGGTCCTGTGACTGGTCCTGTGACTGGTCCTGTGACTGGTCCTGTGACTGGTCCTGTGACTGGTCATGTGACTGGTCAGACTGAGGCTGAGACTGAGGCTGAGACTTCTTATAAACTTCCAATTAGAGTCTGGGTTCTGTTGGAAGGTATTTTGGACCATTCCTCTCTGCAGATCATCTACAGATTTGATGGGTTCTGAGCGTGGACAATACTCAGGTCTGGGGCTGAGGCCAGAGCAGTTCCTCTGTAGACGTTGTGTTTTGGTCAATTTTGTGTTGAAAGTGCCACTTCATCTTTGTCGCTGGTTCCATCTCTCTCAGAAAATCCTAAAATTACCACTGTTTCTAAAGAAAGAGAAACATGATTTTGAGTTTGAACGACGCTTTGTTCTCAGGTCATGTCTGAGAAGTTGGAACGTGAAGAGAGCAAGCACCAGGAGGCACAGAAGCAGCTGTCGTCTGAGAAGTCCTCAAAGAAAAACCTGGAGGATCGACTGCGAGAGCGAGAGATGGAGGTCCACGAGCTGCAAACCAGGGCCTCGGCGGCGGAGGCTTCTCTGCAGGAGGCTCAGGGAGAGCTCAGGGAGAGACGGGAGGAGGTGGGGAGGTTCAGGAAGGAGGTCACAGAGCTGGAGGTGAGGCACGCAGAGCTGAAGGCCGAGAGGAAGCAGCTGCAGCACCAGAGAGAGGACAAGGAGAACCAAGGAGCACAGCAGCAGGCCCAGATCAGCCAGGTACCAGACCCAGACCAGAACCAGACCAGACCCAGACCAGCCAGGTAGCAGACCCAGTTCCACCAAGTACCAGACCCAGATCAGCCAGGTACCAGACCAGACCCAGATCAGTCAGGTACTGTAGGTCCAGAACCTACTGACTGTAGGTCCATAATGCTAACGTTTGTCTCTATGTTAGCTTCATAATGCTAACATTTGTCTCCGTGTTAGCTCCATAACGCTAACGTGTCTCCCTGTGTTAGCTTCATAATGCCAACGTGTCTCCCTGTGTTAGCTTCATGCTAAACTGCTGGAGACGGAGCGGCTCTTGGGGGAGGAGCAGGGACGACTGAAGGAGCAGAGAACACTGTCCAGCGAGAAACTCAAGGATCGAGAACAACAGGCGTCAGATCTACAGCTGCAGCTCTCCAGGGCAGAGGAGCAGGTAGGAGAACCCAGGAGAACAGAGGAGAACAGATGAGCAGGTAGGAGAACCCAGGAGAACAGAGGAGAACAGATGAGCAGGTAGGAGAACCCAGGAGAACCCAGGAGAACCCAGGAGAACAGAGGAGAACCGAGTGGAATAGAGGAGAACAGAGAAGAGACCAGGAGGAGGAGATTCTGTTGTATTACAGCTGAAGGAGTGTGTGTGTGTTGTGTTACAGCTGAAGGAGTGTGTGAGCAGAAACACAGATGTGCAGCAGCAGTTGGAGAAAGCAAAGCAGCAGCAGCAGGAACTACAGGGACTTCATCAGAGCACAACAGGGAGACTGAGGGAAGCACAGGTACACACCCACACACACACACCCACACACAATCACGTTTTTGTTACCTGGTGGGTCCCTTTGACAGGGCCGTTCAGAATGGGACCCATAGACATAATCTTTTTTTACTGGGACTACTTTAAAGGCACACCGTGTAACTCTTGGCCACTAGGGGCGCTAGACCTGCAACTTTCACGTTTAGCGCCCCTAGTGGCCACAAGCAACTCAGCACTGTCGCAAAAGTCAACAAACAGTCAGCCGGTGTCTTTTGAGTGTGTATTCAGACAGCATGCACTGGTGTGTGTGTTCAAACTGTAGAGACATGCCTACAGATATTGAGAGACTCTGCTGTGGTCAGCCTCCAGACCGCTGCATTAGAAATCTACCACACATGGACTTCTATATCCTGGATGAGGGAGTTCTGCGTCTAGCTCGTGCTGCGTGGAATGACATCTTTGCAGTCGATGACATCCAGGAACCAGGTGAAGAGCAGCGCTCATACAGACATGCAGCTTACAGCACGATCCCTTTCGCGTTTCCTCTTTTTAGCCTCCTCCGAAGGTTTAAAATTTTTCCTTGCCTCAGCCATGACCAGGAGTCGAGCAGGTGAAAAATGAGTAGCAAAAGCCTTAGCTCCATGAGTATATCAGCGCCTGTAGCCGTAAAGCAAGTCTTTCTTCCAAGTCACGTGACCTGGTGGCAGACGGTCCGTCTGCTCGAAACTTACATGGGCGGTATTTCAAGAGGGCAGCCCCGCTCGGAGCATTGCAAGTGTCAAGCGCTGTATATTGGCCCAAGTATTCATATAAAATAACTCATGTGTCAACTCTTTAGGTCACAAAGTCCGCGGTGTGCCTTTAAGTAATACAAAACAGTCAATAGAAAACTCTTTTGGAATTTTATTTTATTTTATTTTTTTCGAATTGTTTAGTTTAGTTTAGTCTTTATTTGAAGGGACAGTGTACAGAGACATTAAGCTCAAAGACAGATATGTTCTGCACCAGATTATAGCTAAACAGCTAGTTTCCATCTGCAGTCCCTGGTTACATCAATAAAATGCATGGATACAGTAATGTACAATCCTAAAAAATAACTTTGCAATACAACACATTCTCTCTAATACAGACGCACACATTTAGCCTCATACCTGTTTGTTAAAACCACACTTCATTCACAGCATCACAGCATCACACCTACACAATACACATGTCACAACCACACATTCAGATGATACATTAACACATTCAGTACATTTCTCATCATACATAAATCACATACATCAGTTTCTAATCATACATAGATCATATACATCAATTTCTAATCATACAAAGTTCACACACATCAGTCGTCCTGGTCACACACCTCAGGGTTTGTGTGAGCAGCTTTGATTGCTCCATAACCATTTTTTAAGTTCTACTGTAAATGTAGGATAGTCTGATTGACTCTTCAGGTCTGTAGTGAGCTCGTTCCATTCCTTTATTGCTTTATATGAAAATGCTGATTGGGCAAAAGCAGTTTTACACCTAGGTATGCTGCACTGCCCCCTGGTGGAGGCTCGTGTGGTTCTAGTTGTCGCAGAAGATGTGAACTGAACAAAGTGTTTGAGTGGAGCTGGTGCGGTGTTGTTTAGTATTCTGTGAGCCAATCGTATGGATGCATATCTTTGAATATTGTCAAAATTTAAAAGTCTGTATTTTTGTAGAACTAAACAGTGATGGTGATGTCGTGGTTTCCGGTCGAGGATCTTAAGTGACTGTTTGTGCAGAGTTTCCAATGACCTCAGAGTGGTTTTATTTGCCTGGGACCAACAGGTTATACAATAATAAAAACGAGACATGATCATTGCATTAAAATAAGTTTGGGCTCCCTCCAGTGTTAGTGAGTTCCTGATACATTTGAAAGTTTTTATGGTGTATTTGAGGCTAAGGCTCATCTGTTTGATATGTTTTTTGAAGCTGAGGGTGGGATCTAAAATTACACCCAGGTAACGATATTCATTAACATTTTTTACCACCTCCCCTTTTATGGTTATGTTTGGAAACACGGTTGTTTTGTTTTTATTTACAAAGTACATTGTTGCTGTTTTACTTATGTTTAATGTGAGACAGGATTCATGTAGCCATATTGCAACCTTCTCCATTGCTACAGTCAGTTTATTGGCTACTATTTGAGCGTCCCTTCCCCATGTATAGATGACCGTATCATCTGCATACATCTGGATTTTGACATCCTCACATACAGATGGCAGGTCATTTATATACAGTGAGAAGAGAAGAGGGCCGATGTTGGAGCCTTGTGGTACCCCAATATCAGTAGCACTGATGTTGGATGTGGTGTTACTGATTCGGACACATTGACTCCGGCCAGATAGGTAAGACTTAATCCAGGCCAGAGTATTAACAGACAGTTTGAATTTGGTTAATTTTGTAAGTAACGTGGGGTGACTAACGGTGTCAAATGCTTTGCGAAGGTCTAAGAATATTGCTCCTACTACTCCTCCATTATCAAGCTTTCGTTTTAATGTTTCAATGAGTAGGCAGCATGCTGTTTCGGTCGAGTGCTTTGCTCGGAAACCAAACTGCATAGGATGTAACAGACCTTCATCCTCCAGATGTTGTGTGAGCTGTTCAACTACTACCTTTTCTATTGCTTTTGATATAACGGGAAGGATACTAATTGGTCTGTAATTGTTGGCGTCTTGCTTATTTCCTCCTTTGTGTATTGGAATGATAGTGGCTGTTTTAAGTGTGACAGGGAATGTGTTTTCAGTTATAGATTGATTTATCAGTCTTGTTATTGGAGCAGTGAGGGTATCTTTGTATGTTTTTATGAGTAAAGTGTCAATACCATGTATGTCCTTAGACCTAGAGCTTGATAATGTTGAGAGTATTTTGTTAACTTTTGTTTCATTCGTTACTTCTAAACTGAGACCATCATGGCTAAATTCCAATTCGTTGTACTGATTTTGGGGAAAGTTCTTATTAAGGGTTTGCACAGACTGGATGAAATAGTTACTAAAAAAGTTACTAATGTCTAGACTGTCAGTAACAGTAATACCATTAATATCTAATGAAATGGTGTCATTCTTTGTTTTCCCTCTTCCAGTGAGTTTGTCTATGCTTTTCCACAACTGTGTCATGTTCCCTTTAGCTGCTTTGATCATTTCTAGGTGAAAGTCAGCCCTGGCCTTCCGGAGTAGAATGGTGACTTTATTTCGCAAACTTTTAAAAATCATTCGATCTGTATTTAATTTGGATTTAGTGGCTCTTTTGAGGGCTGAATCCCTTTTTTTCATTATATTCCAAATTGTTTCAGTGATCCAAGGTATTTTTATCTTAGCTCCTCTCTCTTTCTGGGTTGTGTTATAGTGTACTTGCTGATAATGTGTTTGATTTTTGTGATTAGACCATCACAAGCATGGTCTGCATTAATCCAATTGACGTCAGTCCATGAGACATTTTTTAGGTCATTGTCGAGCAGGGGTTGGTCTTTTTTGGGGATATGGGGCGAGAATTGTTGAGTACCATGTTGATTGTTATGTCTATATTTTGACAGCTTCCGGGATATCAGTGTGATGTTATGGTCTGATAAACCTGTGAGTAAGTTGTAACTTTTTTTAATGCGATCAGGTTTATTAGTGAAGACCAAATCCAGTAGGGTTTGACAGGAGGGCGTTATTCTTGTAGGATTGCTTATCACTTGTGTCAAGTGTAGTCCATTTGTAATGTCCTTAAGTTTCTTTCTGCGTGGCTTATTTAACCAGTCCAGATTAAAGTCCCCCATAACAATCAATTCTTTGGCATTGTCTTGTTGTTTCAGAATGTCTGAGAATGAACTGAGAAAGGTGTCCTTGGCTGTGGGTGGTCTGTACACCACAATCACCTGAAATGACATTTCTGGGGACAGTGTGATTTTGATTCCCACACACTCAATATTATCAACTGGGATGTTTATTTGTTCACTTTTAATGTTTTCTCTTACATATATCATGACACCTCCCCCTCTCCCACTTGACCTGTCCTTTCTGTAGATCTTGTACCCCGGGACATGAATCAGGGCAAAGGGTGTTGTTGGTGTTAACCAAGTCTCAGATAGGCCGAGGTAGTCCAAGTTAGAGTCTGATAATAGCTGCTGAATTTGTTCCGTTTTTTGCACTACACTTCTAATATTAAGGTGCCCTCCAAAAATTCCCTTTGGCTTTGAGTTTTGGTCCCATAATATTTTTGCATGATTTACAGTTTGAAACATCTTTGTACTTTGCTGTTTAGTAGCAGCTGTGTTTGTGAGTTTATGCTGAGGTCCAGCATCACTTGGTTCAATCGTTCTCATTCCTGTGCTGGTATCGACCGAACGCCTGCGTTCCAGCCTAGGTAGATGAGCGCCGACGTCATCGATTTGTTGTTTTGCTTGTGCTACACGCGTGACGCTGGCTGCTTGACCGCGACCTCCACCACGGACACGGCACAACCCCTGCGAGGCGCGCGGTCCGTGGGCTGCAGTGATGGTTCCCTCGGTCTCCGTCTCCAAACCCCGGCATCTCCGTCGTGGCGCTGGGCGCAGAGCAGGCACGCTCGCAGCAGCCCGGATGGCCACCCCGCTCCATGCTCCACGCTGTCTCGTCCCGCCGGCTGTCAGGCTCGGGCCGTGCATCAGAACCGGGTCGGCACTCGCAGGGAGGACGGAATTGCACGAGTAAGTGTGTTGCTCGGGTGTGGAGTACAATGTGCGTAGTGTGCATACCTGAAGGTTAGCGGTGGTGCTCCTGTTGTTAATATTGCGTCCCTCTGTCACCGGTATGTTGTTTGGACCGGGACACTGGTGGATGTCTCCAGAGAGCAATAGGGTGATGGCCACAATAAACATCAGACTTTGCTGCTGTTTAAGTCCTGTCTTTGATAGTTTTGTGGCTTTGCTGTAGAGATATGGGTGGATGAATGTGGATAGCAGGGCGTGCTTCCCGAAGCCGAAGCGTTTGTCAGCTTCCATCTTGTGAGCATTTGTGAATTTACCGATGCCATTGCAATAACAACAGCCTTCTTTAGACTGACCAGTTTGACTGTTGTCTATATTTTTCATATTGCTTGTTAGTATTGCATATACAAACAGAGCACTGACAACACCTGCCGTGCCTGGCGGCGCCATCTTTTTTCTATCAGTTGTTGGATGCAAACAGTCATCAGGCAGTATCAGGGACAGCGGACAAGACAATTAGGAGCCTCTCACGCATCAGTCACTGGAGCTTTTATTGGGGCTCCTCCGGGCTCCAGCAGCAGCAGCAGCAGCCTCCCAAAGGGCTACGGCTAAATCAACCCTGCCCCCTCCTCAGACATCCCATAATAAACAGGGGGTCAGTCCTAATGCATTGTTTTTGGTCAGAATACAAAAATAAAATGTGAAATTCTACTGCAGTGATTCTATTTTTGACATAGAATTTAATGCCACTGTCCTGTCTTTGATAGTTTTGTGGCTTTGCTGTAGAGATATGGGTGGATGAATGTGGATAGCAGGGCGTGCTTCCCGAAGCCGAAGCGTTTGTCAGCTTCCATCTTGTGAGCATTTGTGAATTTACCGATGCCATTGCAATAACAACAGCCTTCTTTAGACTGACCAGTTTGACTGTTGTCTATATTTTTCATATTGCTTGTTAGTATTGCATATACAAACAGAGCACTGACAACACCTGCCGTGCCTGGCGGCGCCATCTTTTTTCTATCAGTTGTTGGATGCAAACAGTCATCAGGCAGTATCAGGGACAGCGGACAAGACAATTAGGAGCCTCTCACGCATCAGTCACTGGAGCTTTTATTGGGGCTCCTCCGGGCTCCAGCAGCAGCAGCAGCAGCCTCCCAAAGGGCTACGGCTAAATCAACCCTGCCCCCTCCTCAGACATCCCATAATAAACAGGGGGTCAGTCCTAATGCATTGTTTTTGGTCAGAATACAAAAATAAAATGTGAAATCAATTGCAGTGATTCTATTTTTGACATAGAATTTAATGCCACTCCATGTCCGATGTCTAAGGTCATCTGGTGAGGCATTAATGCAGGCCAGGCCAGGCCAGGCCAGGCAGTGAGACTTTCCAGGGACTTCTCCAGTCTGTATGAAAGGAGTCATGGTCTTCTCCACAGCCTTCACCTCAGATGCAGACCATGGCTTTCTTACACGTTCTAGGGAGAGAAATAAAAATATATTAGCAATATACACTCTCAGGGTTAGGACCAAGCAGCCTGGCTGTAATCCCCTACCTGGTACACTTACCAGAAGGGGCACTGCCACTACCATGGGGTGCATCTGGATGAATGGTTGAAGGTTCTCCGCTTGAAGTTTCTTTTAGCCCGTCCGTTTGTGAGAGGATCTCTACTGCTCTCCCTGTTGCACAGAAAATAAAAATACAAGTGGCCTTTAGGGGAAAAAAATCATACATATTTTAATAATATCAAGAATTACCTTCAGGCTCAATTTGTATCTGGTCGAGGCTCTTTCCTTCGAATTCCGTCACTCTTCCCTGCTCCATGGCCATCAACACTTTGCTGATTTTGGCCAGCTCCAGTGTCCCCTCTGGTAGTCTGTAATATTGTCTGTGGATGCGAATGTCATGGCCGAGGAAGTTGGCAAGTATGTCCATCTCATTCTCTTTCATATTGAGAACTGTAGACATAGTAGCTATGTGCTTTCTAAGTTTGGTTGAGGATAGCATCTCTGGATGCACCGCACCACATTCTTTGGCTACCTGCCGTAGGGAGTCTGATCCCCTGATGTGGGTGTCCGCGCCCGGGCGGGAAAAGAAGTATGGGTTATGGTCAGAGATGGAACAGGCCCTTCTGTTCTCCACCAGCACCTCCATCGAAGCAATCATTTCAGGAGTCAAAAGAACCGGCACTTTCCGACTTCTTTTCCCTTTAATTTCAATGCGTTGAAAATGCTGACACAGCTTTTTCTCAAGTTCGGACAGTAAACGCTGTCAGTGGCATCTTTGAAACCTCACCTTCCCTTCTTCGATTGAAAATAATGACCTCACAAAGAGTCAAAACTGCCAGTTTAGACCAATGCTTAGACGTTGGCTCACTTATTAGGGTTTGCACATATTCAGGTCGACATACCTCAATATGTGCATGCATGGCTCTAACGTCCTCAGTCAGAGGGAGCAGGTCCGGAGTGTTCCACTTGGCTTGCCGGAGGGTCTGTAGGGCAGCAGAAGAAACACAGACGTCCCACCTCTTCTCAAAAAGCAGCCGGCTTCGTTGGAGGTTTTTAATAAATAGTTCATCAACACAATGCTCCATTTTTGAGTCACATTCAAGAATATCTGCTAGCTTTCTGAGGCTATGGCCGAGTTTGAGGGCCAAGGATGGAGTCTTGTATTGATTTGTTTCCTCATCATATCCAGCCACAGACCTGACTGCATCAATCACATGGTTAAAGTTGGAAGGAATAAAGAAATCCTTCATTGTTTTCAGTTTCCCTGCGGTTTTTGCTTCGTTAATTAACTTACCGACTTCTCTCATTTTCTGCCTAATGTAATCATGCTTAGTCTTATCATGCCCGTGTTTTAAGTACAGGTGCTCTCCGAGTCTCAGAATCCCCTTTTCTGCTTTGACAACACCCGTGACCTCATCCTGATGCATTGCCGAAATTAAAGACCACAGCTTTTTGCTGATGCCCTCCGGTACAGGCTGGGCTAGGGAGCAGAGGGACTGGACCCTACTTCTACCTGGTTTAGCCTGGTTTAGCCTGGGCATCTTTCTGTGAAAGCCGGCACCTGGCCACATGCCTCCACAGCGACTTTCGCTTAAGCAATGCCCCACAGTCTATACAGTGCAAAAACTCACTGGATTTAACTTGGCAATTTGGCTGTTTAGCTGGGACTAAAGTTCCAATGCCGGCCTTTAAAACCTCAACATTGTGCTCACGGTTTCCACTATTCCTGATCAAATCAAACTGAAGTTTAGGTGCTTTAGATTTCACAGGTAGAGCCAATGCTCTGGCTACGTCACTTTCATTTCCATGTTTTCTAGTCAAATGACGGGACATTTTGTGGCAGGACATTGAACAGTAGAGGCAGAAGTGTCTCTTGCTATAAACTCTGCCTCCATTTTTCTTCTTTTGCAGCTGCATGATAACAATCTTATTTCCCTTTGGTTCGTCACTTTCCGAGTCTTGAAGAAAAGTGTTTTTGATTTTTCTTTTTCCATACTTTTTTACAGGTTTCTTCTTGACAGTTAAATCGTCAGAATCTGAGTCAACTTCATCAATTAGGGACTCTTGACTAAGCTGCACAAACAACAAATAATTTGTAATAATTCTATATAACAATTTGAAGTCATAACTTGTAGTCAGCACTTACCAGTGGTTTGTAAGCGTGCGCTTCAGTGTGCTGCTCTGTGATTGGCTGCAGCCTAATGAACCACACACTTGCACCTTTTCTAGCCTGACACCTGACCGCCTCTGTTGTGCTGCTCCATGATTGGCTCCAGCCTGCTGGACTGAAATTGCCCCAGTGTGCCCTTCCTTGATATCCCGCAATCCACCACCAGGGTTCCGACACATAACACACTTTTTTCAGGAAAGTAAACCCTGCTCCCTGGGTGCTCTTACTGCTGTCCTATATGTGTGCTGCAACATTGAAATTTCCCCACTGTGGGACGAATAAATGAATTCTTATCTTATCTCTCCCTCTGCTCCTAGAACGACCTGGAGCAGGTTTTGAGGCAGATCGGGGACAAAGACCAGAAGATCCAGAACCTGGAGGCTCTGCTGCAGAAGAGCAAAGACAGCGTGACGCAGCTGGAGACAGAGAGAGAGACCCTCTGTCTGAAGATCCAGGCGGGAGAAGGAGAGAGCGCACTGATGCAGCAGCTGAAGGACAAGACCCAGACCCTGCAGGACCAGGTCAGATCACTTCACACCACCTCAGTTCTCCTCAGCTCACATTCACACACACCTGACTCATTCTAATGTGGGGGAAGTGTCTTTCCTAAGGACACAACCACAGTTTGGCACTTTACAGCTGCAGCCGTCCCACTGTGGCACCTGCTGTTCCCATAGGTCTCCCATCACAGTACTACCCAGTCTCTGCCCTACTTAGCTTCAGAGGTCTCCCATCACAGTACTAACCAGGGCCTGTCCTGCTTAGCTTCAGAAGTCTCCCATCACAGTACTGACCAGGCCCTGTCCTGCTTAGCTTCAGAGGTCTTCCATCACTCTCCTCGTCTGTTCAATTATTTGTTGATTTTTGCTAGAGTCGTTTAACGTTCTATAAAAACCATATTTAAAAGTTTAAATTCTCTAAAAGTCTTAGGTGCATTTCTGAGAAAGGACTGAATGTACTTTTATTGTATTTGTTTAAATGTAAATGTTGGATTTTTTTGATCTGATGATGTGCTACATAAATAAAGTGCTTGTGCTTCAGGTGTCGCAGGTGTCGGAGAAACTGAAGAATCAGTCTGAGAGCCACAAACAGGCGCAGGACAATCTGCACAAACAGATTCAGGATCACAAAACACAGCTGCGCTCGGCTCAGGACCAAGCCCAGACCTTAGAGACCTCTGTGAGAGACCTCAGCACCCAGCTGTCAGAGAGCAGGGAGAAGGGGATCCAACTCGAGTCCCAGGTATTGAGACCCAGGACTGAGACTGTAGACCCAGGACCGAGGCTGTAGACCCAGGACCGAGGCTGTAGACCCAGGACTGAGGTTGTAGACCCAGGACCGAGGCTGTAGACCCAGGACTGAGGCTGTAGACCCAGGACTGAGGCTGTAGACCCAGAACTGAGGCTGTAGACCCAGGACCGAGGCTGTAGACCCAGGACCGAGGCTGTAGACCCAGGACCGAGGCTGTAGACCCAGGACCGAGGCTGTAGACCCAGCACCGAGGCTGTAGACCCAGGACCGAGGCTGTAGACCCAGGACCGAGGCTGTAGACCCAGGACCGAGGCTGTAGACCCAGGACCGAGGCTGTAGACCCAGGACTGAGGCTGTAGACCCAGGACTGAGGCTGTAGACCCAGGACTGAGGCCTTTGTTCTTTTCCAGCTCAAAGCAAAGACAGAGCAGTTGTTGTCGATGGAAGCAGCAAAATCTTCACTGAAAACAAATCTGGAAAACAGTTTGGAGACGACTCAACACGCTCTGCAGGACAAAGACCAGGTGAGACTAACACCAGGTGAGACTAACAACAGGTGAGACAAAGGCCAGGTGAGACTAACAAGAGACTAACACCAGGTGAGACCAACACCAGGTGAGACCAACACCAGGATGAGTTCTAGTATAAAGCAGTGTGTGTGACTAAAATGCAGCGATGGTTATTTTCATAAAGATTAAAGTCACTCACACCATCTTTATAATTCACACTAACACTAAGCACCAATGTACCTGTGAACCTGTACCTGTGAACCTGTACCTGTGTAACTGTACCTGTGTAACTGTACCTTTGCAGGAGGTCCTCAAACTGCAGAGAGAAGCCGAGGAGCAGATGCAGAAACTGAAAGAGAGAAAAGAGCAGTGTCTTCATCTGGAAACATCTGTGAAGGACTTCAAAGACAAACTGTCAATCTCTGAGCAGACACTGGAGCAGCTGCAAGGTCTGAAGAAGGTGAGAACAGCTGTAAGGTCTGAAGAAGGTGAGAGCAGCTGCAAGGTCTGAAGAAGGTGAGAACAGCTGTAAGGTCTGAAGAAGGTGAGAGCAGCTGCAAGGTCTGAAGAAGGTGAGAGCAGCTGCAAGGTCTGAAGAAGGTGAGAACAGCTGTAAGGTCTGAAGAAGGTGAGAACAGCTGTAAGGTCTGAAGAAGGTGAGAACAGCTGTAAGGTCTGAAGAAGGTGAGAGCAGCTGCAAGGTCTGAAGAAGGTGAGAACAGCTGTAAGGTCTGAAGAAGGTGAGAGCAGCTGCAAGGTCTGAAGAAGGTGAGAGCAGCTGCAAGGTCTGAAGAAGGTGAGAACAGCTGTAAGGTCTGAAGAAGGTGAGAACAGCTGTAAGGTCTGAAGAAGGTGAGAGCAGCTGCAAGGTCTGAAGAAGGTGAGAGCAGCTGCAAGGTCTGAAGAAGGTGAGATCAGCTGCAAGGTCTGAAGAAGGTGAGAGCAGCTGCAAGGTCTGAGGATGGTCTGAAACTATAACTACTGTAGATATTCAGGATGTCTATGGATCTAAACTCTAGCATGATCTAATCTCTAACATGATCTAATCTCTAACATAAAATCTCTAACATAAAATCTCTAACATATAATCTCTAACATCTAATCTCTAACATCTAATCGCTAACATCTAATCTCTAACATCTAATCTCTAACATCTAATCTCTAACATAAAATCTCTAAAATATAATCTAACATCTAATCGCTAACATATAATCGCTAACATATAATCTCTAACATATAATCGCTAACATCTAATCTCTAACATATAATCTCTAACATGCAGAAGCTGGAAGTTCAGGTGTCGGAGCTGGAGGCGGTGAGAGAGGAGCAGCAGCAGGAGCTGCAGAAGCTGCAGAAAAACGAGTCTGAGCTGAAGAAGAAAGAGAAGCAGACCCTGCAGCTGCTGCAGAAGGAGAAGGCCGGGTACGGGTTGGCTCTCAGAGCAGTCAAAATGACTGCTTTTACCTGGTTCATATAAACATACAGCACTAACAATGCAGTTGTTTCTGTTGAAGATCTCTGACGCTTCAAGACGAGCTCCAGAAGAAGTCTGCGGCTCTCGCTGAGCTGCAACAGCGACTCCATCTCTCAGAGAAGGAGAAGTTCACTCTGAACCAGAACCTGGACCGAGCCACGCAGGAGGGGAGGGGCCGTGAGGCCGAGCAGGAAACGAAGGTCCAGAGTCTGACCTCAGATCTGCTCTCGGCTCGAAAAGAGAAGGACTCTCTCCAGAGCGAGCTACTGGTCCTTCAGGAGAACCTTAACAAGGCTCACAAGGCCACGATGGAGACCCAGGACCAGCTCCAGAAGGAACGCAGCACCCACCAGGCAGCTGTGGCCCAGAAGGTAATGTGGACCAGAAGGAACGCAACACCCACCAAGCAGCTGTGGGTAATGTGGAATGTGGCCCAGAAGGTAAAGCGCCCCCTTTTTAAAGGACCAGAGGAAAGAGACAACACTTAAGTGAAACAGATCATTATTTAATTAAATATTTAAATACTTTGCTCCTGTTCAGTATCTTTCATTACATTTGTAAAACATCACAATACTGAACAGAATAGAACCCTACACTCGGGTGATGTCACACTCTGTGTGTTTACAGGACAAGAGCAGTGAGAAGACCAAACAGGAGCTAACGAAGGCTAACGAGGCTCTGTCCAAAGGTCTGAAGGAGGCGAAGGAGCAGCTGGAGAAAAGCAAACAGGTGAAGGTTGGACTCATGTAGCCGTGGATCATCATCATTATTTATTAAAATGTTGTTTAAATTCTCCAGGAGGAGAAGACGCTGAGGGATCAGCTGAGCTCGTTACAAGAACAATGCTCCAAAAGTGAGGAGAGATTAAAGGAAAAGGTGAAGGAGGTGCACAGATTACAGGCTCAGATGAAAGAAGCACACAGCACTTTGGAGGAGGAGCGGCAGCAGGTGTCGCAGCTGCAGGAGGCGGTGGCACAGAAGGTACTGAGCTCCGTCTCTTCGTCACATGTGCACAGATGTTGGTGATGTGTTGTGTCTTCAGGCAGTGGAGGAGCAGCAGCAGAAGTCCCAGGTGTCGGTCCTGGAGCAGACTCTGTCCTCAGAGAGAGCCACAGCCTCGGAGCTGAAGACGTCTCTGAAGGAAAACCAGGAGGCTCTGAACAAAGTGCAGTCGGATTTGTTTGGATCCCAGTCCGAGGCGTCAGCGCTGAGGCAAGACCTGCAGGTACAGGAGAGTTTACTGTAAATGTGCAACAGTTTGGGTCCAATGTAGCTCCAAAACTTTCATGGTTCATTCATCGACTGCTGCAAACTCCACGAGGAGCTGGGACCAGGAGCTACATCTGGGGTTTCAGACTGATCCTAAATCACTTCTGCCTTCCTCCGTACAAATAGATCAATAGTAACTTAAAGCTGAGGTACTGACCTTAAAGCTTAGGTACTGAACTTAAAGCTGGGGTATCCTCTCTCAGCCCATCCATCCATCCATCCATCCATTTTCTACCCTTTAATCCATTTCTGGGTCAGGGGGGTGGCAGTCAGAGATGCCACCCAAGTCTCATAGCACCAGCCCCTCACTGACCCTCTGCAGGTGGTGAGTCCACAGGAGGACGGCTGCTCTCTGAGTGTGAGCATAGCCTTGATCTTTCAGTGGGGGCTTTGGGCAAAGTGGGGTTAAGTGTCTTGCCCAAGGACACAACGACAGCAGTCATCAGTGGGAGTCGGTGGAGAAGGTGCAGAGGTGGGAATTGAACCCACGACCTTCAGGCCTGAAGGCCAACGCTCTACCAACTGAGCTACTGTCGCCCCTCACTCACAGGGATGAACCTTTGATAAAGGTTTGGTGCTTCAGTCTCTGCAGTTTAATGATCTCTGTCACAGGTGTCTAAAGAGCTCTGTTACAGGTGCCTAATGTTCTCTGTCACAAGTGTCTAATGTTCTCTTTCACAGGTGTCTAATGATCTGTCACAGGTGTCTAATGATCTTGTCACAGTCTAATGAGCTCTGTCACAGGTGTCTAATGATCTGTCACAGGTGTCTAATGATCTTGTCACAGTCTAATGAGCTCTGTCACAGGTGTCTAACGATCTGTCACAGGTGTCTAATGATCTCTGTCACAGTCTAATGATCTCTGTCACAGTCTAATGATCTCTGTCAAAGGTGTCCAGAGAGAAGCTGAAAGTGGCTCAGGAGGATGTGGCTTCAAACCAAAATCATCAGACGAACCTCGAGGCTCAGATCCAGGAACTAAAGTCTGGAAGAAAGTGTGTGGAGCAGGAGCTGAGCCAACGGGAGCAGAAGGTCCTCCTCCAGGAGCAGCTTCTGCAGGAGCAGACCCAGCACATGGTCCGTAGGAAGCATCTCTGAGGATCATTTTAACTTTAACTTTAATCCAAAATCTTTAACAGATGCAAATGAAGGAGGAGCTTGAGGCGCAGAAGAGCCTCCTGCAGGAGCTGAGAGGAGAGAAGGAGGTCTTAGAACAAAACCACCGCAGACTGACCACGGAGCTGAAGACGCTCAAGGACCAGACTGAGAAGGTGAGACTGTAGATCCAGGACTGAGGCTGTAGACCCAGGACTGAGGCTGTAGACCCAGGACTGAGGCTATAGACCCAAGACTGAGGCTGTAGACCCAGGACTGTGGCTGTAGATCCAGGACTGAGGCTGTAGACCCAGGACTGTGGCTGTAGACCCAGGACTGTGGCTGTAGACCCAGGACTGTGGCTGTAGACCCAGGACTGAGGCTGTAGGACGAGGACAGGTAGATTGTTCAACTTCACACATTGAAAGAATTAAAGATAATTTATAAAAATAGAAATAGAAAATGTCTCCTCCGTCCTTGACTTAATATAGTTATATTGTTATTTATTATTATTATATTGTTATAGTTTCCTCAGATGTTTGAGTTTCAGTTGTGAACGAACCATTGTGTTTCTGAGAGTCAACTCTGAGGCATCACTGACAGAGACACCAGAGAGAGACACCAGAGAGAGACACCAGAGAGAGACACCAGAGAGAGACACCAGAGAGAGACACCAGAGAGAGACACCAGAGAGAGACACCAGAGAGAGACACCAGAGAGAGACACCAGAGAGAGACACCAGAGAGAGACACCAGAGGCTGTAGACCAGTATACAGTACATATGTTTCCATATGGTTTGTGTCTCAGGAGCTGAAGCATCTGACTGAGGCCAAGCAGCTCCTGATCCAACAGAAGATGGAGCTGCAGGACAAAGTGCAGGCAGCAGAGGGCGCTCTGCAGCAGGAGCAGCAGGAGCAGCAGGCACTCAGAGACTCACAGAGACAGAAGGAGGAGGCTCTGCTCTCACAGACCTCAGCTCTGCAGCAACAGCTGGTACTAACATGTGCATTAAACATGTGCATTAAACATGTGCATTAAACATGTGAATTAAACATCTGGACTCAGCCCAAAGTGCTGAACAAAACCAGAAAGAAACAATCAAACAAAGCATTATAATAAATAATCAAAGATAAAATTCAGTTGTTACAAAAACAAGATGTTTCACCTGATCCACTTGGTTCGGACCATGAATCCTCTCTGCTCTGGTCTGGACCAGTGTAAAACCATGAATCCTCTCTGCTCTGGTCTGGACCAGTGTAAAACCATGAACACTGAACTGCAGCAACATCTCAGGCAGAAAAAAGCAATTGTCAATGTGCCGTTTCCAGCGCATTCAAAAGTAAACGATGGTGTTGATGGTGTCATTACCATCGACTCTAAATATTACAGACAATCACATCTATCTCCACTGTTCAAACTAATGTGACATCACTTTCACCTTCTGTGGCTTTTTCAAAATGGCCGCTCATCAGGAACATGTGAAAAATGTGCACACGTGTCAGCTGCACTAGACCCATGCATTTAACGAGTGCAATCAAAAGTCTTTAGGACCAAGAGCCACTTTTGGACCATAACATAAAGGTCAGCACTAGATCATATACGGAATCGGGACGGAAGCGGAAGTAAAAATAACAAACTACCTATTCATGCCTAAACTTAACCAGCCATTCCCATAAAATAACCCCAATCCAGCCTTAACTCTAAACTTAACCATCTTACTTAAACACCTAAAACTTAACCAGTCACCATTTAAGGACGAATTAGTCTAAAATTAATTTGAAAGTAGGATTGTTACTTCCGGTTTCGTCCCGATTCCGTATATGATCTAGTGCCGACCATAACATAAAGAGGTGTTGAGAGCAAAGAAGACAGCATACAAAAGCACTGGATAATTCTCTTCCCTGGTCTGCCCCCGCAGGCCTGGGGTGGTATTGCAGCCCCCACACTGGTTTCTTACAGATTGTATTGTGTTGCAGGCAGCAGAGACGCAGCGCCGGGAGGAGCAGGTGAAGCGTGAGGAGGAGGCGGAGTCTAAACGGCGCCTGCAGCTGACGGCGCTGAACGAGAACGTAGCGACGCTGAAGAGAGAGACTCAGGGAAGTCAGCGCCGAGTCACCGAGCTGGAGAAACAGACGGACGATCTGAGAGGAGAGATCGCTGTGCTAGAGGCTACTGTACAGAACAACCAGGACGAGAGAAGAGCCCTGCTGGAGAGGTGAGGGGGAGGGAGAGGGGGGAGGGAGGTGAGGGGGGAGGGAGGTGAGGGGGGAGAGAGAGGGGGTAGAGAGGTGTGGGGGTAGAGAGGTGTGGGGGGAGAGAGGTGAGGGGGGAGAGAGGTGTGGGGGTAGAGAGGTGTGGGGGTAGAGAGGTGAGGGGGGAGAGAGGTGTGGGGGTAGAGAGGTGAGGGGGGTAGAGAGGTGAGGGGGGAGAGAGGTGTGGGGTAGAGAGGTGAGGGGGAGGGAGAGGGGGGGTAGAGAGGTGTGGGGGTAGAGAGGTGAGGGGGAGGGAGAGGGGGGTAGAGAGGTGGGGGGGAGAGAGGTGTGGGGGGAGAGAGGTGTGGGGGAGGGAGAGGGGGGTAGAGAGGTGTGGGGGTAGAGAGGTGAGGGGGAGGGAGAGGGGGGTAGAGAGGGTGGGGGGAGAGAGGTGTGGGGGAGGGAGAGGGGGTAGAGAGGTGAGGTGAAGGGAGAGGGGGGTAGAGAGGTGTGGGGGGAGAGAGGTGTGGGGGGAGAGAGGTGTGGGGGAGGGAGAGGGGGGTAGAGAGGTGTGGGGGTAGAGAGGTGAGGGGGAGGGAGAGGGGGGTAGAGAGGTGTGGGGGTAGAGAGGTGAGGGGGAGGGAGAGGGGGGTAGAGAGGTGAGGGGGAGGGAGAGGGGGGTAGAGAGGTGTGGGGGGAGAGAGGTGTGGGGGAGGGAGAGAGGGGGTAGAGAGGTGTGGGGGTAGAGAGGTGAGGGGGAGGGAGAGGGGGGTAGAGAGGTGTGGGGGGGGAGAGAGGTGTGGGGGAGGGAGAGGGGGTAGAGAGGTGAGGGGGGGAGAGAAGTGAGGGGGAGGGAGAGGGGGGTAGAGAGGTGTGGGGGTAGGGAGAGAGGTGAGGGGGAGGGAGGGGGGGGTAGAGAGGTGTGGGGGGGAGAGAGGTGTGGGGGAGGGAGAGGGGGTAGAGAGGTAGAGGGGGTAGAGAGGTGAGGTGGAGGGAGAGGGGGGAGGGAGGTGAGGGGGGAGAGAGGTGAGGGGGAGGGAGAGGGGGGTAGAGAGGTGTGGGGGAGGGGGGGGGTAGAGAGGTGAGGTGGAGGGAGAGGGGGAGGGAGGTGAGGGGGGAGAGAGGTGAGGGGGGAGGGAGGGGGGGGGTAGAGAGGTGTGGGGGTAGAGAGGTGTGGGGGGAGGGAGAGGGGGGTAGAGAGGTGTGGGGGAGGGAGAGGGGGGTAGAGAGGTGAGGGGGGAGGGGAGAGGGGGGTAGAGAGGTGTGGGGGGGAGAGAGGTGTGGGGGGAGAGAGAGGTGTGGGGGGGGAGGGGGGGTAGAGAGGTGAGGTGGAGGGAGAGGGGGGTAGAGAGGTGTGGGGGAGGGAGAGGGGGGGTAGAGAGGTGAGGTGGAGGGAGAGGGGAGAGGGAGGTGAGGGGGGAGAGAGGTGAGGGGGAGGGAGAGGGGGGTAGAGAGGTGTGGGGGGAGAGAGGTGTGGGGGAGGGAGAGGGGGTAGAGAGGTGAGGTGGAGGGAGAGGGGGGAGGGAGGTGGGGGGGAGAGAGGTGAGGGGGAGGGAGAGGGGGGTAGAGAGGTGTGGGGGAGGGAGAGGGGGGAGAGTGAGAGGTGGAGGGAGGGGGGGAGGGGGGAGGGGTGGGGGGGGAGAGAGGTGAGGGGGAGGAGAGGGGGGGGTAGAGAGGTGTGGGGGTAGAGAGGTGTGGGGGAGGGAGAGGGGGGTAGAGAGGTGTGTGGGGGAGGGAGAGGGGGGTAGAGAGGTGAGGGGGAGGGAGAGGGGGGAGGGAGGTGAGGGGGGAGAGAGGTGAGGGGGAGGGAGAGGGGGGAGAGAGGTGAGGGGGAGGGAGAGGGGGGGTAGAGAGGTGAGGGGGAGGGAGAGGGGGGGGGAGAGAGAGGTGAGGGGGAGGGAGAGGGGGGGTAGAGAGGTGTGGGGGAGGGAGAGGGGGTAGAGAGGTGAGGTGGAGGGAGAGGGGGGAGGGAGGTGAGGGGGGAGAGAGGTGAGGGGGAGGGAGAGGGGGGGAGAGAGGTGGGGGGGAGGGAGAGGGGGGTAGAGAGGTGAGGGGGAGGGAGAGGGGGGAGAGAGGTGAGGGGGAGGGAGAGGGGGGTAGAGAGGTGTGGGGGAGGGAGAGGGGGTAGAGAGGTGAGGTGGAGGGAGAGGGGGGAGGGAGGTGAGGGGGGAGAGAGGTGAGGGGGAGGGAGAGGGGGGAGAGAGGTGAGGGGGAGGGAGAGGGGGGTAGAGAGGTGAGGGGGGGGGGGGGGGGGGGGGAGAGAGGTGAGGGGGGGAGGGAGAGGGGGGTAGAGAGGTGAGGTGGAGGGAGAGGGGGGAGGGAGGTGAGGGGGGAGAGAGGTGAGGGGGAGGGAGAGGGGGGGTAGAGAGGTGTGGGGGAGGGAGAGGGGGGTAGAGAGGTGAGGGGGGAGAGAGGTGAGGGGGAGGGAGAGGGGGGGAGGGGAGAGGGGGGTAGAGAGGTGTGGGGGGAGAGAGGTGTGGGGGAGGGAGAGGGGGGTAGAGAGGTGTGGGGGAGGGGAGAGGGGGTAGAGAGGTGTGGGGGGAGAGAGGTGTGGGGGAGGGAGAGGGGGGGTAGAGAGGTGTGGGGGAGGGAGGTGAGGGGGGAGAGAGGTGAGGGGGAGGGAGAGGGGGGTAGAGAGGTGTGGGGGGAGAGAGGTGTGGGGGAGGGAGAGGGGGTAGAGAGGTGAGGGGGGAGAGATGTCCGTGCGTATCTGTTTCTGTTTCAAGTGTGTGTCCCAGGTGTGTTGTGTGTCTCAGTTGTGTTGTGTGTTTTTCAGGTGTGTTGTGTGTCTCAGTTGTGTTGTGTGTTTTTCAGGTGTGTTGTGTGTCTCAGTTGTGTTGTGTGTTTTTCAGGTGTGTTGTGTGTCTCAGTTGTGTTGTGTGTTTTTCAGGTGTGTTGTGTGTCTCAGTTGTGTTGTGTGTTTTTCAGGTGTGTTAAAGGAGAAGGAGAGATAGAGAAGCTTCAGACCAAAGTCCTGGAGCTCAGACGCAAAGTGGACGACACCACAGCCGCCATGCAGGAGCTGGGCCGAGAGAACCAGTCCCTCCAGGTCTGTGTCAAATGGTCTCTGTCACATTGTCTGTCACATGGTCCGTCTCACATGGTCTGTCACCAGTGTTGGGCACGTTACTTTGAAAAAGTAATTAGTTATAGTTACTAGTTACTTCTCCCAAAAAGTAACTGAGTTACTAACGGAGTTACTCCACTATAAAAGTAACTAGTTACCAGTAAAAGTAACTATTGCGTTACTTTTTCGTTTTGTTCTGGAACATAATGTGCACCCGACGTGCGCATTTTTACCTTTAACCTTTAACCTCAGCGAGTCTGAAATAGTGCCAATATTTCCATCTAGAAAAGGCTGTTTTTCTGCTGAAGTCCTGTTCACTCTTCATCTCTCTCTGAGCTGTAAGCACTAAACACAACACGCTCCACTGTGAATGTGGAAACACCGGTGAAGCACTGACTTCAGTCCAATCAGATGAACATATACATCATATAAATCAAGTGGATAATTTGTTTGGCTACAGCAGAATATATTTCATGCCCGCATTGTTTGTTCATACAAAACGCAAAACTATGAGTTATGGGTCTTACCTTATAGCTATACCTTATAAATGACCTGCACAGGCCACTTCGGTTCAGACCAGTTCTGTGTTTAAGTCCAGATAATAGTTTGAGCGTAGATATGTAATCCTCCATTTGGAAATGAGTCCAAAAAAGTAAAGCAAAACGCGTGTGTCCTCCGTAAACTCCTCTGTTTTGCTGCAGCCGGGTGCATCCAATTTCTAAAATCAACCCTCTTACACATCACCTCTCTTTCTTATCATTCCTATAGTCATTGAAAAATTACCCTAAGCCGTGGTAGAGCCCATATTTGTTTCAAAAACACAATTTATGACCATCCTCTGAACTGTAGACATGTAGATTGTAAAGGAAATATGATTTACATCAGCCAATAATTGCTGTGAGGTTTTCTCATCCTCCCTTCTCTCATGACAACACGTTCATTGTGTGTCTTGAGTAACGCGCAGTAACGGGATATCGGAAATGATAACGGCGTTATAGTTACTGTCAAAGTAATTAGTTAGATTACTCGTTACTGAAAAAAGTAACGCCGTCATTCCCATCACTGTCACACATGGTCCGTGTCACATGGTCCGTGTCACATGGTCTGTCCCTCTGTGATTGGTCCTCAGATTCTCTGATGTTTACTTTCACTTTAAGATAAAGCAGTCGCAGTCGTTAACCAGGAAGTGGGCGGAGGACTGGGAGGTGCAGAGCTGTATGTCGTGTGGGAAAGGCTTCTCTGTCACCGTCAGGAAGGTTTGTGTAGCACTCTTCATTCACAAGGGTTTAAATCATCAGCGTTAACCAGAACTAACATCCTTCACTTGGTGCTGATTTAACGTGTCTCCTCATCTTCCTCCTCCTCCTCTTCCTCTCACCCGTCGCCTCCTCCTCCTCCTCTTCCTCACCTGTCTCCTCCTCCTTCTCCTCAGCATCACTGCAGACACTGTGGGAACATCTTTTGCGCCGAGTGTTCGTCGAGGAACGCGCTGACGCCGTCGTCTAAAAAACCTGTTCGAGTTTGTGAGACCTGCTTCGAGGACCTCCAAGGCTGAGGGTCAGAGGTCACCTGCAGGAGGCCCAGGGTCAGAGGTCACCTGCAGGAGGCTCAGGGTCAGAGGTCATTGTTGATGTGCACTAAAAAGGACAGGCCCAGTTCTGACTCTCTCCAAAACCAGGAAGAGGAAAACGATTGCGGTGGGATTGTCTGGCTGCATCCAAATTCAACCAAAACACCTCCTTGCTCGTTTCCTTCTCCTTCTCCTTCTGCTTTTGACAGAGGAGCTGCAGGTTTGATGGTCTGAGGTGTCTTTGTAAACACCACATCAGTAAAAGATCACATGAAGCTTAAGGGAAATGACAGTAAAAGAGCAGAAAGGAGGTCCTCTTATGAATTTGAATGCAGCCGCTGTGTTTTTGTGCCTTTGCTCCTCCTGTGAACTGCCAGAGGGGGGCGCCATCGAGGCATTAACGCCATTATGTCTTGCATTTTTATGTTTGATGTTTGATGTCTGTGACTGCTGTAGTGGAGGAGGACGACACTATTCTCAGATTCAAACCTGGATGTAAAGAAATAAGGATTTCAAAGACAAAGGATCATAACAATAATGTGTGTTACATCATAATGAGTCCTGACCGTGATGACAAAAACAACTATAAACATGGATCATTTCTATAGAAACTTTAAAACTGAGGAATCTGACCCAAGACCATGGACTATGGTTAGAATCCAAGTCACATGTTTCACTTTATCCATTTGTTAAAACAGAACATTAGTCAAAAAGTTATATTCCTCTCTGGTCTCTCTGGTCTCTCTCTGGTCTCTCTCTCTTTGGGTCTCCCTCTGGTCTCCCTCTGGTCTCTCTCTGGTCTCGCTCTCTGGTCGGTGTGTGTGTGTGTCTGTGTCTGTATATCGTCCCAAACGAGGACTCTGAGCAGAAACCAGTTGAAAGTATAAATGTGAGATGTCAGTGTGATTGTGACTGAGGCGAGCGGCCGCTTCTAGTCTTTGGCCGCTGCTGGTCTTTGGCCGACAGCTCGGCCTGAAGCTTCACAATCGTCTCTTTGTGCTCGTCCTGATCATTACTGAAGAATGTGTTACTGCAGCGTCTGCTTTTGTTTTCTACCTCAGATGAAAGCCTCGTTTGTAATTGTCACAAAGCATCATGGGAATCTGTGAGCGTCAGACACAGAGAGGTTCTCACACAGAGGGGGTTGTCCTGGTCCCTAGACAGTTCTGGTTCTCACAGAGTGGTTACTCCTGGTCCTCACAGTGGACAGCCCTGGTCCTGACACAGAGGGGTTGTCCTGGTCCTCACAGTGGTTAGTCCTGGTCCTGACACAGAGGGGGTTGTCCTGGTCCTGACACAGAGGGGTTGTCCTGGTCCTCACAGTGGTCAGTCCTGGTCTTGACACAGAGAGGTTGTCCTGGTCCTCACAGTGGACAGCCCTGGTCCTGACACAGAGGGGTTGTCCTGGTCCTCACAGTGGTCAGTCCTGGTCCTGACACAGAGGGGGTTGTCCTGGTCCTGACACAGAGGGGGTTGTCCTGGTCTTGACACAGAGGAGTTGTCCTGGTCCTCACAGTGGTTAGTCCTGGTCCTGACACAGAGGGGTTGTCCTGGTCCTCACAGTGGTTAGTCCTGGTCCTGACACAGAGGGGGTTGTCCTGGTCCTGACACAGAGGGGGTTGTCCTGGTCTTGACACAGAGGAGTTGTCCTGGTCCTCACAGTGGACAGCCCTGGTCTTGACACAGAGAGGTTGTCCTGGTCCTCACAGTGGACAGCCCTGGTCCTGACACAGAGGGGTTGTCCTGGTCCTCACAGTGGTTAGTCCTGGTCCTGACACAGAGGGGGTTGTCCTGGTCCTGACACGGAGGGGGTTGTCCTGGTCCTGACACAGAGGGGTCGTCCTGGTCCTCACAGTGGTCAGTCCTGGTCCTCACAGTGGTTAGTCCTGGTCCTGACACAGAGGGGGTTGTCCTGGTCCTGACACAGAGGGGTTGTCCTGGTCCTCACAGTGGTCAGTCCTGGTCTTGACACAGAGGGGTTGTCCTGGTCCTCACAGTGGACAGCCCTGGTCTTGACACAGAGAGGTTGTCCTGGTCCTCACAGTGGACAGCCCTGGTCCTGACACAGAGGGGTTGTCCTGGTCCTCACAGTGGTTAGTCCTGGTCCTCACAGTGGTTAGTCCTGGTCCTGACACAGAGGGGGTTGTCCTGGTCCTGACACAGAGGGGGTTGTCCTGGTCCTGACACAGAGGGGTTGTCCTGGTCCTCACAGTGGTCAGTCCTGGTCCTCACAGTGGTTAGTCCTGGTCCTGACACAGAGGGGGTTGTCCTGGTCCTGACACAGAGGGGTCGTCCTGGTCCTCACAGTGGTCAGTCCTGGTCCTCACAGTGGTTAGTCCTGGTCCTGACACAGAGGGGGTTGTCCTGGTCCTGACACAGAGGGGTTGTCCTGGTCCTCACAGTGGTCAGTCCTGGTCTTGACACAGAGGGGTTGTCCTGGTCCTCACAGTGGACAGCCCTGGTCTTGACACAGAGAGGTTGTCCTGGTCCTCACAGTGGACAGCCCTGGTCCTGACACAGAGGGGTTGTCCTGGTCCTCACAGTGGTTAGTCCTGGTCCTGACACAGAGGGGGTTGTCCTGGTCCTGACACAGAGGGGGTTGTCCTGGTCCTGACACAGAGGGGTTGTCCTGGTCCTCACAGTGGTCAGTCCTGGTCCTCACAATGGTTAGTCCTGGTCCTGACACAGAAGGGGTTGTCCTGGTCCTGACACAGAGGGGTTGTCCTGGTCCTGACACAGAGGGGGTTGTCCTGGTCCTGACACAGAGGGGTTGTCCTGGTCCTGACACAGAGGGGTTGTCCTGGTCCTCACAGTGGTCAGTCCTGGTCCTCACACAGAGGGGTTGTCCTGGTCCTCACAGTGGTCAGTCCTGGTCCTCACACAGAGGGGTTGTCCTGGTCCTCACACAGAGGGGTTGTCCTGTGGGTTTGAGGCTCGGTCTCTTTCTGTTCTCTCTGCACTAAAACTGTTCTAACATTTCTACTTGTGTGAAACCAGAAAGACGTAAATAAAATGTGTTATCGATGGAACCATGAGTGAGATTCTGGTTCCATGGTTTGGACGTCAGACTCTCGATGATGAATGAATATTTCTGTAAAGTTCACTTTGATTCATGTTGCACCAGTTTTCATCACATGACTAACTTAATAAAGTCTACAGTATGTTTTTACTCTGTGCTTTTTTTATTGTTTTGTTTTTCAGCCAGAACCAAAACTACGGTAAAGACCGGACTGAAAACTGCTTTTTCCTAGTTCTTTGATCTCTGCGGCTAATTGTCGGGGCGGAGAGTTTATGGACCTATTATTTTTGACATCTCTCTGGTTTCTCCCTCTCTGGTCTCTCTCTCTCTCATGGTCTCTCTCTCTGGTCTCTCTCTCTGGTCTCTCTCTCTCTGGTCTCACTCTCTCTGGTCTCACTCTCTCTGGTCTCACTCTCTCTCTCTGGTCTCTCTCTCTGGTCTCTCTCTCTGGTCTCTCTCTCTCTCTCTGGTCTCTCTCTCTCTCTCTCTCTCTGGTCTCTGAGAATATTTAGTAATATTAACAAAGAGTAAACTGGGCCCAGTGTTGTAGACATGTGACTTTATTGTAGACCACTGCAGTATTTGCCCTGAAAGGCAGAGGAGACATTTACAAAACGATGCTAATGCTAATGCTAAAGCTAATGCTAACACAGTGATGTCTGAAGTGCAGTCACAGTGAATGGCTTTAGAGCTGAGGGTCAGATCTGAGACGACTCCAGCCACAGGGAGGCGCTCTTCAGTCGCAGCTGCTGAGAATCCTGCTTCAGCAACGAAGACACTGCATCCTCCACCTTTGACATCCAGACTCTCTGTGAAGCACAGAGACACAGAGAGAGAGAGACACAGAGAGAGAGAGACACAGAGAGAGAGACACAGAGAGAGAGAGACAGAAACATGGTGTTAAGTAAATCATCCTCGACATTTTATCTCTCTGGTCTCTCTCTCTCTCTATGGTCTCTCTCTCTATTACATTAAGCATAAATGTTTCTGGTCTGAAAGTTAGAGACCCCATCTTTAAAGTGACTTACTTTGGCCGTCTCTGATGGTGCCTGCAGGATGAAGGCCCCGATGCATTGCTGGTACCGGTTCTGGTGCATAATGATGAAGGACTGAGGAAGACCAGACGCTGAGAACAAAACACAGACTTTAAATTTATATTCAGAGACCAAAGAGAGAGACCAAAGAGAGAGACCAGAGAGAGACCAGTGAGTGAGACCAGAGAGATGAAAGTCTTACTGGTATTTAATTGGTGGATGTTCTTGACCTGGACTCGGTCCAGAGACAGAGGTTGGTCGACGACAGTGAAGCTGCAGTTTTCCTTCAGCAGCTGCTCCAGCTCCTGGTTCTGAGGCAGACGCAGCGGGTTCTGGTCTGGACCAGCAGAGCGCTGAGGACCAGCAGAGACAGAGGACCATCAGAGACAGAGGACCATCAGAGACAGAGGACCAGCAGAGACAGAGGACCATCAGAGACAGAGGACCATCAGAGACAGAGGACCAGCAGAGACAGAGGCCTCTTTTCAAACTCACCTTTTTGTTTCTTTTGATTTTCGTGATGAGCAGGAATTCGTCGAACAGAAACAGATAAACATCCAAGAGCTTTGTGTTTTCTGGACAAACACTTCAGGGTTAGTCAGACCAGAGAGAGAGAGACCAGAGAGAGAGAGACCAGAGAGAGAGAGACCAGAGAGAGAGAGACCAGAGAGAGAGACCAGAGAGAGAGAGACCAGAGAGACCAGAGAGAGAGACCAGAGAGAGAGAGAGACCAGAGAGAGAGAGACCAGAGAGAGAGAGAGAGACCAGAGAGAGAGAGACCAGAGAGAGAGCGACCAGAGAGAGAGACCAGAGAGAGAGAGACCAGAGAGAGAGAGACCAGAGAGAGAGAGACCAGAGAGAGAGAGACCAGGGAGAGAGAGACCAGAGAGAGAGCGACCAGGGAGAGAGACCAGAGAGAGAGACCAGAGAGAGAGACTTGGTGTCACCTGTCAGCAGCAGTTTCCCATCATGCAGCAGGCTGCGGTGAGTGATGAGGTTTTCCAGAGTCACAGCCTTCAGCAGATGTTTCAGATTCTGTAAAACAAGCTTTTTAGATGTTTCAGATTCTTCTGTACCTTTGCTACACATAAGACACTGCTACTGCTACTGTTACTACTACTGCTACTGTTACTACTGTTACTACTGCTACTGTTACTACTACTGCTACTACTGTTACTACTACTTCTGCTGCTGCTTCTTACCTCTGGGACGAAGGCTCTCTTCTCTCTCTCCCACACTGGCAGCCAAACCAGGGCGTCTCTGAGCTGCTTCACCTTCTGGTAGTTATCAAGCCACTTCACCTTTCCTTCTAAATCACCTGCACAGACACATGGTCCTCAGAGACAGACACATGGTCCTTGTCAATGTAAAAGGGTCAAAGAACATTTCTGGACAGTGGTCATCTCTCTCTCTCTGGTCTCTCTCTCTCTGGTCTACCTCTCTCTGGTCTACCTCTCTCTGGTCTCCCTCTCTGGTCTCCCTCTCTGGTCTCCCTCTCTGGTCTCCCTCTCTGGTCTCCCTCTCTGGTCTCTCCCTCTAGCTGGAGAAGGAGGAGGAGGAGAGGAGGAGGGGAGGAGGAGAGAGGAAAGACTCTAAAGAGGGAAGAAGAGAGGAGAAGAAGAGGAGGAGCAGAGGAGGAGCAGAGGAGGAGAAGAGGAGGAGAAGAGGAGCAGGAGAGGAGGAGAGAGGAGAAGAGAGGAGGAGAGGAGAAGAGAGGAGAAGAGAGGAGGAGAGGGAAGAAGAGGGAAGAAGAGAGGAGGAGAGAGGAGGAGAGAGGAGGAGAGAGGAGGAGAGTTGTGTGGTGAACGAGGAGGACACGTGTGAAGCCAGGTCCCTGTATAGTTCCACTCGCCTCTTTCAGGACCATGAGCTGATCCAGGAAGTAGACGCTCTCACTGGTGAAGAGCTCCCAGACCGCCTCCTGACGCTTGTAGATCTGAGGGTCTGAGGCCGGACCCTCCTGCAGCTGCTCCATCAGGAACTCTGCCACACAGTACTCCTGGAGGAGAGAGGGGGGAGAGAGGGGGGGAGAGGGGGGGGAGAGAGGGGGGGGGGAGGGGGGGGGAGAGGGGGGGGAGAGGAGAGGGGAGAGAAGAGAGAGAGAGGGGAGAGAAGAGGGGAGAGGGGAGAGGAGAGGGGAGAGAGAGAGGAAGGGAGAGGGGAGAGAGAGAGGAGAGAGAAGAGGAGAGAGGGGGGAGAGAGAAGAGGAGAGAGGGGAGAGAGAGGAAGGAGGAAAACAATCATCATTTGTGTGTGTGAAGTACATCTGCAAATCTAAATTCTCTCTCTCTCTGGTCTCTCCCTCTCTCAGGAGTTTACTCTCTGCTCTCTCTCTCCGGAGTTTACTCTCTGTTCTCTCTCTCTCTCTCTCAGGAGTTTACTCTCTGTTCTCTCTCTCTCTCTCTCAGGAGTTTACTCTCTGTTCTCTCTCTCTCTCTCTCTCAGGAGTTTACTCTCTGCTCTCTCTCAGGAGTTTACTCTCTGCTCTCTCTCTCTCAGGAGTTTACTCTCTGTTCTCTCTCTCTCAGGAGTTTACTCTCTCTCTCTCTCTCTCTCTCTCTCAGGAGTTTACTCTCTGCTTTCTCCCTCAGGAGTTTGCTCTCTCTCTCAGGAGTTTACTCTCTCTCTCTGCTCTCTCCCTCTCTCAGGAGTTTACTCTCTCTCTCTCTCTCTCTCTCACAGGAGTTTACTCTCTCTCTCTCTCTCTCTCTCTCTCTCTCTCTCACAGGAGTTTACTCTCTCTCTCTCTCTCTCTCTCTCTCTCTCAGGAGTTTACTCTCTGCTCTCTCTCTCTCTCAGGAGTTTACTCTCTCTCTCTCTCTCTCTCTCACAGGAGTTTACTCTCTCTCTCTCTCTCTCTCTCTCTCTCTCAGGAGTTTACTCTCTGCTCTCTCTCTCTCACAGGAGTTTACTCTCTCTCTCTCTCTCTCTCTCTCTCTCTCAGGAGTTTACTCTCTGCTCTCTCTCTCTCTCAGGAGTTTACTCTCTCTCTCTCTCTCTCTCTCACAGGAGTTTACTCTCTCTCTCTCTCTCTCTCTCTCTCTCAGGAGTTTACTCTCTGCTCTCTCTCTCTCTCAGGAGTTTACTCTCTGCTCTCTCTCTCTCTCAGGAGTTTACTCTCTGCTCTCTCTCTCTCTCAGGAGTTTACTCTCTGCCTGAACCTTGATTTTCTGGTTCTGTGTAGGACGTGCTTCTGTCGTTCGTCACTGTCACTTCTCTTTAAACCTTTTGTTTGGACCGATCTGTCCGTGAGCAAACAGCGCGTGTTTGGACAGAATCAAAGGCTCCGAGGCTAAAGCTAACTGCACGGTTTGCTAACCTTAGCAAACAGCACGGTTTGCTAACCTTAGCAAACAGCACGGTTTGCTAACCTTAGCTAACAGCACGGTTTGCTAACCTTAGCTAACAGCACGGTTAGCTAACCTTAGCTAACAGCACGGTTTGCTAACCTTAGCAAACAGCACGGTTTGCTAACCTTAGCTAACAGCACGGTTTGCTAACCTTAGCTAACAGCACGGTTTGCTAACCTTAGCTAACAGCACGGTTTGCTAACCTTAGCAAACAGCACGGTTTGCTAACCTTAGCTAACAGCACGGTTTGCTAACCTTAGCTAACAGCACGGTTTGCTAACCTTAGCTAACAGCACGGTTAGCTTACTTGAGCTAACAGCACGGTTAGCTTACTTACAATACAATACAATACAATTTATTCTTGTATAGCCCTAGGTCACAACAGAAGTCATCTCAGAGGACTTAACAAAACCATTGAAATCACCAACACAGGTCAGAGAATCAACAGTTAAAACACATGAAGAATATAAAGCACACACAGAAGAAAATGTCCATACATGTTGTAGAATGCTAAAGTGTCCTGATCATCACCAATCCTTTCTGTTGGACACTAACTGTCCAACAAGACCCTCCTGCATCGACAAGGAAAAACTCTTAAAAAACCCAGTGGGAAAAAGTGAGAAACCTTGGAGGAGAACTAGGGAAACCCACAGGGAGGGAGACCCATATGAGCTAACAGCACGGTTAGCTCATATGGGTACATATGGGTTAGCTCATACTTGAGCTAACAGCACGGTTAGCTAACCTTGTATTTTTGGAGATCCACGTTCCTCCAGTCCTGAATCTGCACCGACGAAAGATGCTTCTCCACATCTGACGCTGAACCCAACTGTGGCTTTCCCTTCGTCTGCAACACACACCTCACATTCATGTGATACACAATACACACACAGTACATATACAACACACACCTCACATTCATGTGATACACAATACACACACAGTACATATACAACACACACCTCACATTCATGTGATACACAATACACACACAGTACATATATAAATATAACACTATACACAGGGAGAACATGCAAACTCCACTCAGAAAGACCCTGCTCCGACTGGGATTTGAACCTAGGACCTTTCTGAGTGGAGTTTGCATATTCTCCCCGTGTCTCCGGTTTCCCCTACCACTCAAACCATGTTGCTGTTCCTCCTGAGACTCACAAACTGACTCTTTATCTCTTTGTTGTTTTCATGAACTTCTCAGTTCCAGATTTTCAGTTGAAGCAGAAGCTGCTGATCAGGAAGTGGCTCAAAGAACAACCACTAATGTTTTTTAGATTAGTGTCGTCACGGCAACCGTAAGGAACGGACCCAATCTGACACATTAATCCAGATTAGCATAGTTTATACCCATTTACTACACACACACAGCTACACACAGAGACACACACAGATACACACACAGAGACACACACACACAGCTACACACACACAGATACACACACACACACACGGATACACACACACACAGAGCTACACACACACACACACACACACACACACAGATACACACACACACACAGATACACGCACACACACACAGATACACGCACACACACAGATACATACAAGAGACACACACACAGAGACACACACACAGAGAGACACACAGACACACACTCACCGTGCTCCGTCGTGAAAAAGGCCACTTCGACTTCTTTGAATCTGCAGGAAACAAAACATTTATAATTATTAAATGTAGCAAATACTCTGTCCCTGAGTCGTACCTTTGATACACTCTGTCCCTGTGTCGTACCTTTGATACACTCTGTCCCTGAGTCGTACCTTTGATACACTCTGTCCCTGTGTCGTACCTTTGATACACTCTGTCCCTGTGTTGTACCTTTGATACACTCTGTCCCTGTGTCGTACCTATGAGATAAGATAAGAGATCCTTTATCCGTCCCACAGTGGGGGAAATGTCGATGTTGCAGCGCACAGACAGTGGTGAGAGCACACAGGGATCACACAAAGTAAGTAGTAGCTGTAAATGCTTCGATACCAGTCTTTCAAAATAAATATATCCATGTAGTGCAGAGGAATGTACTGTGTAGCAGGATAATAAAGTAGATAAAGTAAAGTGACTTTGTTTAGTGATATTCTGAAGTTGCAGTATTGCACATGATTTAAGAATTTACTTATTTACAGATGAATGACATTTACAGGCTCAGCAGTTCTCATTGTACAGTCTGACAGCAGCAGGAAGGAAAAACCTACGGAACCGCTCCTTCACACAGCGAGGGTGAATTAGTCTGTCACTGAAGCTGCTCTCCAGAGCAGAGAGAGTGTCCTGCAGGGGGCGACAGTCATGGTCCAGATGTTAGTTTGTCCAGGACCCTCCTGTCCCCCACCAGGGAACAGCCCAAGACTGAGCTGATGTTCCAGCTTCTTCCTGTCCCTCTCTGTGATGCTGCTGCTGTCCCTGTGTCATACTCATGATATACTCTGTTCCTGTGTTGTACCTATGATATACTCTGTCCCTGTGCCGTACCTTTGATACACTTTATAATTATGTAATCAACATTTAATTATGATGCCACGCCCACAGGTTAGAAACACTTCCAACATCAACCCTGATTTGTACCTTTGACCCAACGAAGGGACCAGGAAATTGATAATTCACTGATAAGTGCCTGTGTGTGTGTGTGTGTGTGTGTGTGTGTGTGTGTGTGTGTGTGTGTGTGTGTGTGTGTGTGTGTGTGTGTGTGTGTGTGTGTGTGTGTGCCTGTGTGCGTGTGTATCTATGTGTGTGTGTGTGTGTGTGCCTGTGTGCGTGTGTATCTATGTGTGCCTGTGTGCCGTGTGTATCTATGTGTGTGTCTGTGTGTCTGTGTGCGTGTGTATCTATGTGTATATGTATATGTGTGTGTCTGGGTGTGCGTATGTGTGTGCGGGTGCGTGTGTGTGCGTCTGTGTGTATACGTGTGTGTGTGTGTGTCTGTCTGTACCTGTGTGTGTGTGTATTTGTGTGTACCTGACAGAGTCGACTCATTGAGTAAATGAGCAGCACCGTTGGACACAAACAGATCTCCAGGAGAAACATCGAGTCCTGGAAGACTGACCACCACCGAGCTCCGCCTCCGCTCCTGTAACCTAGGAAACAAACATTTAATATATTATATATATATACATATGTGTGTGTGTATATATATATATATATATATACACATTTACATATATATATATATATATATATATACATTTACATATATATATATACATTTACATATATATATACATTTACATATATATATATATATATATATATATATACATTTACATATATATATATATATACATTTACATATATATATACATTTACATATATATATATTATATATATATACATTTACATATATATACATTTACATATATATATACACACATATATGTTTTTATATATACCAGTGATCCGGAATCATACGTGTAAAGACGGCCTCCGTGATAAAGCGTCACAGACAGACTCAGGAAATTATAGAATTCCTCTTTGTCGTGTTGCGTTTCTGAAATACCATCAGAATACCATGTATCCTCAATTAACAAAGGTCTCCTATTGTACCTGTGATACACTTCATATTGTACCTGCGATACGCCTCTTAATGTACCTGTGATACACCTCTTATTGTACCTGTGATATGCCTCTTAATGTATCAGTGATACACCTCTTATTGTACCTGTGATACGCCTCTTAATGTATCAGTGATACGCCTCTTAATGTATCAGTGATACACCTCTTATTGTACCTGTGATACGCCTCTTATTGTACCTGTGATACGCCTCTTATCGTACCTGTGATACGCCTCTTATCGTACCTGTGATAGGTCTGACACAGTCCTTGTTCATGTGTGAAACAGAAGCAGTTTTTCTTTTGGCCTCAGGCTCAGACTGAGGCTTCAGCCACAGGTATGCCATCACCATGACAACGAGCGCACGGGGACGTGTGCACGAGGGCGTGTGCACGAGGGCGTGTGCACGAGGGCGTGTGAATTGTGGTTGAAACCTTTGTGACTCATGTCTGATGTCTTTGATCATTACTGCAACATCACTTTAATGTTTTATGTACATGCATCATACACACTTCTACCTGTTAGGACCAGACCAGACCAGACAAGACCAGAGCTGAGACCAGATCAGAGACCAGAGAGAGACCTACGACCAGAGAGAGACCTACGACCAGAGAGAGACCTGAGAGAGACCTGAGAGACCAGAGAGACCTGAGAGAGACCAGAGAGAGACCAGAGAAAGACCAGAGAGAGACCTACGACCAGAGAGAGACCAGAGAGAGACCAGAGAGAGAGAGACCTATAAGACCAGAGCTGAGATCAGAGCAGACCTCAACACTAATGGTTGGACACTAAACAAACTGTTTTTATCTGAGACGCAGTGAATTTAGAGATTATCATTTATCACAGAGATTACAGCTGCTCTTATCACTTTCTTTAACACGCATCATTTACATGGACCAGATTAGCAATAAGGAAGTACTGGTACAGGGCACAGGAAGTACAGGTACAGGTACAGCGCACAGGGACAGTTTATCTGAGCCAGAGTTTGACAGCTCATTTCTCTCCCTGCTTCTTGACAGACGCCTGAGAGAAAACAGTAGCATTTCTGACACACGTGAACTGAACACAAGCTACACACATGGACTGAACACACGCTACACACAGCGGACTGAACACACGCTACACACATGGACTGAACACACGCTACACACAGCGGACTGAACACACGCTACACATGTGAACTGAACACACGCTAAACACATGCAGACTGAACACACGCTAAACACATGCAGACTGAACACACGCTAAACACATGCAGACTGAACACACGCTAAACACATGCAGACTGAACACACGCTAAACACATGCAGACTGAACACACTCTACACACACGTGAACTGAACAGGAGGAGAAGAGGAGAGAGGACTGAGGAGAGAGGACAGAGGAGAGAGGACAGAGGAGAGAGGACAGAGGCCTGAGGAGAGAGGAGAGAGTACAGAGGACTGAGGAGAGAGGACAGAGGACAGAGGAGAGAGGAGAGAGTACAGAGGAGAGAGGAGAGAGGAGAGGGGAGAGAGGACAAAGGACTGAGGAGAGAGGACTGAGGAGAGAGGACAGAGGAGAGAGGACAGAGGAGAGAGGACTGAGGAGAGAGGACTGAGGAGAGAGGACTGAGGAGAGAGGACAGAGGAGAGAGGAGAGAGGAGAGAGGAGAGAGGAGAGAGGACAGAGGAGAGAGGACAGAGGAGAGAGGACAGAGGAGAGAGGACAGAGGAGAGAGGAGAGAGGACAGAGGAGAGAGGACTGAGGAGAGAGGACAGAGGAGAGAGGACCGAGGAGAGAGGACTGAGGAGAGAGGACAGAGGAGAGAGGACAGAGGAGAGAGGACAGAGGAGAGAGGAGAGAGGACAGAGGAGAGATGAGAGAGGACAGAGGAGAGAGGAGAGAGGAGAGAGGACAGAGGACAGAGGAGAGAGGAGAGAGGAGAGAGGACAGAGGAGAGAGGACAGAGGAGAGAGGAGAGAGGAGAGAGGAGAGAGGACTGAGGAGAGAGGAGAGAGGAGAGAGGACAGAGGAGAGAGGACAGAGGAGAGAGGAGAGAGGACAGAGGAGAGAGGACAGAGGAGAGAGGACAGAGGAGAGAGGAGAGAGGACAGAGGACAGAGGAGAGAGGACTGGGGCTGTCTGTCTCTTGGTTCTTCCTCCTCTTTAGGGTCCTCTCCTCTTTAGGGGGTCTCTCTCCTCTTCAGGGGGTCTCTCTCCTCTTCAGGGGGTCTCTCTCCTCTTCAGGGGGTCTCTCTCCTCTTCAGGGGGTCTCTCTCCTCCAGGCTCTGATGATCTTTGTGTGTGTCTCAGAGCTGAGGAGCTGCTGATCAGGTCTGAGAGTCTTCCAGGAGAATATGGGAAACTCCAGTAACAACATTAGTATTGTTACAAATAAAGGGTTAGGGTTTGTGTGTATCTGTAAAGTGTGTGTAACAGTGTGTATCTGTAAAGTGTGTGTAACAGTGTGTATCTGTAAAGTGTGTGTATCTGTACAGTGTCTGTAACTGTGTGTATCTGTACAGTGTGTAACTGTACTGTGTGTAACATCAATGTAAATGTGCGGTGGATTGAGGAACATGAGATCACGCCACACTATGCAAAACATGGACATTTGTGCAGCAGACACTGGACACACACACACACAGTCACACACACGCACACACACAGTCCTACCTGCTGTGGCTCAGCTCCTTCTCCTGTGAAAAGAGAGAAGAATAAAAAGAAACAGTCAGTGACTTTATAAATAACTTTATAAATAACTTTATAAATAACTTTATAAATAACTTTATACTTTTTACAGTTTTAGGTTCGTTAGAAACAAAGTCAATAACCTTTAGTGTTTATGTAACCCACACCTGGGACACGCCCACACCTGGGACACGCCCACACGGACACACCCACACCTGGAACACACCCACACGAACACACCCACACCTGGGACACGCCCACACGAACACACCCACACCTGGAACACACCCACACCTGGAACACACCCACACCTGGGACACGCCCACACCTGGGACACGCCCACACCTGGAACACACCCACACCTGGGACACGCCCACACCTGGGACACGCCCACACCTGGAACACACCCACACCTGGAACACACCCACACGGACACACCCACACCCGGGACACGCCCACACCTGGGACACGCCCACACCTGGAACACATCCACACGGACACACCCACACCTGGGACACGCCCACACCTGGAACACATCCACACGGACACACCCACACCTGGGACACGCCCACACCTGGAACACATCCACACGGACACACCCACACCTGGGACACACCCACACCTGGAACACATCCACACGGACACACCCACACCTGGGACACACCCACACCTGGAACACATCCACACGGACACACCCACACCTGGGACACACCCACAGATCAGTAGTTTAAAACTTCATAGAACTGGATACTAATCTAAGAAAGAATCAAAACTGAAAAAATTCAGAATCAGGAGAAAAAGTGAGATTCAAAAAAAAAACTGAGTTTTATTTCCCTGGACTGTGTGTGTGGACTAACACACACACACACACACACCAAATCATTCAGCTCAGTCATGGGTCTACAGCCTCAGTCCTGGGTCTACTAGCCTGGCTCTGCCAGACCCATGTAGTTCCGCCATGCTCCACCAGAGGTGTTTGGCTGAATTACATTCGTCTGGGACTCGATGATAGGAGTTGTATTTCAGAAGGCAGGGCCTTGTAGAAAAAAATCCTTGTGTGTGATTGGATAAACCACTTGTCCGTTTTCTTGAATGACGTCTGTTTTCAAGCACTCGCATCGAAGCACACGACTCTCATAGGTTGCCAAATGCCGGCTAGATTTTCCATCCCAAAATCTGAGAGAATGCCCAAAATATCAACTTGGGCTATCATGATTCTGTTTATTGTCTTTCTGTTTATCTATTACCTACAAGTCTCTTGGAAAAAGTATGCGGGAGACCACCCAACCTGGCATCCCCGCTGCTTAGTGTTGTAACAGGAACACCTACCCCAGTGCTTAAACCAAACTTTACACAAACATTTGACTCTTAAAACACACTTATATCAACATAGAACCATCAACATCTCGCTTCAAATTGCATTAAAAGTGACATCCGTGTCTTAATTCGTTCGTATTTAAACTTTTATAAAGATTTGCGGGCCGCCATCTTGGATTCCTTTCATTGCTGCATGACACGCACGAGAAGGCAGTGCAAACCCGACGTAACACCGGCAATCCTGATTGGTCGATTATTTTTTGATCTGCTGAAGGAGTTTGCTATGCGCTCGATACCAGACCAAAGTGGTTCAGCCAAACACCTCTGGTGGAGCATTGCGGAACTACATGGGTCTGGCAGAGCCAGGCTAGGGTCTACAGCCTCAGTCCTGGATCTACAGGGTCTACAGCCTCAGTCCTGCGGGTCTATAGCCTCAGTCCTGGGTCTACAGCCTCAGTCCTGGATCTACAGCCTCAGTCCAGGTCTCAGTAGATGTGTAGAGTGTGAGTGAATGCAGAGAGTCACACAATAGATCTGCCCATTCTCTGCTGCCATCGCTCACTGACCCCTCTGTTATGGGGTGACTGCAGACTGCGGGGAGAGGGGGCCCCCCAGAGTGGAGGGGGGGGACAGAGTGGGGGGGCGGAAGGGGGGAGGCAGAGGAGGGGGCCCCAGAACAGGGCTTCCCAGGGTCCTGTGTCCGAGCTGTCAGTGCGTGTCACTGCTGATCCATCGACCGTCAAAGCTCGCATTGTGATCGAGCTGCGGGAGGCCAGGAGAGGAGGAGCAGGAAGGCCAGGAGAGGAGGCGCAGGAGGCCAGGAGAGGAGGTGCAGGAAGGCCAGGAGAGGAGGCGCAGGAGGCCAGGAGAGGAGGTGCAGGAAGGCCAGGAGAGGAGGTGCAGGAAGGCCAGGAGAGGAGGTGCAGGAAGGCCAGGAGAGGAGGTGCAGGAAGGCCAGGAGAGGAGGTGCACGAGGCCAGGAGAGGAGGTGCAGGAAGGCCAGGAGAGGAGGCGCAGGAGGCCAGGAGAGGAGGTGCAGGAAAACCAGGAGAGGAGGTGCAGGAAGGCCAGGAGAGGAGGCGCAGGAGGCCAGGAGAGGAGGTGCAGGAAGACCAGGAGAGGAGGCGCAGGAGGCCAGGAGAGGAGGCGCAGGAGGCCAGTAGAGGAGGTGCAGGAAGGCCAGGAGAGGAGGCGCAGGAGGCCAGTAGAGGAGGTGCAGGAAGGCCAGGAGATGAGGCGCAGGAGGCCACCGACGAGAGGAGGTGCGCTTGAAGGAGGCAACTGATGGAGAGGAGGCGCGGGAGGAGAGGCCAGGGGAATGCCTGATGAAATTAAAGTGCTTTATGGCATTGCTGTGCTGTTACCGTGGCAACAGATAATTATGGACAATTAAGAGTTTGACGACTGGATCAAAGGGTCGAATGATCAAACAAACATAAGTGAATTAAAGTTTGAATGAGGCTCTACTCTACTCTACTCTACTCTACTCTACTCTACTCTACTCTACTCTACTCTACTCTACTCTACTCTACTCTACTCTACTCTACTCTACTCTACTCTACTCTACTCTACTCTACTCTACCCTACCCACTGGCGGAGAAGAGGCCAGGCACACGCTGCAACCCTCCTCCTCCCCATCTCAGTCTAGTTCTGGGCCAGCTCTTTCATCCTTCTCCCCGCTCCCACCACCAGGGTCTAGGCCTCAGAGGTTTGCCTGTTCTCTCTGGTCCTGCTCATGGTCCTCTCATCCACCAAACTTGTTTCAATACCATCGACATTTCAAATGTAAACAATCCTTTGCTGGTCTGTTGTTGAGGCCTGCAGCGGTTACTCCCAGGTTACTACTGCGGAACAACAGAAACAGTAAAATGATCTCTGCTGAATGGGAGAAGTCCTCCACCTGCTGCAGAAAGAGGAAGCAGAAAACAAAGAACTAACTCATCTGATCCTCTGTGTTGGAGGCGTAGCTAAAACTTTAAACATGTGAATAAAGCTGCACTCATCACTAACTTCCTGTTTCCAGCTCTCGTCCAATAATCGCTCGATAAAACCTGTTAAGGTTTTAAAATAGTCCCATCAGGAGAAAGGAGAAGGTTATTTTATACTGAGATGTCGTTTTACTGAATCGTTTAGAAGTCTCTGGTCTCTGGTCTCTGGTCTCTGGTCTCTGGTCTCTGGCAACAACATAAAACCTCCCGCTCCCTTTGGACCAATGTCTGTGTTTGTTATTATTGTATCTCCTGTATTTTAACTGTTGGATTTTCTGATCTGTTGTTGATGAATCCACAACGTTGTCAAGTTCTCAGAGAATTTAGGGCAAGAAAAATAAATGAAAATTACTTAAAATAATAAGTTTATTCTATAATTTTTCCAGAACGGTTTTTAGTCGACTAAACATGCTTAGACTGCTGCCCCCGCAACTTGCCAACGGATGAAGTGGAAGACATGGATGGATAAACAGTACCGGAATTTCCAGACTATAAGACGCCACTTTTTGGTAGTTTGCTGCGGTTTATATAGTGATGTGTCCAGTTAAAACAGTCAAGTCTCTTCTACACTAAACGTGAAAACCTGCAGTTTAAATCCAGGTGAGACTTATAGTCCAGGTGAGACTTATAGTCCAGGTGAGGCTTTTAGTCCCGGTGAGGCTTTTAGTCCAGGTGAGGCTTTTAGTCCAGGTGAGACTTATAGTCCAGGTGAGACTTATAGTCCAGGTGAGACTTATAGTCCAGGTGAGGCTTATAGTCCAGGTGAGGTTTATAGTCCAGGTGCGGCTTATAGTCCAAGTTTATAGTCCAAGTGAGGCTTATAGTCCAGGTGAGGCTTATAGTCCAGGTAAGTCTTATAGTCCAGGTGAGGCTAATAGTCCAGGTGAGGCTAATAGTCCAGGTGAGTCTTATAGTCCTGGTGAGGCTAATAGTCCATTAGCCAAGGTTAGTCCAAGGTTTATAGTTTATAGTCCAGAGAGTCCAGTCCATGTGTTCAGTCGACCACAGAAGCACAGACTCACCTTGGACTCACTGCGATCTGGAAACACGAAGTCCGTGGAGAGACTGAGGTGGAGACTGTGTCGTTCTGGTCTCGGGAACGTGATCCCGTTGTCAAAAGTCTTTGATCTGTGAGACTTGGTCCTCTGTCGCCCTGACGACGAAATGTGCTGCTGGACCTGACACATGTTCCCAGAGAGAGCCAGGGGCGAGATGATCCTAGGGACAGGGGACAGAGGGGACTGGGGGGGCAGGGGGGACAGGGGGGACAGGGGGGCCGTAGGGGAGGGTTCTTCCTGAGTTGGGCTCATGGCAGCGTCTCTGTAATCGCTTTGGGTCGGGCTCATGGCGGTCTCCTGGTACTCGCTCTGGGGTCTCCTGGTGCTCCTCATCCTCCTCAGGGTGGGGGAGGTGGAGATGCGTCCAGGAGCCTGACGGTCAAAGTGAAAGAAAGGAGCAGGGAGACCCTCACTGTCCACCAGGGACGAGTGTCTGAGGCGCGAGTGAGTGCGGCTCAGGTCTATGTGCATGATCAGGGGGCTGCTGGTCTGGGTCCCCCTCTCAGTCTGGGTCCCCCCATCAGTCTGGGTCCCCCTCTCGCTCTGCTCTGGGCCCCCCCTGTCAGTCTGGGCCCCCCCCTCGGTCTGGGTCTGTGCCTGACAAACACCAGGGCCCTCGTTCTCGGCCCACTCGATGTAGCTCCACTCCAGCTTCTTCTCAGGGTCCTCCTCCGTGTGCTGCAGGGTTACGTGTGTCATGGTGGACATGGGAGACGTGGAGGACATGTCAGACGCATGGTAGAGCTGCACTGGGGTAGAGCTGCACTGGGGTAGAGCTGCACTGGGGTAGAGCTGCACTGGGGCAGAGCTGCACTGGGGCAGAGCTGCACTGGGGCAGAGCTGCACTGGGGCAGAGCTGCACTGGGGCAGAGCCGCAGTAGAATCGCAGCTAACGGTCCGGTTCCCGCAAACGCTTTGGGTTGAGGTCAGATGCTAATCCTTTAGCATTCCAGCGCTGCTCACAGTCTCCTCAGACTCTGAGGGAAAAAGAAAAGTGTCGGTAGTAAGAATGAGGCTGAGCTGTAATCCCCCAAGGGATTTCACCACAGGTCACTGTAGTCTGCACCAGGGGTCTCCGTCACAACAGTCTCTGCTGTAGTCTGCACCAAGGGTCTCCGTCACAAGTCTCTGCTGTAGTCTGCACCAGGGGTCTCCGTCACAAGTCTCTGCTGTAGTCTGCACCAGGGGTCTCCGTCACAACAGTCTCTGCTGTAGTCTGCACCAGGGGTCTCCGTCACAACAGTATCTACATTAGTCTAACTTAGTCACAACAGTATCTACATTAGTCTAACTTAGTCTCAGTCACAACAGTATCTGCATTAGTCTAACTTAGTCACAACAGTATCTACATTAGTCTAACTTAGTCTCAGTCACAACAGTATCTACATTAGTCTAACTTAGTCACAACAGTATCTACATTAGTCTAACTTAGTCTCAGTCACGACAGTATCTACATTAGTCTAACTTAGTCTCAGTCACAACAGTATGTACATTAGTCTAACTTAGTCTCAGTCACGACAGTATCTACATTAGTCTAACTTAGTCACAACAGTATCTACATTAGTCTAACTTAGTCTCAGTCACAACAGTATCTGCATTAGTCTAACTTAGTCACAACAGTATCTACATTAGTCTAACTTAGTCATAACAGTATCTACATTAGTCTAACTTAGTCACAACAGTATCTACATTAGTCTAACTTAGTCACAACAGTATCTACATTAGTCTAACTTAGTCACAACAGTATGTACATTAGTCTAACTTAGTCTCAGTCACGACAGTATCTACATTAGTCTAACTTAGTCTCAGTCACAACAGTATCTACATCGGTCCCAGACAGAGACAGGTGCAGCGGAGATCCTCCGGGAGCTGCAGCTTTTGTGTCTTCGGGAAATTAGATAAATGTCATTGTTTGTTCTGCGCCACGCGATCAGAGGAGACGCCACATGCGACATCACAGTCTGTGCCTCAGATCCGAAAACCACAGAGACCTGCGCGTTTGGGAACGGCTCGTTCATGTCTATAGTCCGCGTTACTTACGTCTGTCCCCGGTGTCAGGCTGCAGCACGAACAGGTCTCTCAGTATCATGGAGCCTGGAGCCTGGAGCCTGGAGCCTGGGTCCTGGGTCCTGGGTCCTGGAGCTGCAGAGAGGGACAGGTCTGAGCAGCAGTCGCGGAGGGAATGGAGCTGTGTCCAAAGGCGAAAGGTGCGACTGCGTGCGCGCGGCTGTGCGTACGTGCGTGCGTGCGTGGGAACTAGAGCTCTCTTTCAAAAGCCTCGTTTCCACCAGCGAGACCTGTCCCTAGTAGAGTAGAGCAGAGTAGAGTAGAGTAGAATAGAGTAGAGTAGAGTAGAATAGAGTAGAGTAGAATAGAGTAGAGTAGAGTAGGGTAGGGTAGGGTAGGGTAGAGTAGAGTAGAGTAGAGTAGATTAGTGTAGAGTAGAGTAGAGTAGAGTAGAGTAGAGTAGAGTAGAGTAGAGTAGTGTAGAGTAGAGTAGGGTAGAGTAGAGTAGAGTAGAGTAGAGTAGAGTAGAGTAGAGTAGAGAAGGGAAGGGTAGAGTAGAGTAGAGTAGAGTAGAGTAGAGTAGTGTAGAGTAGAGTAGGGTAGAGTAGGGTAGAGTAGAGTAGGGTAGAGTAGAGTAGAGTAGAGTAGAGTAGAGTAGAGAAGGGAAGGGTAGGGTAGGGTAGAGTAGAGTAGATTAGTGTAGAGTAGAGTAGGGTAGAGTAGAGTAGAGTAGAGTAGAGTCGAGTAGAGTAGAGTAGAGTAGAGTAGAGTAGAGTAGAGTAGAGTAGGGTAGAGTAGAGTAGAGTAGAGTAGAGTAGAGTAGAGTAGAGAAGGGTAGGGTAGGGTAGGGTAGAGTAGGGTAGAGAAGGGTAGAGTAGGGTAGAGTAGAGTAGGGTAGGGTAGAGAAGGGTAGAGTAGGGTAGGGTAGAGTAGAGTAGAGTAGAGTAGAGTAGAGTAGGGTAGAGTATGGGCTGGTGGAAATGGGGCCAAAATCACATAGAAGGAGAAAATCTCTGACAGAAACACATCCAGACTTTCTGAGGCTTTCAGACTGCTTCTTCTTCTTCTCCCTCTTCTTCCTCTTCTTCTTCTTATTCTTCTTCTTCTTCTTGAATGACAGTGTCTTGTTCTGGTACTGGAGCTGCGAGTTTCAGCTCAAAATAAACCAGAGACAGAAAACACCCATTTCTTTGTTTTCAGCCCAAACAGCAGGTCAAAGTCTGTGGTCAAAGCAGGTGGGCGCGTTACTGCTGTCGGCCTGTAGGGGGCAGTGTGTGTGACTGACGCACACAGAGACACAGGTTGGACTCTAGCGCCTCCTGCCGCCGCAGAATAACAAGTACAACAGGAGAAAGTCTCACGTGTGCGTTTGTTATGTCTGACACTCAGAGGTTCACTTTGAAATACTCACTATTTACCCTTTACAAGGTTTAGTTATTATTGTACTCTATACTCTTCTCTACTGTACTCTACACTACTGTTCTTTACTCTACTGCACTGTACTGTACTGTACTCTACTCTACTCTATTCTAGTCTGCTGTACTCTTCTGTACTCTATTATACTCTACTGTACTCTACTCTACTGTACTCTATTCTACTCTACTCTACTGTCTACTCTGTGTTTGACGTCAGACTGTACAGTGTCAGACTGTACTGTCAGACTGTACACTGTACTGTCAGACTGTACACTGTCAGACTGTACACTGTACTGTCAGACTGTACACTGTCACACTGTACTGTCAGACTGTACACTGTCACACTGTACTGTCACACTGTACTGTCAGACTGTACACTGTCAGACTGTACTGTCAGACTGTACTGTCAGACTGTACACTGTCAGACTGTACTGTCAGACTGTACACTGTCACACTGTACTGTCAGACTGTACACTGTCACACTGTACTGCCAGACTGTACACTGTCAGACTGTACACTGTCAGACTGTACACTGTCACACTGTACTGTCAGACTGTACACTGTCAGACTGTACTGTACACTGTCAGACTGTACACTGTACTGTCAGACTGTACACTGTCACACTGTACTGTCAGACTGTACACTGTCAGACTGTACTGTCACACTGTACTGTCAGACTGTACACTGTCAGACTGTACTGTCAGACTGTACACTGTCACACTGTACTGTCAGACTGTACACTGTCACACTGTACTGCCAGACTGTACACTGTCAGACTGTACACTGTCAGACTGTACACTGTCACACTGTACTGTCAGACTGTACACTGTCAGACTGTACACTGTACTGTCAGACTGTACACTGTCAGACTGTACACTGTACTGTCAGACTGTACACTGTCAGACTGTACTGTCAGACTGTACACTGTCAGACTGTACACTGTCAGACTGTACACTGTCACACTGTACTGTCAGACTGTACACTGTCAGACTGTACACTGTACTGTCAGACTGTACACTGTCAGACTGTACACTGTACTGTCAGACTGTACACTGTCACACTGTACTGTCAGACTGTACACAGACCCTGAGAGGCTCCTCCCCCTAAGGGGCTGAAGAGGAGCCTCTGTCACAAACAGGAAGGAGGAGAAGCAAAAACACTCATTCAGCTGCAAACTTTGCTCTTTCAGTGTCCGCCGCGGGCATGCGCACTGCAGCAGGCCCTGAAGACAGTCGGAAACTCAGTCTGTAACAACTGAGGGAGAAACGTGTGGAGAATGTGGAGAACAGGAGCAGAGGCTGAAGTCTGACATGGAGCTTTAACTCTGCGCGACACCACTGAAAATGTCCGAACAACGCTCCAGCTTCCTCCACATCGGAGACATCGTGTCTCTGTACGCGGAAGGAGCGGTGCACGGCTTCATCAGCACTCTGGGGTGAGTCTCTGTGGGTCTCTGTGGGTCTCTGTGGGTCTCTGTGGGTCTGTGGGTCTCTGTGGGTCTGTGGGTCTCTGTGGGTCTCTGTGGGTCTGTGCTTCTTCTACTGTGTCCTGCTAAACTCACGTCTACACTTCTGGAAACGTGAATACTTCTGTGTTACTATTGGCAACATTGGCATCAAAGTTCCTTGATAGTGTTTGTATGAGGCCAACACAGAGCTACAGACTCTTAACTTCAATATTCTGCACTGAGATAAATCTGGAACAGTCTCCCTGAAAATGTGAGACAGGCCACTTCTCTGACAATGTTTAAATGCAGAAGAATTGTATCTTTTTAATGTTCTGTGATTTATGCCTTGTGTGCCAGCGCGTGTACCTCCTCACTGCCAGTGCATGTACCTCCTCCTCACTGCCAGTGCGTGTACCTCCTCACTGCCAGTGCGTGTACCTCCTCACTGCCAGTGCATGTACCTCCTCCTCACTGCCAGTGCATGTACCTCCTCCTCACTGCCAGTGCATGTACCTCCTCCTCACTGCCAGCGCGTGTACCTCCTCACTGCCAGTGCATGTACCTCCTCCTCACTGCCAGTGCATGTACCTCCTCCTCACTGCCAGCGCGTGTACCTCCTCACTGCCAGTGCATGTACCTCCTCCTCACTGCCAGTGCATGTACCTCCTCCTCACTGCCAGTGCGTGTACCTCCTCACTGCCAGTGCATGTACCTCCTCCTCACTGCCAGTGCATGTACCTCCTCCTCACTGCCAGCGCGTGTACCTCCTCACTGCCAGTGCATGTACCTCCTCCTCACTGCCAGTGCATGTACCTCCTCCTCACTGCCAGTGCGTGTACCTCCTCACTGCCAGTGCATGTACCTCCTCCTCACTGCCAGCGCGTGTACCTCCTCACTGCCAGCGCGTGTACCTCCTCACTGCCAGTGCATGTACCTCCTCCTCACTGCCAGCGCGTGTACCTCCTCCTCACTGCCAGTGCATGTTACTCCTCCTCACTGCCAGCGCGTGTACCTCCTCACTGCCAGTGCATGTACCTCCTCCTCACTGCCAGTGCGTGTACAGTACCTCCTCCTCACTGCCAGCGCGTGTACCTCCTCACTGCCAGTGCATGTACCTCCTCCTCACTGCCAGTGCGTGTACCTCCTCCTCACTGCCAGTGCTTGTACCTCCTCACTGCCAGCGCGTGTACCTCCTCACTGCCAGCGCGTGTACCTCCTCCTCACTGCCAGTGCATGTACCTCCTCCTCACTGCCAGCGCGTGTACCTCCTCAAAGCACTGTGATACACAGAGTTTAGCGACTGCAGACACTGAGCTGATGCAGACATATAAATAACATCGCCATAATCAATTTAGGGTAAAAAAGTGGCAGAAGCAAATCGTTTTCGGACTCTGAGGGTGAAACATGATTTGTTCCTGATAGTCCAGAGTCAATAACAAATCCCAGATACTTGAAACAATCCACACACTCAATCTGTTTACCCTGAGTAGTGATAATTCCACGAACACTCTTCTTTCTTTCTTTTTTATTTGAAAAGATCATTTGTTTTGTTTTTTCAGCATTCAAAACTAGTTTCAAGGAGTGCAGACGAGATTGTACAATATTTATTTATTATTATTTTTTTTTCAAAAAAGTTTTTTATTGAGCATCTTATACATCACAAATATTAAACATAATAATTGAGGCTCAAACTTTTTTATATAAAATAAAACATACAAAACAAAAACAAAAACAAACTAGAGCCCAACAATACAAGGTTTGCATAAATTGTGTATATACAAACTTATTTATGTTCATGTAGATTGCAGAAATTCTATGAATGGTTGCCAGATGTTCTGAAATGATGAAATATTATCTTTTAATAAATATCTAATTCTTTCAAGGTGTAATGTATTTGACAGGTCCCGCAGCCACACCTTAGCATTTGGCACGGTCGGTCCCTTCCAAGACATGAGTAGTATCTTTTTTGCGGTTATGAGAGAGTAGGAAATAAACCGACGTTGTGCTAGAGTGAGCTGTCGAAACCGCTGCGAAGTTCCAAAGATGATTAGCAGAGGGTCTGGGAGCAATGTAAACTTAAGAGTTTTTGACAAAGTATTAAATATTTCAGACCAATAAGTAGTAAGTTTAGGGCAGTTGAAGAAGGCATGGAACAGTGTTGCATCAGAGGACAGACACTTATCACATGTTGATGATGTGTTTGGGAAAATATTATGGATTTTAACTTTGGAGTAATGGAGTCTATGCATGATTTTGAATTGTATTAGACAGTGTCTGGCATTGTTGGAGCAACTGTGTATACATTCAAGAGCTTCTTCCCAGATATCATCAGGAATCTTAAGGCACATGTCTTTCTCCCAACTTTCCTTATATTTATTCGAAGAGGGGGAGTTAATCATCAGTAACTTATTATAGATGATGGAAATGAATTTATCTTTGCTTGCAGGTGTGTTCAAGCAGTCATCAATGATGGTCTGTGTTTCATTTTCAAAACTTATTGTATATTTACGTACATAGTCCCTGACCTGTAGATACCTAAAGAAATTGTTGCCATGTAATTCAAATTTTGCCTGTAATTGTGCGAATGTAGCAAAGTTACCATCAATGTATAGGTCACGGATGCAGTCTATCCCCAGTCTACTCCATTCGTTAAAGGTCAAATCTAAAATAGAAGGGGCAAAGGACGGATTTTTTGCGATTGGTAGTGTATGGGGGATTGTTTTGTGGTTGAAATGGGATTTGATTTGTTTCCAAATACGAATTAGGTTGTGTATAATCGGATTTTGATTGTATTTTGATTTGTCAATTGGGGTTGGTGAGAGTACTATAGCAACAGGTGCATATGGATTACAATCTTCAAGTTCTAAATTTAACCAGGTGGGAGGGTTGTTTGAAGTAGTCATGAAAGAGTTTATATTTTTGAAGGCACATGCCCAGTAGTACATTATAAAATTTGGAAGGGACAGACCCCCATTTACCTTAGGTTTGGTTAAGTGTTTTTTCATAATCCTTGGGGTTCTGTAATTCTATAGGAATGGTTGAACAATCGAGTCAATTTTCTTGAAGAAAGATTTTGTGAGAAACATGGGGATATTCTGAAACAAATACAGGATTTGTGGTAGGAAGACCATCTTAATAGCATTTATCCTTCCTAGTAAGGATATTGGCAATGTTCTCCAAAACTGAATCTTAATTTTAAGTTGATCCAATAATGGTATAAAATTCGACTTTATGAGTGAGGTAAATTGTTTTGTAACCACTATGCCTAAATAAGTAAATTTATCAATGGATACCTTGAACGGGAATTTTGATAGCGTTGTTTGAGGAATCGGGTGGATCGGCATTAATATACTTTTTGTCCAGTTTATACGATAACCTGAAAATTTCCCAAACATTTCAATTTTTCCTAGAATGGACGGAATTGAGAGGTGGGGTTTAGTCACATACAGCAGAATATCATCAGCGTATAACGAGATCTTATTATTTGTAGCCTTAGTCTGGTAGCCGAATATTTGAGGGTCTAAACGTATACTTTGTGCTAATGGTTCGATTGCGAGAGCAAAGATTAGTGCCGAAAGGGGACAGCCTTGACGGGTCCCTCTGTGCAGATTAAAGTATGTAGACAGGTTTTGATTTGTGCGAATTTGGGCTTTAGGGTTAGTGTATAGAAGTCTAATCCCATTTATAAACTTCTCACCTAAATTAAAGCGTTTAAGCACTTCAAACAAATATTCCCACTCTATCTGATCAAACGCTTTTTCTGCATCAAGAGTCAGAATAGCGAGATCATTATGTATTCTCCTATCAGTATATAAAATGTCAAACAGTCTGCGCAGGTTGGATGTCGAGTTTCTGTTTGTTATAAAACCAGTTTGGTCGTTATGAATTAGCGATTCCATTAGAGGGCTTAATCTATTGGAGAGAATTTTTGCATATATCTTATAGTCTATATTTAATAATGAAATTGGCTGATATGATCCAACATTTAATTCGTCTTCATCCTTCTTATGGATAACTGTAATTGTTGCTTGAGTAAGAGTAGGTGGTAGTGTGCCATCTTGTAAGGCTTGTTTATACATTCTATGGAGATATGGTATGAGGATATTACTAAACTTTTGTAAAGTTCGACCGGTATGCCATCTGGACCAGGTGCTTTACCACTTTTAATGGTGGTAATTGACTTTTGAATTTCTGTCGGGTGGATATCAGTATTTAGTTTATCTAAGTCTACAGAAGAGAGACATGGTAGGTTACATTTATCTAGAAACTTGGACATGACATCAGGATCAATATTGCATTTGGAAGTGTATAAATCAGAGTAAAATTGTAAAAACGTTGTGTTTATATCTTTAGGTTTAGTGAGCAGATGGCCCTTATCATTTTTGATTTTGTGAATAGTTCTATCTGCTTCCATTTTCCTGAGTTGTTGAGCTAATAATTTATTTGGTTTTTCACCAAATTCAAAGTATTTTTGTTTGGTAAATAAAAAGGCTGATGTGATTTTCTTTGAGAGAAGTTGGTTGAGTTGGTATTTTAAGTGTGTTATTTCTCTGTGTAAATCAGGGGTGGGGGTTAATGCATTTTTGTGATCTAGTTGCTGTATCTGTTCCTCCAGTTGTTTGTATTGAGTAGTCTCGTTTTTCCTTTTAGCAGCTTCATATGAGATGACACATCCTCTCAGATAGGCTTTAAAGGCCTCCCATAGGGTAAATGAAGTGATATCTGGTGTATCATTTATCTCAAAGTATAAACGTATTTGAGTCTCTATGAATTTACAAAACTCCTTTTCTGTAAGTAACTGAGGGTTCATTCTCCAAGATCTGCTGGGTGGGTCCATGCCTTCCAAATGTAAACTAAATGTCAATGGGCTATGGTCAGATATTGTGATGGGATGATATTTAGAATCCACTGTGAATGGGGCCAATTGTGCGTCTATAATAAAGTAGTCAATCCTGCTGTAAGAATTGTGGACTGGTGAGAAGAATGAGTAATCTCTTCCTGATGGGTTATTGAGGCGCCATAGATCTAATAAATTCATATTCACGAAATATGCATTCAGAAAAACACTTGAGTTGCTCTTGGGTGTTTTACGTGTGGCTGATCTATCAAGGTATGGATCTAATGGTGTGTTAAAATCACCACCTATTATCAATTTCGTTAGTGATATATTGGGGATTAAACTGAACACTTTCTTAAAGAATGTTGGATTATCAGTGTTCGGTGCATACAAGTTAACTAGTGTTACTGACGTGTTTTGGATCTCTCCAGAGATAATGACATAGCGACCTTCTTTATCAGTTATAGTTAGTTTATGTATAAAGGGCACCCCTCGCTTAATTAGTATGGCTGTGCCTCTTGATTTAGCAGAGAAGGATGAGTGGTACACTTCTTTTACCCATTTCGCTTTCAGTCTATTATGAGAATTATTCTTTAAATGAGTCTCTTGTAAGAAAATAATATCTGAATGTAGGGATTTTAAATGGTTCATAACTTTACCTCTTTTCACAGGGTTGTTTCCACCTCTTATGTTCCAACTAGTAAATGTCAATCCTCTTTTAGCACTTTGAGAATCTGTCATGTGACATATGGAAAAAGAAATGGAATATGAGTAAGAACATCATTCAGAAATCTGTAATAAGGCGATATTACTTCTACACTTGTATAAACAACAGGATTCTGGATTTTCAGGGCTGTGAACAGAATGAACAAAAAAGTAAACAACATAAATATAAACACCTCTGGCTAACACTAGGTAGCCTCAGGAAATGTCACTGGGAAGCGAGAAAGTAAAGCAATAAAATAAAAAATAAACTAACTTCCCTGTTGAGTAACTTAACTTGCTAAGACTGTTACTCTCTGTGGGGGGTGGCCCGTTGAGTCTATAAAGTTACGGCCATTTGTAAACGAAAAACAAAACAAAGGGGATTACTCCTAACCTGGAGTTCGAAATAGTGATAAACAGCTTCATTAACATTATATTATAATATAGTAAACTTTCGTGGTTATAACAAAATACAGTAGAACTTGTTCCCAATAAAATACAGTAGAACTTGTTCTCAATAAAATACAGTATAACTTGTTCTCGACTACTATACTGTATAGCGTTATCATACCAAACATCAGTAACATAGTATGAGGTAGTAAAACAAAACAAAAAGTTCCTGAGCGATTGTCATTACTGTACTTCAATTCGGATCACATTGCTTCTACCATCTGGTGACGCGCCGAGCCCGTGAGACGTTCAGCATACTCCTCAGCCTTCTGTGGGTCGGTGAAGGATAGCTGGGAACCGTTGTGTGTCACCAGGAGTCTTGCAGGGTAGAGCAGGCCATATCTGACGTCTGGTTGATTGCGTAGTACTTGTCTTGCTCTGTTGAATAGGGCCCTTCGCTTAACCACTGTGGGAGGGTAGTCGGGGAAGATTCGTATAGTTTTGCCTTGATATTGGAGGTTTTTAATCGTGGCCGCTTTGCGAAGGATCTCTTCCAAAACGTGATAGTGGTGAATGCGTATAACAAAGGGACGTGGGGGCTCAGATGGACTCGGACGCTGTCGTAGAGTTCTGTGAGCTCTGTCAATCATCGGTTGTTCATTTAGTGCGAGGGCATCCTTCAGTAAAGTGGCAATAAAGTCCCTCGGTTTTGTCATACCCAAGCCCTCACAAATACCAGTGATCCTGATGTTATTCCTCCGCGAGTTTCCCTCCAGTTCTTCATTCTTTCGTTTGAGTGTAGCCACATCAGAATTTAGGCTAGCCACTTGTTGCTCGAGCTGGCTAATGCTATCGGAATGTGCGGTTGCGGCCCGTTCCATATCAGCTGCTTTGTCATGTAACTTCTGAGAATTAGCTTCAATGCTAGCTATGGATGCTTGGACGGAGTTGTTCGCCATTGTTATCTCTTGCCTCAAATCGTTATAAACGCGTTCAATGCGTCTGTCTACATTCGCACAAATGTCATCTTTCATTTTGGCCATTTCACCTTTGAGGGCTGTGATGGCCGCCAATACGGCTCGGTTAGAGGTATCTTCTTCGTCATCAGTGGATTCCTCGTGGGCGTCCATATCACGCGAGCTCGGTGTCTGGTCGGGGCCTACATGGGCTGTTTTCTGCTTCTTGCCTTTTCCTGGCATCGTGTTGAAATAACCAGTCAGAAGTGAAGCCTCGACGTCGTAGTGGTAGAGGCGCTCCCCTTCGGTATAAATTACTTGCTTATTGGCCTTTGTATAAGTTTTTAAAGGATTTTGCGGACGGAGCTCTCACAGACACGTCCTACTCCTCCATCGCTCAGTGGCGCCCCCGAGATTGTACAATATTAAAAGCATTTTGTAGTTGCTCGTAGCCCTCTGTTAAAGATGTGGAGCAACAGTAAATAACAGTGTCGTCTGCATAAAGATGGTAAGACGCATTTGGGAGGTCGTCACACAGATTGTTCACATAAATTGAGAACAGCAAAGGGCCTAAAACTGAACCCTGTGGTACCCCCTTAGACACTTCTAAAAAGGAGGCAGTTGACCCAGACACTTGAACGCACTGTGACCTGTTTGACAGGTAGTCAGGGAACCACTCAGCTGCTTGGACGTGTGCACCTTGAAAGTGCAGAGCAAAACAAGAGCGAAACAATCACAAACTGGTAACTGCTGATGCAACACTGATATTTCCCCACAGGATCTAGTTTAAAGCTGGGGTACCTAACTTTTGTTCCATAAATAATACACATAGTTTGTCCCAACAGTAAAATGTTAGAAAGTATGTTATCGTTTGTGTACGAATGAGAATGATCCCTGTGATTCACTATTTGACTCTTTGGGCTGAGATCTGATTGGCTGAGATCTGATTGGCTGAGATCTGATTGGCTGAGATCTGATTGGCTGAGATCTGATTGGCTGAAGTCGGATATTTAATATGAGGCCAAAAGAGACACGAATCTGATGGAACCAAGCCCCGGCGATCCAAGATGGCGCCATATTCAAATGAATGGTTTGTGCTCAGTGGCGCCGGCACGGTCGCTGACATGTTAGCATAACTCGCCATATCACTCGCTATATTTGGGCATCGTCTGGTCCTCCCGGTTCTGTGCAGTGGATGAACTCCCATGATGCATTGCGGCAAATACGCGCGTGTGGCTGTCATGCACGCGCACAGAGGGACTCGGCCGCGCTCTGACCAATCAAAGCTGCTGATCAGAGCAGGAGTAAGCGCGGGAGCCAGACGAGCAGAGTTTGTGGAAGTAAAGTGGATTTAAAGAAAACTGAAGGATTTAAGAAGAAAAAAAGTTCAGGACGACAAGGGACACTAAAATCCCCACAAAATCCAACCTTTATGAAAGCTGTAGGTTCTCTGTCAGGTTCTCTGTCAGCTGAGGTCGCGCTGTTTTATTTTACATTGAGTCCTATGGGGAACATTTCTGGATAGCCCACATGAATTTAGTCTGGTTTAGTCTGGTTTAGTCTGCAGTACCGTGAGAATCCCCCGAGCACATGAGTCCTTCAGCTTCAAGCTGTAATACCCTGTCCAGTTATTATAATAGATCCATGGATGGAACCAAAGTGTTTTGAGAGGAACAAGGGAGATGTTTGAAAGTCAGGTACCTGAGCTTTAAACTCACAATCATGTGCTGCACATAACAGCTTTACATTAGTGCAATTAGCTGGACTTCTACTACTGCTACAGCTGCTACCACTGTTACTACTTCTACTACTGCTAATGCTATTGCTACTACTGCCACTACTACCAAAGAGTATTAAAGTACCAAGAGGGTAAACTCAATATAATATGATATTTATATAATAATATAATATGTATTAGAGTTTTGCCTCTTGTTATATTTACTCTTTGCTATTTCTGCAGCTACTGCTACTACCTGCTACTACTATTACTGCTGCTACTACTACTACTACTACTACTACTACTGCTGTTACTTTTACTGCATTGTACCTTTGCATTTCCCCTTTAGCACCCTTTGTAATAATTCCTACTTCTTCTAGTCTTAAACAGAACCTCTGGGAGCACAGGTGTCAGCTCCAACCTGCAGCAAAACAAATCTCCTTTTGGCAAATGTTTATTCTACAATAACAGTAAAACGACACTTTACCACAGCGACCCGTGGCTTTGCTCACTTTAACAACTTAGCACCAGTCTCCCAAATACTTTGCAACTTCCCGTGTTCTTCCCCATGTGTGCGTCGGCCTTAACACACAGCTGCGTGTTTGTATTGTGTGATTTGGCAAAGATTGTCGTCCCGTGACACAAGCTCTTTCCAGAGAACGTGTGGTTAATGCACTTTCAACGACATTTCAGTATCAGGCATGGCTCAGTGTGTGTCTGTGTGTGTGTCTGTGTCTGTCTGTGTTTGTGTGTCACGCATCGATAGGTGTAATGCTGGGGAGGTTGGTTCCGGGTGCTTTCTCTCTCTGGCCCCAAGGAATGAGCCCCACCCACTCTCTCTCTACTTCCTGCTCGAGACTCAGATCTCTGTCTCTTTCTCTCTCTCTCTCTCTCTCTCTCTCTCTCTCTCTCTGTCTGCTCCAGACTCAGATCTCTCTCTCTCTCTCTCTCTCACTCACTCTCTGACTCTCTTACTCTCTCTCTCTCTTACTCTCTCTCTCGTCTAAGTAAATAAACAGAAATCTTATCTCTGAGTCACTCATCACTCACCGTGGTTTCAGCACTTGTCAAGGTCCATGGAGACCAAGAGCGGTCGCTAAAGCAAAACTCTTTTTCCCAAGAACATGAGTAATGTGTACTCAGGGCTCAGGACTCGGGACTCCGGTCTCTAGTCTCTGGTTTTGGGTCTCTGGTCTCAGGTCTGCTGCAGATCACTGCATTCTGAATGTGGTTTAAGTCTTTGTGAGTTTGATTACAAACCCTCAATACTAATAGAAAGACTAGATCATCCTCACCCATTCACTCCCTCATTACATTCACACCTGTTGTACATGTGTTTACCGGAGCACCTGGAGGAAACCTACACAGAGAGAATGTGTAAACTCTGCACAGAAAGGTCTGCAGGTGGAATCGAACCCTGAACTTTCACAAACACAAACCAAGACCTGTTTTAGCTCTAGGATCTCCTCAGAACAGATGACCTCTCACTTCTGAATTTGTGTGTGACGCAACAACCACAGAGCTGTTTCTTTGCCACGATTTGTCTAAATGTAGCTGCACATCAAACCTGCTGGGTCATATTTATCATTAGTTCATGTTTAACCCGCTGTGTTTGAGCTGTCGCTCACTTATTCTTTATGAGCGCTTCCACATCGCCTTCCTTCCTTCCTCCTGTTTGCTCCAAAGCCTTAATATCACTTCCTATGGCCTATTGTGCTAATGCTACATGCTAATATCACTTCCTATGGCCCAGAGAGAGAGAGACCAGAGAGAGAGAGAGACCAGGGCAGAGCCTGACTGGGACTGAAACGGTTTTAAACAAATAAATCATTTCCATAAAAGCCTGAACTGTTAATTCAAAGTGAGTCTTTGTCTCTGCTGCGATTTATGCAAATGTTAGAGCTGCAGTTAGAGCTCTGGTTAGAGCTGTGGTTAGAGCTGTAGTTAGAGCTGTAGTTAGAGCTGTAGTTAGAGCTGCAGTTTGAGCTGCAGTTTGAGTTGTAGTTAGAGCTGTAGTTAGAGCTGCAGTTTGAGCTGTAGTTAGAGCTGTAGTTTGAGCTCACTGTGTCCGTGTTTTCAGTTTGGTGGATGATCGTTGTGTGGTGCAGCCGGACACTGGAGACTTGAGCAACCCTCCAAAGAAGTTCAGAGGTAAAGGGTCTGGTTTTGTTGTTACAGACTGTAATGTTTGATGTTGTTAGACTGTAATGTTTGATGTTGTTACAGACTGTAAGGTTTGATGTTGTTACAGACTGTAATGTTTGATGTTGTTACAGACTGTAATGTTTGATTTTGTTACAGACTGTAATGTTTAATGTTGTTGCAGACTGTAATGTTTGATGTTGTTGCAGACTGTAATGTTTGATGTTGATACAGACTGTAATGTTTGATGTTTTTACAGACTGTAATGTTTGATGTTGTTGCAGACTGTAATGTTTGATGTTGTTACAGACTGTAATGTTTGATGTTACAGACTGTAATGTTTGATGTTGTTACAGACTGTAATGTTTGATGTTGTTACAGACTGTAATGTTTGATGTTGTTACAGACTGTAATGTTTGATGTTGTTACAGACTGTAATGTTTGATGTTGTTGCAGACTGTAATGTTTGATGTTGTTACAGACTGTAATGTTTGATGTTGTTACAGACTGTAATGTTTGATTTTGTTACAGACTGTAATGTTTGATGTTCTTGCAGACTGTAATGTTTGATGTTGTTGCAGACTGTAATGTTTGATGTTGTTACAGACTGTAATGTTTGATGTTCTTGCAGACTGTAATGTTTGATGATGTTACAGACTGTAATGTTTGATGTTGTTACAGACTGTAATGTTTGATGTTGTTACAGACTGTAATGTTTGATGTTGTTACAGACTGTAATGTTTGATGTTGTTGCAGACTGTAATGTTTGATGTTGTTGCAGACTGTAATGTTTGATGTTGTTAGACTGTAATGTTTGATGTTGTTGCAGACTGTAATGTTTGATTTTGTTACAGACTGTAATGTTTGATGTTCTTGCAGACTGTAATGTTTGATGTTGTTGCAGACTGTAATGTTTGATGTTGTTACAGACTGTAATGTTTGATGTTCTTGCAGACTGTAATGTTTGATGATGTTACAGACTGTAATGTTTGATGTTGTTACAGACTGTAATGTTTGATGTTCTTGCAGACTGTAATGTTTGATGATGTTACAGACTGTAATGTTTGATGTTGTTACAGACTGTAATGTTTGATGTTGTTACAGACTGTAATGTTTGATGTTGTTGCAGACTGTAATGTTTGATGTTGTTAGACTGTAATGTTTGATGTTGATACAGACTGTAATGTTTGATGTTGTTACAGACTGTAATGTTTGATGTTGTTGCAGACTGTAATGTTTGATGTTGTTACAGACTGTAATGTTTGATGATGTTACAGACTGTAATGTTTGATGATGTTACAGACTGTAATGTTTGATGATGTTATAGACTGTAATGTTTGATGATGTTACAGACTGTAATGTTTGATGTTACAGACTGTAATGTTTGATGTTGTTACAGACTGTAATGTTTGATGTTGCAGACTGTAATGTTTGATGTTGTTGCAGACTGTAATGTTTGATGATGTTACAGACTGTAATGTTTGATGATGTTACAGACTGTAATGTTTGATGATGTTACAGACTGTAATGTTTGTTACAGACTGTAATGTTTGATGTTGTTACAGACTGTAATGTTTGATGTTGCAGACTGTAATGTTTGATGTTGTTACAGACTGTAATGTTTGATGTTACAGACTGTAATGTTTGATGTTGTTACAGACTGTAATGTTTGATGTTGTTACAGGCTGTAATGTTTGATGTTGTTACAGACTGTAATGTTTGATGTTGTTACAGACTATAATGTTTGATGTTGTTACAGACTGTAATGTTTGATGTTGTTACAGACTGTAATGTTTGATGTTGTTACAGACTGTAATGTTTGATGTTGTTACAGACTGTAATGTTTGATGTTACAGACTGTAATGTTTGATGTTGTTACAGACTGTAATGTTTGATGTTGTTACAGACTGTAATGTTTGATGTTGTTACAGACTGTAATGTTTGATGTTGTTACAGACTGTAATGTTTGATGTTGTTACAGACTGTAATGTTTGATGTTGTTGCAGAATGTAATGTGTGATGTTGTTGCAGACTGTAATGTTTGATGTTGATACAGACTGTAATGTTTGATGTTGTTAGACTGTAATGTTTGATGTTGTTACAGACTGTAATGTTTGATGTTGTTAGACTGTAATGTTTGATGTTGTTAGACTGTAATGTTTGATGTTGTTGCAGACTGTAATGTTTGATGTTGTTGCAGACTGTAATGTTTGATGTTGTTGCAGACTGTAATGTTTGATGTTGTTGCAGAATGTAATGTGTGATGTTGTTGCAGACTGTAATGTTTGATGTTACAGACTGTAATGTTTGATGTTGATACAGACTGTAATGTTTGATGTTGATACAGACTGTAATGTTTGATGTTGTTGCAGACTGTAATGTTTGATGTTGTTAGACTGTAATGTTTGATGTTGTTGCAGACTGTAATGTTTGATGTTGATACAGACTGTAATGTTTGATGTTCTTGCAGACTGTAATGTTTGATGTTGTTAGACTGTAATGTTTGATGTTGTTGCAGACTGTAATGTTTGATGTTGTTGCAGACTGTAATGTTTGATGTTGTTACAGACTGTAATGTTTGATGTTGTTACAGACTGTAATGTTTGATGTTCTTGCAGACTGTAATGTTTGATGTTGCAGACTGTAATGTTTGATGTTGTTGCAGACTGTAATGTTTGATGTTGTTGCAGACTGTAATGTTTGATGTTGTTGCAGACTGTAATGTTTGATGTTGTTACAGACTGTAATGTTTGATGTTGTTGCAGACTGTAATGTTTGATGTTGATACAGACTGTAATGTTTGATGTTGATACAGACTGTAATGTTTGATGTTGTTGCAGACTGTAATGTTTGATGTTGTTGCAGACTGTAATGTTTGATGTTGATACAGACTGTAATGTTTGATGTTGTTGCAGACTGTAATGTTTGATGTTGTTGCAGACTGTAATGTTTGATGTTGATACAGACTGTAATGTTTGATGTTGTTAGACTGTAATGTTTGATGTTGTTAGACTGTAATGTTTGATGTTGTTGCAGACTGTAATGTTTGATGTTGTTGCAGACTGTAATGTTTGATGTTGTTGCAGACTGTAATGTTTGATGTTGTTACAGACTGTAATGTTTGATGTTGTTACAGACTGTAATGTTTGATGTTGTTGCAGACTAATGTTTGATGTTGTTGCAGACTGTAATGTTTGATGTTGTTGCAGACTGTAATGTTTGATGTTGTTGCAGACTGTAATGTTTGATGTTGTTGCAGACTGTAATGTTTGATGTTGTTACAGACTGTAATGTTTGATGTTGTTACAGACTGTAATGTTTGATGTTGTTGCAGACTAATGTTTGATGTTAGGCTGTAATGTTTGATGTTGTTGCAGACTGTAATGTTTGATGTTGTTGCAGACTGTAATGTTTGATGTTGTTGCAGACTGTAATGTTTGATGTTGTTGCAGACTGTAATGTTTGATGTTGTTGCAGACTGTAATGTTTGATGTTGTTGCAGACTGTAATGTTTGATGTTGTTGCAGACTGTAATGTTTGATGTTGTTGCAGACTGTAATGTTTGATGTTGTTGCAGACTGTAATGTTTGATGTTGTTGCAGACTGCCTGTTCCGGGTGTGTCCCATGAGCCGTTATTCTGCTCAGAAGCAGTTCTGGAAAGCTAAACAGGGGAAACCAGGATGTAACAACACTCAGGCCGACCTCTTCAAGAAGCTACAGGTACTACACTGACCAGGGGCGTGGTCAGGAGGTTTGGTCGGGGGGGTGGCCAGGAGGTACTACAGGTACAACACTGACCAGGGGCGTGGTCAGGAGGTTTGGTCGGGGGGGTGGCCAGGAGTTACTACAGGTACGACACTGACCAGGGGGTGTGGCTTGGGGGCGTGGCCAGGAGGTACCAGCAACAGAACGATTACATAGTTTTATAGTATTTTTGTGACATGACATTTTGTGTTCCCTGCTTTTGTTGTGTCTCTTTTCTCCTGGACTTTTTGTTGCTTCACTGTCTTCTCTTTGTGTCTCTGATGTGTGTGTCCGTTTGCAGCACGCGGCGGAGCTGGAGCAGAAACAAAACGACTCTGAGAATAAAAAACTTTTGGGAGAAATCGTCAAATACAGCAACGTAATCCAGGTACTTCCCGCAACAGTCGCGGTCCTCACTTTCCTGTAGTTTCAGAAGTTTCCGGAGGCTTCAATCATTAATGTAACTCTTCACTGTTAAAGCTCAGGTCTCTGCTTTTACAGTTGGATCATGAGTTGTTTCAAACGTCCGCAGTCGTCATCAGTTTGTTATTGACACTGATGCTAAAGCTACGTCGCTAACTTCACCTTGAAATAGTGATTTAGGGAAATCCCATTATACACTTCTTTCTATCGCTGTTAAAAACAATTAAACTAAAGCAGTTTCTCAATCTCTGCTTTTGCGATTGTTTGGACAGACCTGGAGACAGCAGTGAGTGCGGCTGCTTTTGTTTTGAAGCAGAAAGGTTCATGCTGTTATTGATTGTGTTTATCAGAACTAATACACACCATTACATGACATTTGAAATGACATTGAAATCTTTGGAGCGTTCTGCTGCTGCTGGGAGGAGCTGTGTAACAAAGTAACAAACAAAAGAACTTGAAATATGATTTTTGTGCAAAAGTAAAAGCGCTTTGTGACTCTGGTCTGTGAAAGGCGCTATATTAATAAATATTACTTACTTTACTTTCTGTTTCTTCAGCTTCTTCACATAAAGAGCAACAAGTTCCTGACGGTGAACAAGCGTCTGCCCGCGCTGCTGGAGAAGAACGCCATGAGGGTTTCTTTAGACCCCGACGGGAACGAGGGCTCCTGGTTCAACATCCAACCGTTCTGGAAACTCCGCAGCGAAGGAGACAATGTGGGTCACAGATGTTTTTAGGATCTGTTATTTAGGCAAAGAGAGTAAAGAAGCTAGCACGGCTGCATCACCACATGTTTGGAAGCGGGGACTGGATGAAGCTTCAGGTTTATTTATAGAATCTTCCAAGTCTTAAACTTAAAGAAGATATAAAGAACTTGTTACATTGAAACCATGAAACATAAGAATAATGAAATTATATTATATATTCTCCTGAGTCCGTCTCAGTAACTTGTGTTTTGTCCTTTTGTCTTTAGCTTCCTCTGGTTAAAGGTATTTTCATTCTGCATGAGTTTGTCTTTGAAGGTGTGTCTCAGACCTTCTTCTTCCCCTCAGGAACATTACTTCCCATTATTATTACAGTTTATCCTATACATCCTATACATGCTATATATCCTATACATCCTATACATGCTATATATCCTATATATCCTATACATCCTATACATGCTATATATCCTGTCCTGATGGACAGATCACTTTTATTATTCCATGTTTAAAAAACCACACAGAGCAGACGCAGAGCAGACGCAGAGCAGACGCAGACGCAGACACAGAGCAGACCATACAGAGCCAGAATAGACGTAGAGCAGACGCAGACACAGCAGACACAGAGCAGACCATACAGAGCCAGAATAGACGTAGAGCAGACGCAGACACAGCAGACACACAGCAGACACAGAGCAGACACAGACGCAGACACAGACGCAGACACAGAGCAGACCATACAGAGCCATAATAGACGCAGACGCAGAGCAGACGCAGAGCAGACGCAGACCATACAGAGCCAGAGTAGACGTAGAGCAGACGCAGAGCAGACGCAGACACAGAGCAGATCATACAGAGCCAGAGTAGACGTAGAGCAGACGCAGGCGTAGAGCACACACAGAGCAGACACCGTGTGATCTTTTTTCCTTGTGGCATGAACGAGTGTTTTGTTTTATTGCACGCCTGCACCGTCTGTTAAAGAGGACGTATTGCACAGAAGTTGCACTCACTTTGCATTTGACTTATTATTATAATTATTCAGTTCCTGAGAGAGGGAGACACCCAAGAGAGGGAGACACCCAAGAGAGGGAGAGACCATAGAGAGAGGGAGAGACCATAGAGAGAGGGAGAGACCATAGAGAGAGGGAGAGACCCAAGAGAGAGGGAGAGAGACCCGAGAGAGGGAGAGACAGTCCAGGCAGTATCATGGACCCGTTCCAAAGTTAGACCGGAGCTTTAATGTTGTGTGTTTGAAGGTGGTGGTCGGAGATAAAGTGGTCCTGATGCCGGTGAACGCCGGGCAGCCTCTGCACGCCAGCAACATCGAGCTCCTGGACAACCGCGGCTGCAAAGAGGTACAGCCAAAAGAGAGTGACCGACTGTCTCCAGGTGCAAATCATGTTTTTAAAGGAGCAGTATGTAAGATTTTCATGTCAAGTCATCATTAAAGGGGCCCAATCTGTCATCATTAAAGGGCCTTAATCTGTCATTAAAGGGCCCTGATCTGTCATCATTAAAGGGCCCTAATCTGTCATAATAATAAACTGCTCTTTTCCAATACTTCTTTAACTGATAACAGTAGTTCAGAGATATTTGAATTTCTAACTTACTTTTACAGCCTCTAAATCTTGTTATTGTTTTCATTTCGATGTCCCGCCCTCCACCGTTTCACCAATCAGAAAGTCTGTGATCCGGGCGCCAGAATTGGTCGAGCTAATCTCACTGGTAAAGTACCATGTGGAGCAGAACTAAAAAGGTCTCGTTATGATTCTCAAATCATTAACGACAAAACAAAGGAATAAAACCAGGATTTCTATCTTTGTGAAAAAGGTGTTGGTTATAGATTTGTTGTTGACTAAACTCTTGTCTATTCAGCTGTTATGGTCCCAGCTGGATTCGTCTGCATATCTGGCAACCTGAGTCAGGGAGAGTGGGAGAGGCTGCAGTACCACTTTTGGTCACATTTTTACACACTGCTCCTTTAAATAGATCCACTATTGTCAGTTGTAACTCGTCCTGTGTCTATCGTGTTTGGAATTTCTCACATTTCTGCATAAAATAAAATAAATACAATTTTAGAGGAGGATTTTCTACTTCTGGGTGGATCATCGATGTCCTCCTGGCGATACGTTCTCGTTCAATAAGACCAGAGAGATTTGATCAAAAGTGGAGAGGGCGGTTCTTTCCTGAAACTTGGGAAAATCCTCCATTTAACCTTTAAGTAAAACACAGATAATTAGGTTTTGATTATTTTAATAATGATTGCACAGAAATAATGACTGAAGGGGGAAGCGTAAGTCACTTTTAACAGCTGGTTTCCTTGGACTTTGGACCAGGATCAGTTTTTGACAATTCTTCTTTACACGACAGCTGTGTTCAGTCAGAGATGTCTGTTATGACGCCATAGACTCTCACTGGGTTCAAGTCCGGACTTTGACTTTGACTCCAGTCACAACACTTTAGTCCCAGCGCTGATCTAAAGCAGGAAGTAAAAAAATACCTGGTACCGGTTTAACAAGACCATGGGAATGCTCCAAATTAGAGAAGAGTAAAAGTAAGAGGTAAAGTAGGACCAAGTAGGACCAAGTAGGACCTAACGCTAGCAGGTGCTAACAAGTTCTGTGTTCTCCACGTCTCAGGTCAACGCTGTCAACTGTAACACAAGCTGGAAAGTGACTTTGTTCATGAAGTTCAGCGACTACAGAGAAGACATCTTAAAAGGAGTGAGTGGCTATAACCAGGTGGAAAGAGCTGGTGTGATTGGTGTGTGTGTGTATGGTGTCCCAGGGTGATGTTATAGGTGTGTGTGTATGGTGTCCCAGGGTGATGTTATAGGTGTGTGTGTGTGTGTGTCGCAGGGTGATGTTATAGGTGTGTGTGTCGCAGGTGATGGGGTTGTGTGATAGGTGCGTGTGTGTGTGTGTGTGTCGCAGGGTGATGTTATAGGTATGTGTGTGTGTATGGTGTCCCAGGGTGATGTTATAGGTGTGTGTGTGTGTATGGTGTCCCAGGGTGATGTTATAGGTATGTGTGTCGCAGGTGATGGGGTTGTGTGATAGGTGCGTGTGTGTGTGTGTGTGTCGCAGGGTGATGTTATAGGTGTGTGTGTGTGTATGGTGTCCCAGGGTGATGTTATAGGTATGTGTGTCGCAGGTGATGGGGTTGTGTGATAGGTGCGTGTGTGTGTGTGTGTGTGTCGCAGGGTGATGTTATAGGTGTGTGTGTGTGTATGGTGTCCCAGGGTGATGTTATAGTTATGTGTGTGTGTATGGTGTCCCAGGGTGATGTTATAGGTGTGTGTGTGTGTGTGTGTAGTCCCAGGGTGATGTTATAGGTATGTGTGTCGCAGGTGATGGGGTTGTGTGATAGGTGCGTGTGTGTGTGTGTGTGTGTCGCAGGGTGATGTTATAGGTGTGTGTGTGTGTATGGTGTCCCAGGGTGATGTTATAGTTATGTGTGTCGCAGGTGATGGGGTTGTGTGATAGGTGCGTGTGTGTGTGTGTCGCAGGGTGATGTGATAGGTGCGTGTGTGTGTGTGTGTCGCAGGGTGATGTCGTGAGACTGTTCCACGCGGAGCAGGAGAAGTTTCTCACTTCAGATGAATATAAGAAACAGCAGCACGTTTTTCTTCGCACGACTCTGCGGCAGTCGGCCACATCTGCCACCAGCTCCAAGGCTCTGTGGGAGATCGAGGTGAGCTGCAGCTCCTCCTGGTCTCCTCCCTCTGTATCCTGGGTCACCTCCTGGTCTCCTCCCTCTGTGTCCTGAGTCTCCTCCCTCTGTGTCCTGGGTCTTTTCCTGGTCTCCTCCTGGTCATCTCCTCCTGTCTCCTTCCTCTGTGTTCTTTCAGGGTTTAGTTTTATAAACAAGACCAGGTCAGGTTTATAACTGGTCTCTCTCTGGTCTCTCTCTGGTCTCTCTCTGGTCTCTCTCTGGTCTCTATCTTGCAGGTCGTGCACCATGACCCCTGCAGAGGAGGAGCTGGACAGTGGAACAGTCTTTTCCGCTTCAAACACTTGGCCACAGGGAACTACCTGGCAGCTGAAGTGAGTCACACACACACAACATACATACATGCGTACGTACATATATGCGTACTTACGTACATGCGTACTTACGTACCTGCATGCATGCATACATACAGTAACAGTACAGACCAAAAGTGTTTTATTTTCATGATAATGAGAAATGTAGATTCTCACTGAAGGCATCAAACCTATGAATGAACTCATGTGGAATTATGTACGTACTGAAAAAGTATGAACCAAATGAAAACATGTGTTATATTCTGGGTTCTTCAAAGTAGCACCTTTTGCTCTGATTCTGCTTCACTCTTGGCATTCTCTGGATGAGCTTCAAGAGGACCTGAAATGGTCTTCAACAGTCTTGAAGGAGTTCCCATGATGCTTAGCACTTGTTGGCCCCTTCACTCTGCGGTCCAGCCCCTAAACCATCTGGACTGGGTTCAGGTCCGGTGACTGTCATCAAGCCCAGCACCATCACTCTCCTTATTGGAGGATCTTGGAGTGACGTCGTTGTTTATAGTTTTTCCGCTCCCGTCACGTGACTGTGTGGCACTACAGCATAGAAAGCTTCCTGGATGTTAGAGAGTTATCTATTATTAGACGTTTGTAGAGAGGTTTTACTAAATCAAATGGGCCGTTCCTGTTGTGTGGTCGGTTGTACGGCCCGCTGGGGACAGATTCAGTTTTTTTTCTAATTCTTTTGGAAAAGAACAACGAAAAACGGCCGCTGTAAAGTGGTTGCCCTTTTAAGCTGTTACCTACGGTCATGAATCATTTTGGTTGCTCATCCCCGCGGCTTCCTGTTCCACCTTTACCGTAAGTAACAGCAAACAGTGACAGCCCGCTTTTGATGTGCTTTACCGCGACGGCGAAAGGCCGGGCCACTTTACCGCGGTGAAAAACGCGGTAAAGTCCCTTCATGAGTGAAGGGTCCCGGGTTTTGTATGAAGTAAGAATAAATGTCTCCCAGTCCCAGTCCCAGCAGATCGGTGCCAAACAGAGGTGAGTCTGACCAATGTTTTTTCTCGTTATCCCAGGTCTCATATGGGCTTTGGATTTGTTCAGTTCGGTCTCATATACTTATTTTTAGCTTGTCTTTATATCTCCTCTGATCTTCTTGCGTTAAAGTGCTTATATACAGTGCTATTCGCCCACTGAGTGAGTGAAGACAGTGCTCTGTCTTCTTGCCACACAGCGAGTGGCGCATGTGCACGCGGGTGTAAACAAAGATCCTCCTATTGGTCAAACAGCCCTTACACAGCCTGGTGTGGATCTACAGGCAATAGTCATGAAAATAACTCAGTGAAGGAGGAAGGGAGTCCAAATTTTTGCTCTGTACTGTATGTATATATACATACATATGTACGTACATATAATATACACTATACATACAAATACATGTTTGTTTTACAGTGTTATGGATTTGTTCTTTTAATGAAAAAGTGAAATAAAGGAGACTTAGGAATGAGACCAGAGAGAGAAAGGTCAAACTCACAACACCATTTTTAGTGTCCCCTAAAATAATTGTCTATTATTATGATGAACTTACAGCATCGATGGCAAACGGCCACAAAGGCATGTTATACATCATCTATTTACTCAGCAAAACAAGTTTCATTCATTCTAAAATTTTAACAGATAATAGAAGTGAAATAGATCTTACCAATCCAAAAATGAAAATATATCCTATAGCAATAAGTAGAAGAATCAATGAGTGGGTGGTCATAATAGAAGCTGACACTATTCTACTTAAAGACTTGTGCATGTGTCAGAATGCGTCCATTACACAATTCTTCATAGAAATATGTAATACTTATAATATATTAAACTATAAATCATGGTTCGTGTATCACTGTTCTTTACCAAACTATTTCCTTATATTCTCTGTATCTGTGCAGTTCTGTGTGTGTCCTGCAGGGGGCAGTGTCTCCTTTGTATCTGTGCAGTTCTGTGTGTGTCCTGTAGGGGGCAGTGTCCGCTTTGTATCTGTGCAGGTCCCTCTGTATCCCGTAGGGGGCAGTGTCTCCCCTGTTACTGCTGTCAGAGCCTGATTGACAGAGTTGAGAAACATTATGTCATTTTTAACTTGTTGTTTTTACAGATAAACCCTGAATTCAAAGATGACTCTGAGCCCAAAGCAGAAGTAAGTCCTAAAAACATCAGACTATACTTATATTTCATACTCTTACTACATACTTATTAATACTTATACCATATACTTGTACTACATACTAATACAGTACTAATACTACATCTCTGTGGCTGGATGGAGAGTAGACACAAAGACACATTTGTCTATTTATGTCATTTGTTAGAGAAAGTTTATATTATATTATTATATTATATTATGATTAAGTCCTGAGTTTTTGGACAAATCTCTTTCCTCTGATTGTGTTTGAGACAAATCTTCAGCTCAGACGGATCCACACGAGCCTCACATTTGTACATTTGTATTCTGCCAACGCACAGTTCTGTATGCAGCATCCAGACACACTCAGGGATCTTACATAAGGTGTGTGTGTGTGTCTGTGTGTGTGTCTTTGTCTGTGTGTCTGTGTGTGTGTGTCTTTGTCTGTGTGTGTGCCTGTGTGTGTGTGTGTGTGTGTCTTTGTCTGTGTGCCTGTGTGTGTCCCTGTGTGTGTGTGTGTGTGTGTCTGTGTGTGTCTCTGTGTGTGTGTGTGTGTGAATCTGATTAGTTCAGATGGAGACATTAAACTGGGTAAACGGCCTAAACTCAGTCGTTTGTTGAAATTAGTTGTTGTGGATCTTGCCACATCCTCTGAGAACATTTGATCTGGACCTTTCCAAGTCTTCACCGCAAGTCTGAACCCCGGGGACCGAGTCTGAACCCTCTGGAACTCTCCATCAGAGATCAGAGAGGCAGGACCAGTGTGGGGGGCAGAGACGGGACCAGTGTGGGGGGACATGTTGAGGTCCACATTCTCTGCATGTGGGAACTTTGTAATTTATTCCACCAGCGTTTTTTTTTTTATTAAAAAGCTCAGAGTGGTGGTGAGGGTACGTGCTGTCTCTGTCTGTGAGTGTGTGTGTCTGTGTGTGTCTCTGTGTGTGAGAGTGTGTGTCTCAGTGTGTAAGAGTGTGTGTCTTTGTGTGTGTGATGCTGGTGCTGAGTTGCCAGAGTGACTCACCGCTGGAAGAGTGGGAGGACTGAGGCGCTCTGAGATAAACTCTGGGGAGCTGCCCATCCACACACACGCACAAAGACACGCACACACACAAAGACACGCACACACACAAAGACACGCACACGCACAAAGACACACACAGGAATGAAGCAACTACTGCTCTACACTTGATACCACTCAAAACACTGAGCAAACAAGAGACAGATCACAGAAGATAAGTCTGACACAACGTCACTGCACAAGAACAGAGGGAGATGAAGACAAATGGACTTTTCAACTTGTGTGTGTGTGTCTGTGAGAGTGTGTTTGTGTGTGTGACCATGTGTCTGTTTGTGTGACCATGTGTGTGTATGGAATATATATAAACATAAGCATTTGTTTCATCCAGCAACTTGTTGAATTCAAGATTCAGATTCATTTATTTGCCATTTGCAGTAAAACCACACTGGAATACATCCGCAAAAGTACCTTAAGATGTGTGTTTTGCAGGTTTGAAATAAATCAAATTAATCTTTTTATAAATGCAACATTCATATTAATCTTTCCCTTTTCCATACAACTTCAGGACTGAGGCTGTAGATCCAGGACTGAGGCTTTAGACCCAGGACTGAGGCTGTAGACCCAGGACTGAGGCTGTAGACCCAGGACTGAGGCTGTAGACCAGGCATGTCAAAGTCAAATACATCAGAGGGCCAAAAAAACTAATTTGCTGCGAGCCGAGGGCCGGAGTGGTTCAATGTTTAATAACTCATTGCCTACCAGCCCATTTCAGAACAGGTACTCCCATATTGCCAGCAGTTTCTGATGATTTTTATAGATTTTTCAAGACCCACCGAATATTGTGTACTATGACTATCTGAAATCCGAAACCAGATTCTGAAAGAATAGACTGTCTACTTTCATCAGCAAAAAGAATTTTGTTTCTAGCTGTTTTCAAACTATTCAGAGAGCGCTGCTGCCACCTGCTGGCTCGATTCAATATGCTCTCAAGCTTATCCCCATACATATTCGATATAATAGACATCTGGGAACATGAAAATAGCGGAAAACGCAATTGACGTAATAGTGCGTCAATGGCAGGCAACGGGCCATGTAAAATTCACTTTGACTTTGACACATGTGCTGTAGACCCAGGACTGAGGCTGTAGATGATGTTTTTGTGCAGATTGAAAACGGTTCAGTTTTCTCCAAGAGGAAGAATCAGGCGCTGGAGAAGATCGCCTTCACTTTAGTTTCTGTGCCTCATGGAAACGACATCTCTTCACTGTTCGAGCTCGACGCCACAACACTGCAACGAGCAGACTGTGTGGTGCCCAGGTCAGACACACACACACACACACACACACACACACACACACACACACACACACACACACACACACACATTTCTCCAACACATATAGACACACACACACTTTTCCAACACATATAGACACACATACACAAATTCACACACACACACTTTTCCAACACATATAGACACACATACACAAATTCACACACACACACACACTTTTCCAACACATATAGACACACATACACAAATTTACACACACACACACACACACTTTTCCAACACATATAGACACACTACACAAATTCACACACACAGATTCAGACACAGATACACCATAGACTGTAAATATTAATGGACGTAGTCACGCCTATCTCCGCCGTTCAAACTAATGTGCCACCACTGCAGCGGTCTATGAGCAGTTTCAAAATGGCCACGAGTGCCTTCAAAAAGTCCACAGCGACTAAACTAGACTGGTCCAAAAAATTCACCCCCCTCAGCATTGACACACATGTGGAACGGAGCTTTGGGCCAAGAGCCACTTTTGGACCATCCTGTAAACCTGTTTTCGAGACATCAGCTAATGCTATATGTTAGAATTGAATAATTCACTTGTGCTTGCTGTGAATTTTTTAAGTCTCTCGTTCAAATGAATGGAGTTGCGCCGGCTGACGCATGCACAGATGCGTTTTTTCACAATTTTCTTGTGGGCGGGGCCACTCGCGGCCATTTTGGATTGCTCCAGTAGAGCACATTTTTTGGCCCATTAGTTAGAACGGCGGAGATAGGCGTGACTCTGTCCATTAATATATACAGTCTATGGTACCGAGCTGCACTCGCCCAACATGAAAGCCTTGCGTAAGAGCCCCGCAACCGCCGGAGGGTCCGGACCCCCACTTTGAGAACCACTGCTTTAAAGTTTCTGTCGCAAAGAAGTTTCTAACAACTTCTTCTGATTCGAACAGAAACTCGTACGTGAGACTGCGGCACTTGTGCACGAACACATGGGTCACCAGCACCAGCACCGCCATCGACATGGAGGAAGAGCGGCCCGTCATGCTCAAGGTCAGCACCAGACTTTTACTTTGTTTATCATTTCATTTTTATTCATTCAAGAAGAAATTACACTATTTTCTCTTATTGTACATATAGTACTCACACACACACACCCGCTGCAGCTTACAGCCAAATCCTGTCAGACCTCTGAAGCTAAGCAGGGCAGGGCCTGGTCAGTACTCTGATGGGAGACCTCTGGGAACACCAGGAGCCACAGTGGGGCAGCTGTAAAGTGCCAAGCTTGTGGTTGTGTTCTTAGGCAAGACACTTCCCCCACACTAGAATGAGTCTGCTGTGTGTGTGAATGGTTGGTGGTGGTGGGAGGGGCTGGTGGCACAGACTGGCTGCCTTGCTTCTGTCAGTGTGTCCCAGGGCAGCTGTGTTTGGAGTGAATGTATAATGGCATGTGAAGTGTCTGCGTGTCAAAAAGCACTTATTATTATTATTATTATGATTATGATTATATACTTTATTGTATTACAGCTTTGAAATAGTAAATAAAGAATATAAAAGACGTCTGTTGGATCCATATTCACCTCTTGTTGAATCATCCTTCACTTTATTGTGTTTGAACAGATTGGCACGTGTCCCGCCAAAGAAGACAAAGAGGCGTTCGCCATCGTGTCCGTGGCTCGCTCCGAAGTCCGAGATTTAGATTTTGCAAACGACGCAAACAAAGTCCTGGAGTCGACTGTGCAGAAGCTGCGATACGGAAACATCACTCAGAACGAACGCAGGTCACTCTCATCTGCAACTCACTGAGAACACAAACAAGTACACCACAGTCTATACACAACTCAAAGTTCTGAACAAAACCACATACAAACAATGACATCATCAATAATCACTACAGAATTATTTTTCTCAGACAGAGAGGACCACACTCTCTCAGCCAATCAGCTCTCAGCCCAAAGAGTTTAGTACGGCGGCACGGTGGCTGAGTGGTTAATACTCTCGCTTCACAGGAAGAGGGTCCCGGGTTCGAAACCTGGTCGGAACAGGGTCTTTATGGGAAAAGTTTGCATGTTCTCCCCGTGTCTGTATAGGTTTTCTTCTAGTTGCTCGTTTTTCCACGACCACTAAATAAAACACGAACAAAAGGTAAAATCCTCCAGCTCTGGTCCTGACCCAGAGCATCAACATCTGACGGGTCCCTGCTGTTGCTACGGCGACCACTGCTGCTGACAGACGCCCAGTGGCATCAGGGTCAAGTGCAGAGGGATAAATAAACTGTACATTTATTTACAATATTCTCTCCAAAGATGAGGGGATTTCTAACCAGAGGATGTCGTCTTGTTGTGCGGCCTCTGATGTGTTTCTGGATAATCCCAGGTTTGTGACGAAGCTTCTGGAGGAGCTGATCTTCTTCGTGTGTGTGGTTTCAAACAACGGTCAGGACGTTCTGTCGGTCGCTACGTCGGCGCCAAACCGCGAGCGCCAGAAGCTGATGAGGGAGCAGAACATCCTGGAGCAGGTCAGACACAGCCTCAGACACTTCAGACGAGAGACTCTGGTGCTTAGACCTCGGCAGGAGGCGACATCAAAGACACGAGGAAAACAGAGGACGGGGACGAACAGGAAGGAGTCATAAAGATACTAACACAGTCAGATCAGTTCTGTCGTATTAAAGTAGCTCTCTTCTGCTCTGCCTCTTCTGTTTTATAAAAGTAGCTCTCTTCTGTTGTATAAAAGTAGCTCTCTGTTGTATAAAAGTAGCTCTCTCCCTCTTTTGTTGTCTAAAAGTAGCTCTCTGTTGTATAAAAGTAGCTCTCTACCGCTTCTGTTGTATAAAAGTAGCTCTCTGACTGTTGTTTAAAAGTAGCTCTCTGTCTCTTCTGTTTTTATAAAAGTAGCTCTCTGCCTCTTCTGTTGTACAAAAGTAGCTCTCAGATTGAAAAAGGTTGGATACCTCTGTGTTAAGGTGTCCAGTCTTCTCTGCTAACTGCTGTGACACAGTTCAGTAATGGTCCATACCATGTATAACCATCATACCATGTGTCTCTCAGATCTTCGGGATCCTCAAAGCTCCGTTCGAGGACCAGGGCGAGGGTCCGATGCTGCGTCTGGAGGATCTGGGCGACCAACGCTACGCTCACTTCAAATACATACTGCGCCTCTGCTACAGGATCCTGCGCCACTCGCAGCAGGACTATCGCAAGAACCAGGCAAGTCCTCTCACCTGGTCCTCAGACTCTACACCTGGTCCTCAGACTCTAAAGCCAGGGACCATGTGAGGACCTCCACTGCAATCTGTGTGGACTGTATCTCCATTGGGTCTAATCAGCCACCGATTGCGCAAGTCCTCCCACTTAAAAAGATGGTCTCTCTCGGGCCTCTCTCTGTCTTCTCTCTGGTCTCTCTCTCTGGTCTCTCTCTGGTCTCTCTCTGGTCTCTTTCTGGTCTCTTTCTGGTCTCTCTCTGGTCTCTCTCTCTGGTCTCTCTCTCTGGTCTCTCTCTGGTCTCTCTCTGGTCTCTCTCTGGTCTCTCTCTGGTCTCTCTCTAGTCTCTCTCTGGTCTCTTTCTGGTCTCTCTCTGGTCTCTCTATAGTCTCTCTCTGGTCTCTTTCTGGTCTCTCTCTGGTCTCTCTCTGGTCTCTCTCTGGTCTCTCTCTCTGGTCTCTCTCTGGTATCTCTCTGGTCTCTCACGTCCTTCCTTGTTCCCGGCAGGAGCACATAGCCAAGAAGTTCTCAATCATGCAGTCTCAGATGGGATACGAGATCTTGGCTGAAGACACCATCACTGCTCTCCTCCACAACAACCGCAAACTACTGGAGAAACACATCACAGCGAGAGAGATCGAGACCTTCGTCACCCTGCTCCGCCGCAACCGGGAGCCCAGGTGAGAGAGCGGATAGGAGAGACCAGAGAGGAGAGACCAGAGAGGAGAGAGACCAGAGAGGAGAGAGACCAGAGAGGAGAGAGACCAGAGAGGAGAGAGACCAGAGAGGAGAGAGACCAGAGAGGAGAGAGACCAGAGAGGAGAGAGACCAGAGAGGAGAGAGGAGAGAGACCAGAGAGGAGATAGACCAGAGAGGAGAGAGACCAGAGAGGAGGAGATGAGCGAGAGAGACCCTTCTCCTCTGGGAACTTTCTGGATGATTCTGATCTAGTTTCAGAACGATTCCAGTCGTGCATAATAAATAAAATGTGTGTTTTTAGTTTTCTCTATGATCCTGGTGTTTATGTGTTTATATTATATTTGTAAATCCAGATCTGAGCCATAAGAACTTTTACAGTTTTGGTTCCGTCCTGGTCCTTTGTGGTGATGTTTAGTGTGTTTGTGCAGGTTCTTGGATTATCTGTCAGACCTGTGCGTGTCCAACACCACCGCCATCCCAGTCACACAGGAACTCATCTGCAAGTTCATACTGAACGCAGCCAACGCTGACATCCTCATCCAGACCAAGTCAGTCACATCAGTGTGTATTTATATATGTGTATGGTATGTGGATATGTGTGTATATGCGTGTATGGAATGCGGATATCAGAATCATTTTTATTGCCACGTAAGTAACAGGAAGTCACGGACTTGAAAATTGCTTTGGCTCATGTGTGTAGGGTATGTGTGTACGTGTATATGTGTGTACGTGTAAATGTGTGTATATGCATAATATCACTCCGCATTACATACATATATATTTTGGAAGACTAGTATTGAAGTATTTACAGAATTTCCAGCCAAGAAACATGGCTACTACTTATTTTGTATGTGACCATGTGACCCTGGATCTCCTTCTCAGACTCATGTCCACAGAGACCCCCCTGGAGTCCAGTCTGCTGCAGGAGGAGGGGGAGGAGGAGGAGGTGTGGCTCTACTGGATCGATCACCACAAGGAGCCGCACGGAAAATCCATCCGCCACCTCGCCCAGGACGCCAAGCTCAACCACAAGAAGGAGGTGGACACCATGACCTACTACAGGTGATGTCACACCCTCAGGACACTACTATGACCTACTACAGGTGATGTCACACCCTCAGGACACTACTATGACCTACTACAGGTGATGTCACACCCTCAGGAACATGACTGTGTGATGTCAGGGATGTACCCCTGTTTTAAGTCATCAGTAAAAAAATGCTTTTTGACTTCTTTGATCACTTTGAAATGTGACATGTTTTGTTTCACGTGATGTATTTTGATTTGATTTATTTGGGAAAGCCCCTTGAGGCTCCTATGAACATCCACATTTACCACAGAACAAGTCTCCTCCTGTGGTGTGTGTATGGTATATGTGTGTACGTTTGTATGGTGTACGTGTGTATGGTGTACGTGTGTATGGTATATGTGTGTACGTGTGTATGTTATATGTGTGTACGTGTGTATGGTGTATGTGTGTACGTGTGTATGGCATATGTGTGTACGTGTGTATGGCATATGTGTGTACGTGTGTATGGTATATGTGTGTACGTGTGTATGGTATATGTGTATGATATATGTGTGTACGTGTGTATGGCATATGTGTGTACGTTTGTATGGTATATGTGTGTACGTGTGTATGGCATATGTGTGTACGTGTGTATGGCATATGTGTGTACGTGTGTATGGCATATGTGTGTATGTGTGTATGGCATATGTGTGTACGTGTGTATGGTATGTGTGTGTACGTTTGTATGGTATATGTGTGTACGTTTGTATGGTATATGTGTGTACGTGTGTATGGTATATGTGTATACGCGTGTATGGCATATGTGTGTACGTGTGTATGGCATATGTGTGTACGTGTGTATGGCATATGTGTGTACGTGTGTATGGTATATGTGTGTACGTTTGTATGGTATATGTGTGTACGTTTGTATGGTATATGTGTGTACGCGTGTATGGTATATGTGTGTACGCGTGTATGGTATATGTGTATACGCGTGTATGGCATATGTGTGTACGTGTGTGTGGTATATGTGTGTACATGTGTATGGCATATCTGTGTACGTGTGTATGGTATATGTATGCATGGTTTATGTGTGTACGTTTGTATGGTATATGTGTGTACGTGTGTATGGTATATGTGTATGGTATATATGTGTACGTGTGTATGGTATATATGTGTATCATGGTATATATGTGTACGTGTGTATGGTATATATGTGTATCATGGTATATATGTGTACGTGTGTATGGTATATGTGTGTACGTGTGTATGGTATATGTGTATGGTATATGTGTGTACGTGTGTATGGTATATGTGTACGTGTGTATGGTATATGTGTGTATGGTATATGTGTATACGTGTGTATGGTATATGTGTGTACGTGTGTATGGTATATGTGTGTATGGTATATGTGTATACGTGTGTATGGTATATGTGTGTATGGTATATGTGTACGTGTGTATGGTATATGTGTGTATGGTATATGTGTATACGTGTGTATGGTATATGTGTGTACGTGTGTATGGTATATGTGTGTATGGTATATGTGTATGGTATATATGTGTACGTGTGTATGGTATATGTGTGTATGGTATATATGTGTACGTGTGTATGGTATATGTGTGTATGGTATATGTGTGTATGTGTGTCCTCCCTCGGACCCCACTCCACTTTCACCACAAAACAGTCCATACACACAACTGCAGGTAGAATAATACAACTTTTACATTTTACAACCAAACATAAATGATCAAGGACAGACTAAAAACCAGGTGGGAAAACCCTACATTTACCAACAGTCTTCTCCATTTCTCTGTTAGTGTCTCTCACGGTCCTCCCCCCGGTCTGTGCCCGCAGGTACCAGCTGAACCTGTTCGCCCGCATGTGTGTGGACCGTCAGTATTTGGCCATAAACCAGATCTCCAGCCAGCTCCCCGTGGACCTGATCCTTCGCTGCATGTTTGACGACTGTTTGCCCTTTAACCTGCGCGCCGCCTTCTGTCGCCTGATGCTGCACATGCACGTGGACCGCGACCCGCAGGAGGCCGTAGTCCCCGTGCGCTACGCTCGCCTCTGGACTGAGATCCCGTCAGAGATCACCATTCACGAGTACGCTCCTCTGTCTACTCTAAGTCAGCACTGTGTCTCCCATCACAGCACTGACCAGGCCCTGTCCTGCTTAGCTTCAGAGGGACCCGAGCACACAAATAAACAGTCCCTTTCCTCAAACAGGTTTATTTAGAGCATAGAAGTGATATGTTTTCTAATGAATTTGAGGATCTACTTTCAACTCGATATAAAACTGAAAATCACACTAATTATTGTATTTGTATGTTTTTAGTTTATTTGACACATTGTGCAATAACTAACATTTCTCTAAATCAATCCATCAATGAAATCTTTTGTCAAGCACATTTAAAACAACGTTATACCGAAGTGCTGCACAGACACTAAACAACAGCACAATAAAAACACAGAAGTGTCCCTGGACAGGTTCAGAAGTCAGTACAATAATACTTTATACTTTCTAACCTAATACTTGTGTTCTTGTCTGTGTCACGAGTCGCTCTTCTGTCTGTGATCCAGGTCCGAGGACTTTCCTAAGCTGTCGATTCTCCAACAACAGATCAGAGAATAAAGCACACCTCACTTCATTGTAGAGTGTTTATAGCAGATCAGGGCAAACTGCGGGCTGGGGGCCACATGCGGCCCTATTCACACTCTTATGTGGCCCCTGGACCCTTTGTGTTGGTTCAATCAAAGCAAAACTTATGAAAACCCATTATCAATAAAAATTGTAATATAGAATACTTACTGCTCCGTGTCTAAAACAAACATAACTTTGATATTGTCAGAAAGGGTTCAGACCTGTGCTGTTTGTGGGAGTCTAAAATACTGCTTTAATGAATCTGTTTTTCCACCTGCAGCTTTGAGTACGAGTTGTCTGACGCCTCACAGGAAGAGATGAAGAGAAAGTTCTTCCCAATAAAGGAGTTTGTTGAAGAATACCTCAAAGATGTGGTCAGCCAACGATTCCCCTTTGAGGACAAGGACAAGAACGAGCTGACGCTGGAGGTGAAAAAGTGAAAGTGAACGTGTAGTTGTGTATTCTCTAACCCGAGCGTCTCCCGCAGGTCGTTAACTTGGCTCGGAACCTGGTTTACTTTGGCTTCTACAGCTTCAGTGACCTGCTGCGACTCACACGCACCCTCCTGGCCATTCTGGATATCGTCCAACACCCGCTCACCTTCATAAACAAACTCAGCAAGAGCCCAGAGGCCGGTGAGGGCTGCGTCTGCCGCGTCTGCTGCGTCTGCTGCGTCTGCTGCGTCTGCTGCGTCTGCTGCGTCTGCTGCGTCTGCTGCGTCTGCTGCGCCTGCTGCGCCTGCTGCGCCTGCTGCGCCTGCTGCATATGTTGCTTTATCTGTCCAGCTGTATGTTAGAGCTGTGTGTCTGTGGTTTTGTTTGAAGGTAACAACGTCCTGCGTACGATCCACGGCGTGGGGGAGATGATGACTCAGATGGTGATGAGCCGAGGGGTCCCCCACAGTCTCCCCGACTCCCCCCCCTCCCCCAGATACTCCAAAGGACACTTCCTCCCGGACAGCGAGGACCTGATGGTGATGGACACCAAGCTGAAGATCATCGAGATCCTTCAAGTAAGACTGAGGCTGTAGACCCAGGACTGAGGCTGTAGACCCAGGACTGAGGCTGTAGACCCAGGACTGAGGCTGTAGACCCAGGACTGAGGCTGTAGACCCAGGACTGAGGCTGTAGCCCCAGGGCTGAGGCTGTAGATCCAGGACTGAGGCTGTAGATCCAGGGCTGAGGCTGTAGATCCAGGGCTGAGGCTGTAGACCCAGGACTGAGGCTGTAGCCCCAGGGCTGAGGCTGTAGACCCAGGACTGAGGCTGTAGACCCAGGACTGAGGCTGTAGACCCAGGACTGAGGCTGTAGACCCAGGGCTGAGGCTGTAGACCCAGGACTGAGGCTGTAGACCCAAGACTTGATGATGATGATGATGATGCTTGTTCCTCCATAGTTCATCCTCAGCGTCCGCTTGGATTACAGAATCACGTATTTATTGTCAATTTACAAGAAAGAATTTGGAGAAAAGAACATATCGACGGACACGTTCTTCATCCGTGAGTTCAGACTTTTTTAGTGATTTTAAAGTCATTTATATTTATCTTTGATGTTCTTCGTTCCTCAGCCTCGGACCCGGACATCGACGAGATCGCTGCTCGAGCCGAGTCCATGTTCGCCGGAAGGTACAAGAACCAACGTGTGTGTGTGTGTGTCCTGATGTGTGAGTGTGTGTGTTCTGATGTGTGTGTGTGTGTGTCCTGATGTGTGTGTGTGTGTCCTGATGTGTGTGTGTGTCTGTCCTGATGTGTGTGTGTGTGTGTCCTGATGTGTGTGTGTGTGTGTGTCCTGATGTGTGTGTGTGTGTCCTGATGTGTGTGTTTGTCTGTCCTGATGTGTGTGTGTGTGTGTCCTGATGTGTGTGTGTGTGTGTCTGTCCTGATGTGTGTGTGTGTCTGTCCTGATGTGTGAGTGTGTGTGTCCTGATGTGTGTGTGTGTGTGTGTGTGTCCTGATGTGTGTGTGTGTCTGTCCTGATGTGTGAGTGTGTGTGTCCTAATGTGTGTGTGTGTGTCCTGATGTGTGTACGTGTGTGTGTGTGTCCTGATTTGTGTGTGTGTCCTGATTAGGGGTGGGAACCTAAGGGTACCTCACGATACGATACGATACACGATACAAAGCTCACGATAACGATACAAAGCTCACGATAACGATACAAAGCTCACAATAACGATATCACGATAACGATTTTATCAGGATATGACGATTATTGATATATTGGTCAGAAATATACAATATGCCAATTTAAGGCATAAATAAAAGAAAAAATGTGTGTGTGTCTGTTCTGATGTGTGTGTGTGTGTCTGTTCTGATGTGTGTGTATATCTGTACTGATGTGTGTGTGTCAATCCTGATGTGTGTGTCAGTGCTGATGTGTGTGTGTATGTCCTGATGTGTGTGTGTGTGTGTGTCCTGATGTGTGTGTGTGTGTGTCCTGATGTGTGTGTGTCAGTCCTGATGTGTGTGTGTCAGTCCTGATGCGTGTGTGTCTGTTCTGATGTGTGTGTGTCAGTCATTATGTGTGTGTGTTTGTGTGTGTGTCTGTTCTGATGTGTGTGTGTCTGTCCTGATGTGTGTGTGTCTGTCCTGATGTGTGTGTGTCTGTTCTGATGTGTGTGTGTGTGTGTGTGTCTGTTCTGATGTGTGTGTGTGTGTGTGTGTCTGTTCTGATGTGTGTGTGTCAGTCCTGATGTGTGTGTGTGTCAGTCCTGATGTGTGTGTGTCTGTGCTGATGTGTGTGTGTCTGTCCTGATGTGTGTGTGTCCGTCCTGATGTGTGTGTGTGTGTGTGTGTCTGTCCTGATGTGTGTGTGTCCGTCCTGATGTGTGTGTGTGTCTGTTCTGATGTTTGTGTGTGTGTATGTCTGTACTGATGTGTGTGTGTCAATCCTGATGTGTGTGTCTGTTCTGATGTGTGTGTCTGTCCTGATGTGTGTGTCTGTCCTGATGTGTGTGGGTGTGTCAGTCCTGATGTGTGTGTGTGTGTGTGTGTCTGTCTTGATGTGTGTGTGTCTGTCTTGATGTGTGTGTGTCAGTCCTGATGTGTGTGTTTCAGTCCTGTTGTGTGTTACAGCAGTGAAGTGTGTGTGTTGCAGTTGTTTGTTGTGTGTTGCAGTTGTGTGTTGTGTGTTGCAGCAGTGAGGTGTGTGTGTTACAGTTGTGTGTTGTGTGTTGCAGCAGTGAGGTGTGTGTGTTACAGTTGTGTGTTGCAGCAGTGAGGTGTGTGTGTTACAGTTGTGTGTTGTGTGTTGCAGCAGTGAGGTGTGTGTGTTACAGTTGTGTGTTGCAGCAGTGAGGTGTGTGTGTTACAGTTGTGTGTTGTGTGTTGCAGCAGTGAGGTGTGTGTGTTACAGTTGTGTGTTGTGTGTTGCAGCAGTGAGGTGTGTGCTGTGGAGCTGGATGATGAAGGAGGCCGGACCTTCCTGCGGGTCCTGATCCACCTGATGATGCAGGACTATCCTCCGCTGGTCTCTGGGTCTCTGCAGCTCATCTTCAAACACTTCAGCCAGAGATCAGAGCTGCTGCAGGCCTTCAAGCAGGTATACACTCATCAGGCGGCATCAGGGAGCATCAGGCAGAGATCAGAGCTGCTGCAGGCCTTCAAGCAGGTATACACTCATCAGGCGGCATCAGGGAGCATCAGGCAGAGATCAGAGCTGCTGCAGGCCTTCAAGCAGGTATACACTCATCAGGCGGCATCAGGGAGCATCAGGCAGAGATCAGAGCTGCTGCAGGCCTTCAAGCAGGTATACACTCATCAGGCAGCATCAGGGAGCATCAGGCAGAGATCAGAGCTGCTGCAGGCCTTGTGTGGTTGCCAGATAATTAAGTCTCCTTTTATCTGTGTGGTTGCCAGATAAATGCATGGATCTTATGTTTATGGTACTGTATGTGTGTGTTCCAGGTCCAGCTGCTGGTGTCGGAGCAGGATGTGAAGAACTATAAACAGATAAAGAGCGACTTGGACCAACTGCGTCTGACGGTGGAGAAGTCTGAGCTGTGGGTGGAGAAGAGCAGCGAGCTGGGGGCGCGGCCGAGCAAGGAGCAGACCATTGAGGTTATTATCATATAAATATATACATATATATATATGTATATGTGTGTTATTATATATTATATATACGTTGGTGACATGAATATGATATATACGTAAGTGACATGTCGTCGCAGCAGGAGGTGGTGCTGAGTCCAGTCCAGGACGGAGATCACAAACCACAGATCGACTGCAACAAAGGAAATAACTACAACATTGTAAAAGAGGTGAAGTCAAATCCTGGATCCAAACACTAATATATATATACATAATATATATATATATATATACACACACATTATGTATGGTATTCTAACTGTATACCTGTCCATGTCCCACGGTAGATCCTGATGCGGCTCAGTACCATGTGTAATCCTAATAAGAAGAGTCGTGTGCAGCAGCAGAGGCTCCTGAAGAACATGGGAGCTCACACTGTGGTCCTGGACCTGCTGCAGATACCATACGAGCAGGTGACACTATGACACACACTGGGACACACTGGGACTAGTGGTGCTTTCAGACCGGATCATGCGTTGCGTCGGGTTTCAATGCAAAGTCTATGGTGGGGCGCGTTCGACCGTCACAACGCACGGACCTCTCGGCACGCACGCACGACTGTTCAATAAAAACGCACGGACTTGGCGGGAAAGTGAAAAGGGAGGAGCAGGAGCGAAAAATCAACGCCCACAGGAGATGGATTCTGCTCATCCTTTCCTTGGGACGAGAGAGCAGCAAAGTAGTCACGGGGACATTAGCGGACTGAGCGAGCAGACTGAAAATACTCATAAACAGCCAAAACAGGACCCACACCAGACTTCACCAGAACGCAAACCAGGGTTGACAATGGGGGACTCTGTGCTTGTGAAAATATGCATTGTCATGCTCCCGTGACCTTATGCAACTGCTTCGAGTGTGTTCGCCGATGCGGAAATACCGTTTAATAATATGAAAAAACGTATGGTGCACCTCTGTGAACACATACTACTGTTATATAAAGCCCGTGGTAAGTCTCTGTTCAAAGACACGCTGCAAAGCTGAATATTGGAGAAGATCTGTCCACAAGAAGCTGCTAGCATAGCTCTGTTAGCATCAAAGCCGGCCGGCTACTTCCGGTACTTCCGGCTCGCGTCAGGACATCTCGGTGTGAAGACCCCTGCGTCTGAAAACTAGAGAATGCGCGTCTGGTGAGCGGGGCTTCAGCGTTTCAGCGTTGCCGGTCTGAAAGCACCATTAGACACACTGGGACACACACTAGGACTAGGACACACACTAGGACACACACTAGGACTAGGACACACTGGGACACACACTGGGACACACACTAGGACTAGGACACACTGGGACACACACTAGGACACACACTAGGACATGGACACACTGGGACACACACTAGGACATGGACACACTGGGACACACACTAGGACATGGACACACTGGGACACACACTGGGACACGGACACACTGGGACACACACTGGGACACGGACACACTGGGACACACACTGGGACTAGGACACACTGGGACTAGGACACACTGGGACACACTGGGACTAGGACACACTAGGACACACTGGGACACACTGGGACTAGGACACACTAGGACACACTGGGACAAGGACACACTGGGACTAGGACACACTAGGACACACTGGGACTAGGACACACTAGGACACACTGGAACTAGGACACACTAGGACACACTAGGACACACTGGAACTAGGACACACTGGGACTAGGACACACTAGGACACACTGGGACAAGGACACACTGGGACTAGGACACACTGGGACACACTGGGACTAGGACACACTAGGACACACTAGGACACACTAGGACACACTGGAACTAGGACACACTGGGACTAGGACACACTAGGACACACTGGGACTAGGACACACTGGGACTAGGACATACTAGGACACACTGGGACTAGGACACACTAGGACACACTGGGACTAGGACACACTATGACACACTGGGACTAGGACACACTAGGACACACTGGGACTAGGACACACTAGGACACACTGGGACTAGGACACACTAGGACACACTGGGACTAGGACACACTAGGACACACTGGGACTAGGACACTCTCTGACTTGTTCCTGTTTCTTCACAGACTGATGAGAAAATGAACAACATCATGAAACTCGCTCACACTTTTCTGCAGAATTTCTGTAGAGGAAATCCTCAGAACCAAGTGCTGCTGCACAAGCACCTGAACCTGTTCCTGACCCCAGGAGTAAGTACAAGCACCTGCTCCTGACCACAGGAGTAAGTACAAGCACCTGAACCTGCTCCTGACCACAGGTGTAAGTACAAGCACCTGCTCCTGACCACAGGTGTAAGTACAAGCACCTGAACCTGCTCCTGACCACAGGTGTAAGTACAAGCACCTGCTCCTGACCACAGGTGTAAGTACAAGCACCTGCTCCTGACCCCAGGAGTAAGTGTAACAAATGTCTGAGAAGAGTCATGTAAAACCATCTACTTTATTCTTGCAGCTTGCTTTTCACTTTATTATACATTATATTTATTATATTGGTATTACAATATGTTGTTTATATTTTAAAGTCACTAATATACATTTATGTCTGTTATATATATTTATTATTATATATGTGATGTTTAGTTGCTGGAAACGGAGACGATGCGCCACATCTTTATGGATAACTATCAGTTGTGTCATGAGATCAGTGACCGAGTCGTCCACCATTTTGTTCACTGCATCGAGACTCACGGGCGCCACGTCCAGTACCTGCGCTTCCTGCAGACCATCGTCAGAGCTGACGGCAAGTTCGTCAAGAAGTGTCAAGACAAAGTCATGACGGAGGTGAGTCTATCACTTTATCAGCGTTCCTCTGTGATCTGCACTGAAGGTTCAGTGTTATGCACCGCCCTCTGGTGGTTCTGATTGACAGAACTGTGGTTACACACGTAACCTTAGTTTTTATGTGTTTGTTGTATGTTGTTTTTGTGTGTTTAGCTGGTGAATGGCGGAGAGGACGTCCTGGTCTTCTATAACGAGCGCTCGTCGTTCCCGCTGCTGCTGCAGATGATGGGATCAGAGCGAGAGCGAGCGGACGAGGACGGGGCCCTGGTTTATCACATGACGCTGGTGGAGCTGCTCGCCGGCTGCACCGAGGGAAAGAACGTTTACACGGAACTAAAGTGTCACTCGCTGCTGCCGCTCGACGACATCCTCAAAGTGGTGGCAGACGCTCAGTGCATCCCAGAGGTGACGCTCCCATCATCCACTCTCTGGTCCACTCTCTGGTCCACTTTCTGGTCCACTCTCTGGTCCACTCTCTGGTCCACTCTCTGGTCCACTCTCTGGTCCACTCCCTGGTCCACTCTCTGGTCCACTCTCTGGTCCACTCTCTGGTCCACTCTCTGGTCCACTCCCTGGTCCACTCTCTGGTCCACTCTCTGGTCCACTCTCTGGTTCACTCTCTGGTCCACTCTCTGGTCCACTCTCTGGTCCACTCTCTGGTTCACTCTCTGGTCCACTCTCTGGTCCACTCCCTGGTCCACTCTCTGGTCCACTCTCTGGTCCACTCTCTGGTCCACTCTCTGGTCCACTCTCTGATCCACTCTCTGGTCCACTCTCTGGTCCACTCTCTGGTCCACTCCCTGGTCCACTCTCTGGTCCACTCTCTGGTTCACTCTCTGGTTCACTCTCTGGTCCACTCTCTGGTCCACTCTCTGGTCCACTCTCTGGTCCACTCTCTGGTCCACTCTCTGGTCCACTCCCTGGTCCACTCCCTGGTCCACTCTCTGGTCCACTCTCCCCACATCTGCCTCATCTGTGTTCGTTTTTTAATGGTTCTCTGTGTCCTCAGAGAACTACTGCTGTGATTTAGGGCGTTACAAAAATACGTAGACTTGAATTGAGTTTTTTCTGAATTACTCTGTGTTTTGTCGTCAGGTGAAAACTGCGTACGTGAACTTTGTGAATCACTGCTACGTGGACACAGAGGTGGAGATGAAGGAGATCTACACATCCAATCACATCTGGAAGCTCTTCGACAACTTCCTGGTCGACATCTCCAGTGTAAGAGTGTGTGTGTGTGTGTGTGTGTGTGCGTGTGTCTCTCTCCCTGTATACACATCTAATGTCTCCTGATGACTGTTCCTAATGTCTCCTGATGACTGTTCCTGATGTCTCCTGATGACTGTCCCTGATGTCTCCTCAGGTTTGCAACAGCACCACAGACCGTAACCACGCCAACCATTCTCTGGAGAAGTACGTGACGGAGACGGTGATGGCGATAGTCAAAGGCTTCTTCAGCTCGCCCTTCTCTGTCAACCACTCCAACCTACAGGTACTGTCCCTGTGTCACCCACTCCAACCTACAGGTACTGTCCCTGTGTCACCCACTCCAACCTACAGGTACTGTCCCTGTGTCACCCACTCCAACCTACAGGTACTGTCCCTGTGTCACCCACTCCAACCTACAGGTACTGTCCCTGTGTCACCCACTCCAACCTACAGGTACTGTCCCTGTGTCACCCACTCCAACCTACAGGTACTGTCCCTGTGTCACCCACTCCAACCTACAGGTACTGTCCCTGTGTCACACACTCCAACCTACAGGTACTGTCCCTGTGTCACCCACTCCAACCTACAGGTACTGTCCCTGTGTCACACACTCCAACCTACAGGTACTGTCCCTGTGTCACACACTCCAACCTACAGGTACAGTCCCTGCATATATAATAATAAATAATGCTAATCCCACAGCAGCAGTCCTGACTGAGCTTCTTCCAAAACACTAGAACACAGACTTTCTTTATTTTGCAGTGTTTGAAGGTTTTAGGAAACGTGTCTGGGCAGCAGAGAGACTCCAACTCCAAGGCCAGGTCCCAGGCCAGGGACCGCACGGGCGCGTGAAGGCGCAGTCTACGAGCTCCGCGTAAAAAGAGAGACACCAAGTTATGGCCCCCCACAGTACCGTTACCAACCAGGTCATGATAACATGAAATAGCAGCAACATATACCTTTAGAGTAGATGGGGCCCGACCTTCATCCAGGAGAGACTGAAGGAACTCCAGGACAACAGCCACCGGGCACGACACGGGATCCCGACCGCGGGAAGAACACCAGCGGGAGAACAACTTCCATCTGTTCTCATACAGCCGCCGAGTAGAGGCCGCCCTGGCATTCAGGAGTGTACGCCTGACAGGGCCAGTGACAAATAGTGCCTGCAGCTCGGGCCAGCCTACGGCCACATCCATAACTTGAGGCGGTGAGGACAGGGATGCCACATCTGACCGTCCAGCTGTGAGAGCAGATCCCGCCTGGGAGGGAGAGGCCAAGGGGGAGCCCAACAAAGTCTGAGTAGCAGTGGAAACCAAAACGGAGCCACCAGTAACAACCTGTGCCCCTCACGAAGGACCCTCTGGGGGGAAGGCGTACAGGAGGGCCTGAGGCCAACTGTGCGACAGGGCATCCTATAGGGATCTCCCAGTCACGTGACCCATAGCCGCGTGTCAGCCATTTTGACGGTATCCGTCCGCCGACTCTGCAACAATGGAGCTAAGCTAGCTAGTTCAAAAACTCTCTGGAACTACATGAAAACTGAACAAAGAATTCTGAACATCAGCTGTGAGTTACTCATTTATACCGAACCTAAATCCATCAGATCCTCTTCAAATGTGTCCTAAATATTAGTTTCATGTTAATGGTTACTTCCGGGTTTATCACGATCGCTTTTTGTTACATTAAAACAGTATTTTCGTCATGAATACGTTAAATAATTCTGAAAACCTCCGTGCACCCGGTATAAAGATATTCCTTTTGTCTGATCACGTCGCATCCAACTGCACAGCATCGCTCCGGCATGACAGGAACATCTCGCTGCTACCTGTAGTATCATCGGCGGGTTTGCATTTCTACACCGTCAAAATGGCTGCTCCAAATGGCGTGACGTCACGCGGGACGTCCCTATACATATATGTATACTAATAAATAGTGTTGAACATTACAGACAGTACAGGCCAGAGAACTGTAGAGCAGTAAAATCCACATGTATGTGTTTGTCCTCACGGTCCTCATGTGGCTGCTGTGGTCTCCATGGACTGTGTGGACACGTGCGGCCGTTATGTCAGATGTGAAAATATAATAATTTACAAACGTTGCTTATCCCGTGTGAATGCACTGCAAGATCTCAGATATCCTCCGCGATCATCACAAATCTCCAGGGGTCCACAGTAATACTAATCCAGTCCGAATAGGGCTTTAAAGACTGTATGCAGGGTTTGCATTAACAAACTGATACACACCTGATTATTGGGATTTAAACCATTTATCTTTTTAGACTGTTACACAAACCTGCTCTGGGACAAGTACAAGTTTTCAATTCAATCACAACAGTAGTTATCGTGGAGGTCTTTACAAAGCTGTCGATTAGCCAACACAGATCAGAGAATCAACAGTTCAAACAGACGCAATGCAATGATAAAAACAAAAAGTTACACACATGTGGCGCAGTCGTTAGCACAGAGAAGATCCTGGTTTTAAGTCCACCACCAGGCCTTTCTGTGTCGAGTTTGTATGTTCTTCCCATGTCAGTTTCCTCCTGGTGCTCCGGTTTCCCCTGCCATCAATAACATGCACAATGGAGTGTAATGAGTGACAGAATGGTGCCGGAGGCTTCGATGCTCCAGTGTCTCTCATTACCGTGTGGAGAGTGCTTGTAAAATTTGCTATATAAATAAAAATGAGTGGCTTACATCGTCATGGGTCCATAAGTGGCAGATGACCAATGTCCATAAATGGCATCAATACTTACATTTTGAACTATTTTCAGACCAACCAGTCCATCTTCATCAAGCTGCTGCAGTCCGCCTTCAGACTCTACAGCTGCTCCTGGATCTCCTCGGCTCAGAAGGCCAACATAGAAAGTTGTATAAAGACTCTGGCAGACGTCGGTGAGTGTGATTCTGACTCCGGTGTAGTGTCCATGTCCGTCAGTGATGGAGGCTCCTGTGTCTGCAGCGAAGGCTCGGGCCATAGCGATCCCTGTGGACCTGGACAGTCAGGTCAACACCCTGTCCAAGGTCCACACCAACATGATCCACAGAGCAGCCAAGGACTGGAGGACCTCTGCACGGAACCGGCCCCGCAAGGAGGCCTTCGGGGGCCCGGACTACCGCAATATCATCGAGAAGCTCCAGGTGACTGTGCTCTACTGCTGTCTGCAGAAGCACGCTCTTTAAGTATCTATCTTTTTAATTTACTTATTCATGTCGCTCTAATTGTTTCTTTTGGCCATACATCCTGTCAGACCTCTGAAGCTAAGCAGGACAGGGCCTGGTTAGTCCTGTGATAGGAGACCTCTGGGAACAGTAGGTGCCACAGTGAGGCGGCTGTAAAGTGCCAAACTGTGGTTGTGTCCTTAAGCAAGACACTTCCCCCACATTAGAATGAGTCTGGTGTGTGTGTGAATGGTTGGTGGTGGGAGGGGCCGATGGCACAGACTGGTTGCCTCGCTTCTGTCAGTGTGCCCCAGGGCAGCTGTGGCTACAGTAGTTTATCACCACCGTGTTTGGAGAGAGAGAATAATGATGTGAAGAGACTTTGAGCGTCCTGAAAAGCGCTGTATAAAACAATGAATTTGTATTATTATTTTGTTCAGTGTTGCCTTGTGTATGACCTGTGCTATACAAATAAACTGTCCTCGATGCCCCTTTACAATGGACTGTGGTGTGTGCAGGGCGTGGTGTCCTGTCTGGAGGAACAGTTCAGTCCAAAGGTCCAGGCCGAATTCTCAGTCCTGGTGGACGTCCTGCACAGTCCAGAGCTGCTGTTCCCAGAACCTGCCAGAGTCCGCTGTGAGAGCGGGGCCTTCATGTCCAAGTAAGACACCCACCACCCAGAGACATGTCCCAGGGAGACGCCACCCAGAGACATGTCCCAGGGAGACGCCACCCAGAGACATGTCCCAGGGAGACGCCACCCAGAGACATGTCCCAGGGAGACGCCACCCAGAGACATGTCCCAGGGAGACGCCACCCAGAGACATGTCCCAGGGAGACGCCATCCAGAGACATGTCCCAGGGAGACGCCACCCAGAGACATGTCCCAGGGAGACGCCACCCAGAGACATGTCCCAGAGACATGTCCCAGTAAGACACCACCCAGAGACATGTCCCAGTAAGACACCACCCAGAGACATGTCCCAGGGAGACACCACCCAGAAACATGTCCCAGGGAGACACCACCCAGAGACATGTCCAAGGGAGACACCACCCAGAGACATGTCCCAGGGAGACACCACCCAGAGACATGTCCCAGGGAGACGCCACCCAGAGACATGTCCCAGGGAGACGCCACCCAGAGACATGTCCCAGAGAGACACCACCCAGAGACATGTCCCAGAGACATGTCCCAGGGAGACACCACCCAGAGACATGTCCCAGAGAGACACCACCCAGAGACATGTCCCAGAGACATGTCCCAGTAAGACACCACCCAGAGACATGTCCCAGTAAGACACCACCCAGAGACATGTCCCAGGGAGACACCACCCAGAAACATGTCCCAGGGAGACACCACCCAGAGACATGTCCAAGGGAGACACCACCCAGAGACATGTCCCAGGGAGACACCACCCAGAGACATGTCCCAGGGAGACGCCACCCAGAGACATGTCCCAGGGAGACGCCACCCAGAGACATGTCCCAGGGAGACGCACCACCCAGAGACATGTCCCAGAGACATGTCACCACGCCATGTGTCTGTATCTTGGTTGAGAGTGAGTTAGGGTTCTGGGTTCGATTCCACCTCCAGGCCTTTCTGTGTGTTATTTATGTTCTCCCCGTGTCTGCATAGGTTTCCTCCAGGTGCTCCATGTGTTTATGTCTCTTTATCAAAGGGTAAAGATAATTAGTGAAATAACGTGTGTCCTCTTTCTCAGGCTGATCAAACACACCAAGAAGCTGATGGAGAAGGAGGAGAAACTGTGCATCAAAGTGCTGCAGACGCTCAGAGCAATGCTGGACAGGAAGGAAATCTTCCAGGAGTCTGTAAGTGTCTGAGCACCCACAGCACCCACATGGTCTCCCACATAGTCTCCCACATGGTCCGCAGCACCAGCAGCCACACCATCAAACCTCTGCACGAAGCACACCTTGTACGTGTGAGTAAAGTGCTGTGTTCCAGTCGTGGCATCAGGAGCCGTCGGCCTAGAGCCAGACGCCTCATCACTATTCTGTGGACCTCGCACTCTTACATAAGGCAGCGAGGCACATGAGGACACAGAGAGGGGGAGGGAGGGAGAGAGAGGGGGAGGGAGGGAGGGAGGGAGAGAGAGGGGGAGGGAGGGAGGGAGAGAATCGGCAGAAGAGAAGGAGCAGCAGGAGGAGGACTGGGGGATCACACTGAACGAACAAATCAATACTGCAGCAGTGAAAGGGGTACAGGCTGTCTGTGTGCACCCCCCCATCAGAGCCCAACAGAACACCCCCCCCCCCCCCCAATCAGAGCCCAACAGAGGACTGATGTGTAAGGGGGGGGTCCTGTTGCACTCTACGACCCTGAGAGGCAGAGAGTCGTCTGGAAAGTTCTGGCAAGTTGGCTCCAGCTGTGAGTCAGAGAGGGTGAAGTTAAGACACATGATACACAGGCTGTTGTGTAGTGAAGGTGTGAGAGTGTGTGTTTGGACATAGGAACGTTTGTGGTGTACACGTTTACTCAGGTTGCATGTAAAAGTTTTGTTGTCATCGTTCAGCTCATGATTCAACAGATGTGACTTAACATCAGGAGTTTCACTGAACACTGTGAGAGAGTGGCTCTGCAGACGCACACTGGTCGTGTGTGTGTGTGTGTCTGTGTGTCTGTGTGTGTGTGTCTGTGTGTGTTATTTCCCCGTCTCCCTGTATGTGGTGCTGCTGCCTCACTCACTGCTGTAATGAGGAGGAGGCTCAGACGGTGACAGCAGCAGCAGAGGTTGGTGGCTCCCCTGGGGTGCAGCGAGTGGGCAGAGGGGTGAGGGAGGAGGGGTGAGGGAGGGGGGGGAGGGGTGAGGGAGGGGGGGGCCATGTGAGGAGACATGTGAGCTCACGGCGGCAGAGCGAGGGATTGGAGAGGAGCGAGTGCTGAGTCCATGAGAGACGGGGAGGAAGGAAGAGGGGGGGCGCTTACGTAACAGCTGCAGTGGCTGAGGCTGCACGTGGACCATCACGTTCTCTCTCTCTATCTCTCTCTGTCTCTCTCCCTCTGTCTCTCTCTCCATCTCTCTCTCTCTCTCTCTCTCTCTCTCTCTCTGTCTCTCTCTCTTTCTCTTCCCCTCACTGCAAAAAGTGATAAAAAGTCAGATATTGCTCAAATTTGGCCAAATGTTTGTTAATCTGAGCACATTGTGACTGAGCCTTAAAACCAGATTTTCCAACGGGACAAAATCTGGATCTGGTTTTAAAAAGAAAAAGAAATATCTCCTTTGTAATGAGGAAGTAGAGCAACAGTTCATGAAACAACACTAAATGTGTCTGAATCTGGTTTTAAATCCAAATGTGTCAGATTAAGAGAAAAACCCTTAATTTTAGCATTTATTACCTCAAATTTGATCATTCTTTGAGGTGCTCTCTCTCTCTCTCTCTCTCTCTCTCTCTCTCTCTCTCTCTGCCTGGTCTCTCTCCCCCCCCCTCTCCTCTTCCCCTCTCTTTGTCTCGCTCTGCCACACACTGCCTCTCCTCGTGCATCTTTGGCTGAAGTTTCCATGGGTCACAGGAGGAGATTCACACTTACTGTAAATGTGATCAAATATGGAGAAAACTGAATCAAATCTGATCCAGATTTGCCATATAAATAATCCAGGCGCTATATAAATAAAGATGACTTCCTAACTCACTTATAGATGTGTATGGTTATCAGTCTAAGGTGGTGATGTCACGTAACATTTAATCATTCTCACATTTATATGAACTGTCATTATGTAATCTTCAATTCCTTCTGTTTCACACTCTCCTCATGGGTCTGTCTGTGAGCCTAACTCTCTCTGGTCTCTCTCTGGTCTCTCTCTCTCTGGTCTCTCTCTCTCTGGTCTCTCTCTCTCTGGTCTCTCTCTCTCTGGTCTCTCTCTCTCTGGTCTCTCTCTCTCTGGTCTCTCTCTCTCTGGTCTCCCCCTTTTCCCGGATCTCTCTCTCTGGTCTCTCTCTCTGGTCTCTCTCTCTGGTCTCTCTCTCTGGTCTCTCTCTGGTCTCTCTCTGGTCTCTCACTGGTCTCTCTCTCTGGTCTCTCTCTGGTCTCTCTCTCTGGTCTCTCTTTTGGTTTCTCGCTGTTCTCTCGCTGGTCCTACTCTCTCTCCTTCCTCTTTCTCTCTTGCCAACTTTCACACCTCCAGCTCAAGGCAAAGCAGATTTACAGATAGTAAGGAGCTCATACTCTGTATGTCCCAGAGAGAGAGACCAGAGACTGTGGAGGAAGCTTCTTTCCACTTTGTCTTTTCGGTCGTTACCCAAAGGGAAAGGAGCTTTGATTGCAGACACTGCTCCCTCTTCACCACAACATACAGCGGCCCCCACACTGCACTGATCCGTCTCAATCTCACTCCACACAAACATATAGTACAGAGTAAAAGTTTGGACACCCTTCCTCCTTCACTGAGTGTCTTTTCATGACTATTGCTGTAGATCCACACCAGGCTGTGTAAGGGCTGTTTGACCAATAAGGAGAGAGATGGTGCTGGGCCACATGACCTCCACAGTCACCGGACCTGAACCCAGTCCAGATGGTTTTGGAGACTTTTGAGGAACTGTTAATAACTTTATTAGTTTATTATTATCAGAGTTTTACTCATTTGGTTTGGGTCAAAAACAGAAGTGTTTTTCTTTCTCTCGAGGACTTTGTAAACAACTGGTTTGTTCTAGAGTCACAAGAACAACTGAACCAGCTGTTGTGTGTCTGTGGAGTGTGTGTCTGTGGAGAGAGTGTGTCTCAGTCCTGCTCTCAGTTCACTGCAGCAGTGTCCTGATGCTAATAGACTCTCCAGCAACTGAAGCAGAGAAATCCGCAGGACCGGACGGGATCAGTCCCAGGCTGCTGAGGACCTGTGCAGACCAGCTCTCTGGGGTCCTCAGCTACAACCTGAGCCTCAGCCTGGAGAAGGTCCCTGTCCTGTGGAAGACCTCCTGTGTGATCCCGGTCCCAAAAACAGCGCACGCCAAGGAACCGGCTCACTACAGACCAGTCGCAATGACCTGATGAAGACCATGAAGCGGCTCATCCTCACCCATCTCCGCTCCATGGTCAGCCCTGACCCACCTGGAGCCTGCAGGGGGCGCTGTGAGGGTCATGTTTTTTGACTTCTCCAGCGCTTTCAACACCATCAGGCCGGCACTGCTGCGGGGGAAGATGGAGGACGCGGGAGTTGACAGTAGCCTCACTGCATGGACCATCAACTACCTCTCAGAGCGACCACAGTACGTGCGGCTGCAGCTGTGAGTCTGAGGTGGTAGTCTGCAGCACTGGGGCCCCTCAGGGCACTGTCCTCTCACCGTTTCTCTTCACCATCTACACCTCAGACTTCACACACGACACACACAGCTGTCACCTGCAGAAGTTCTCCGACGACTCCGCCATCGTGGGCTGTGTGTCTGAGGGGAACCAACTGGAATATCAGTCGGTTATCAAGGACTTTGTCGACTGGTGTGAGCGCAACCACTTGTGCTTGAACACCAGTAAGACCAAGGAGATGATCATCGACTTCAGGAGAAAACCACTTTCCCACACGCTGCTGAACATCCAGGGGGAGGACATTGAGCTGGTGGACAGCTTCAAGTACCTGGGTGTTCACATTAACAATAAACTGGACTGGTCCCATAATACAAACGCCCTGCACAAGAAGGGCCAAAGTCGCCTCTTCCTTCTGAGGAGGCTGAGGTCCTTCGGAGTGAGCAGGCCTCTGCTCAGGACTTTTTATGACTCTGTGGTAGCATCTGCCATTTACTATGCTGCCGTGTGTTGGGCCCCGGGCAGCACAGAGCGGGACAGAAACAGACTGAACAAGCTGGTCAGGAGGGCCAGCTCCACTCTGGGCTGCTCCCTGGACTCTGTGGAGGAGGTGAGGGACAGGAGGCCCCTGGACTCTGTGGAGGAGGTGAGGGACAGGAGGTGCTAGTCAAAGCCACCTCCATCATGAACAACACCTCCCACTGCACAGGACTGAGGAGGAGCTTCCACTCCTTCAGTGGAAGACTGAGACATCCTCAGTGTAAGAAGGAGCTCTACCGCAGGGCCTTTATCCCCACCGCTGTCAGACTGTACAACAAGTCACTTTAAGACACTGCACTAAGACTGATAAAACCTGCACTACTATTGACACTTCTTTCTAGTCGCCACTTTCTTGTACATAATATATCCTGCATTAACATGTGTTCCTGTCCTTGGGACATGTACATTTCTCCAGTGTGAGATTCATAAAGTCTTATCTGTCATTGATGTCTATCAGTGGCTAAACGTCACACTAAAGATGTGATGTTTATAGTAAATATGAGTCTATAAAGATTTCGCTGCTGTGTTGTTTTGATTTCTGAATCGATAATTGTCACATGATTATCATCGTCATCGTCACATGATTATCATCGTCATGGTTTCAGGTTTCGGCACATGTCTGTGTTTTGTCCCACAGTGAAATGTGATTCTTGTTTTTTTCCTGCTTGAGTCGTGTGATGTGACATCACATGTATCCCATGGTTCCTTTGAAATGTTCTAAAATCCATGTAATCAAAGTCTCTAAAGATGTGTTTTGTTTCCAAACCGATCATAAAAGTTTAATCTGAGACAGATCTTTGTTTCTCTGAACTCAGAGCCACAGAGTTCTGAGAAGTTGGGCCTGAACCAGAGCAGACTCTCCAGACCACAACTTTAGGATTTCATATGTGTGTGTGTGTGTGTGAGAGACCAGCAAGAGACCATGGGAGGATATGGCAAAAAGAACTATCATTGACAAGAAACTAGCCCTGTGTTAAAGGCTGGAATGCTGCATTGGTCATTCTTGATACACACATAATATACACAACCACACAACTGGACACGCACACAACTTGACACACACTGTTCTTTTGCTGGTCTCTTGCTGGTCTCTCGCTGGTCTCTCGCTGGTCTCTTGCTGGTCTTTTGCTGGTCTCTCGCTGGTCTCTCGCTGGTCTCTCTCTGGTCTCTCGCTGGTCTCTCTCTGGTCTCTCGCTGGTCTCTCTCTGGTCTCTTGCTGGTCTCTCGCTGGTCTCTCTCTGGTCTCTCGCTGGTCTCTCTCTGGTCTCTCGCTGGTCTCTCTCTGGTCTCTCGCTGGTCTCTCTCTGGTCTCTCGCTGGTCTCTCGCTGGTCTCTCTCTGGTCTCTTGCTGGTCTCTCTCTGGTCTCTTGCTGGTCTCTCTCTGGTCTCTTGCTGGTCTCTCGCTGGTCTCTCTCTGGTCTCTTGCTGGTCTCTCTCTGGTCTCTTGCTGGTCTCTCTCTGGTCTCTCTCTGGTCTCTTGCTGGTCTCTCGCTGGTCTCTCTCTGGTCTCTTGCTGGTCTCTCTGGTCTCTTGCTGGTCTCTCTGGTCTCTCTCTGGTCTCTTGCTGGTCTCTCTCTGGTCTCTTGCTGGTCTCTCTCTGGTCTCTCTCTGGTCTCTTGCTGGTCTCTCGCTGGTCTCTCTCTGGTCTCTCGCTGGTCTCTCTCTGGTCTCTCGCTGGTCTCTCGCTGGTCTCTCTCTGGTCTCTCGCTGGTCTCTCGCTGGTCTCTTGCTGGTCTCTCGCTGGTCTCTCGCTGGTCTCTTGCTGGTCTCTTGCTGGTCTCTCTCTGGTCTCTTGCTGGTCTCTCTCTGGTCTCTTGCTGGTCTCTCTCTGGTCTCTTGCTGGTCTCTTGCTGGTCTCTTGCTGGTCTCTCGCTGGTCTCTCTCTGGTCTCTCTCTGGTCTCTCGCTGGTCTCTCTCTGGTCTCTTGCTGGTCTCTTGCTGGTCTCTCTCTGGTCTCTTGCTGGTCTCTCTCTGGTCTCTTGCTGGTCTCTCTGGTCTCTCTCTGGTCTCTGCTGGTCTCTCTCTGGTCTCTCGCTGGTCTCTTGCTGGTCTCTCTCTGGTCTCTCTCTGGTCTCTTGCTGGTCTCTCTCTGGTCTCTTGCTGGTCTCTCTCTGGTCTCTTGCTGGTCTCTCTCTGGTCTCTCTCTGGTCTCTTGCTGGTCTCTCTCTGGTCTCTTGCTGGTCTCTTGCTGGTCTCTCTCTGGTCTCTCTCTGGTCTCTCTCTGGTCTCTCTCTGGTCTCTCTCTGGTCTCTCTCTGGTCTCTTGCTGGTCTCTCGCTGGTCTCTCTCTGGTCTCTTGCTGGTCTCTCTCTGGTCTCTCTCTGGTCTCTTGCTGGTCTCTCTCTGGTCTCTCTCTGGTCTCTCTCTGGTCTCTCTCTGGTCTCTTGCTGGTGTGCAGTGTTTGGGCCTGATCCGCAGTGTGGCGTGCCGCTGCACATTTTAAAGCTCACACGTCTGGTTCTCGCTTTTGTTTGCTCCGTCGCCGCCTCCGCCCCCTCCCCCCTCCGCCCCCTCCCCCCTCCGCCCCCTCCCCCCTCAGCTGCCCCCCCCCCCTCCCCCACCGGCTTCACCCCTGTCAGCTCCTCTCTCTCTCTTACATCACCTGACTGGAGGTTTGTCAGCGCTGGTCGATGCATCTCTGTTAAATCTGAAACTCAAATGTGAGAGAAGTCTCGGTCTCGTTCTGGTCTCAGATCTTTGTCTCTGCAGAAGGCCTTAAACTAATGAATGAGTGAATCATAACATCATCCGTTAGTTTGAGGACTTCCAGTTTCTTTCTTTTGTCTCATTTTAACAATGTAGTAAAATCCATGAAAACAGTTTGTTTCTTGAGCATGAATGAGGACCGCTCTGACTCAGAGCAAAGGGTCAAATAGTGACTCATAGGGATCTTTCGTACCTGTGAGAAATGTTACCTTTTCTGTGATTAATATTTATGAAGCTTTAATCGTGTTTAATCAACATTTGACGACTGTTGAAAGGGTAGATTCACAGTGGAGTGTGTTTGTAGTTGTGTGTGTGTGTAGTTTTGTATGTCTGTGTGTAGTTGTGTGTGTGTGTGGTGGAGTGTGTGTTCGCGGCTGCTGCAGACGGAGTCAGACGAGTGCAGGTGGTGACTGCAGATGAGTGTTCTCTGACTCTGGGGCCACAGACACACACAGTCTCACACACACGCATACACACACACACGCATACACAGACACACACAGTCACACACACGCATACACACACACACGCATACACAGACACACACAGTCTCACACACACACGCATACACAGACACACAGACACTCACACACACTTTGGGCTGACGCTGAAGATTCTTCCCTGAGTCTGAGGATCTCTGGATCTGGATCTTGTTTCTATAAAGGCCATTGGGACAATTCCTCTGGTCTGGGGCTGGGCCTGGGTCTGGGTCTGGGGCTGGGTCTAGGGCTGGGTCTGGGGCTAGGTCTGGGTCTGGGGCTGGGGCTGGGGCTGGGGCTGGGACTGAGCAGACTGTGGTGGTCTCTCTCCAGATACAAATGTAAATAATTAAACTGGATCATTCTGGTGGAATTGGTCATTTATAAAAACAGGATTCTTAAAGACTTGATCCACTGACACTGGTCTAGAACAAGGGCTGGGGTCTGAACTCTGAGTCCTGAATCTAAAACCAACTTATATTGAGGACAACGCGGTCCTTTACGAAACATGATCCAGCTTCAAACTTCTTCACACTTTGTCAAACCTTGTTTTCTTTGCTGCATCTTCCTCAGACTGGGTTTAACGATGGATGTTTCTCTGCAGGGAAACGAGTTACGGAAGATCCTCCTCACTCGATACTTTGGGAATCAGAAGCTTCTGTCCAAGACGGAGCACAGCATCGGAACCTCCCCCGGCTTCAAACCCTCTGCTGCAGGTAAAGGACTGAGGCTGTAGACCCAGGACTGAGGCTGTAGACCCAGGACTGAGGCTGTAGACCCAGGACTGAGGCTGTAGACCCAGGACTGAGGCTGTAGACCCTGGACTGAGGCTGTAGACCCTGGACTGTAGGCTGTAGACCCAGGACTGAGGCTGTAGACCCAGGAATGAGGCTGTAGACCCAGGACTGAGGCTGTAGACCCAGGACTGAGGCTGTAGACCCAAGTGTTGTTTTATGTCTAATTCATGACAAACTGTTGTCATGTTGTGCGTCATGTTGTGCGTCATGTTGTGCGTCATGTTGTGCGTCCTGTTGTGCGTCCTGTTGTGTGTCCTGTTGTGTAGCTGTGTCCCCGGTGTGTGACATGGACAGGCCCTGCTCCTCTCTGGTGGAGATCCAGTGTCTGTTGGACGCAGTCGGGGCCTCGGAGCTCGTCATCGACCTCATCGTCAGCACAAAGAACCACCCTGTGTTTAACGAGAGCATCCTCCTGGGGATCGCACTGCTGCGGGGCGGCAACACACAGATACAGGTGACACACACGCACGCACACACACACATATACACACACACACACATGCACACAGACTGAGCTTGTTATCGGTGCTGCTCCAAACCCTGTGGAGTCCAAAAGCTTCTTAGTCCTTCTCCCTCTCTTCAACATCCTGTATTTATCCTGTGTTTGTGCCACAGAACTCCTTCTACCAGCAGCTGTATTTATCCTGTGTTTGTGCCACAGAACTCCTTCTACCAGCAGCTGTATTTATCCTGTGTTTGTGCCACAGAACTCCTTCTACCAGCAGCTGTATTTATCCTGTGTTTGTGCCACAGAACTCCTTCTACCAGCAGCTGTATTTATCCTGTGTTTGTGCCACAGAACTCCTTCTACCAGCAGCTGTATTTATCTTGTGTTTGTGCCACAGAACTCCTTCTACCAGCAGCTGTATTTATCCTGTGTTTGTGCCACAGAACTCCTTCTACCAGCAGCTGTATTTATCTTGTGTTTGTGCCACAGAACTCCTTCTACCAGCAGCTGTATTTATCTTGTGTTTGTGCCACAGAACTCCTTCTACCAGCAGCTGTATAAACAGAAGAAGTCCGAGCGGTTCTTTAAGGTGTTCTTCGACCTCATGCAGCTGGCTCAGCAGGAGATCAGGGCCACTGTCTCTGTCAATATGTTCGAGGTCAGCAGCAGGAGGAGGGAGGACGAGGGAGAAGGAGGCGCCAGATACAAGAACGGTAAGGCTTTCTCCTCCCACCTCCATCATGAAGGAGGCTCCCTCTCCCTCCTGATGAGGGGACTGTATCAGTTCCTCTGATCTGGGAGGTCCTTGGTCCTGAGTCTGAACTAAGTGTTAAAGTCAGAGGTCAGAGGTCATGTGACACCACAAGCCTTTTGTGGCAGAACTGGCACCATTTACATGTCTATCACCCCCTCTCTCCCCCATCACTCCCTCTCTCCCCCATCACTCCCTCTCTCCTCCATGGTGTTGTCCAGTGACCAATCAGATCGCACAGATCTAACATAAACTGTGTGATCTTCTTTCCTGTGGTCAGGGAGAGACTCGGGGCTCCACCTGAGGGAGGAGATGCGAGGGCAGCTGAAGGAGGCGTCCTCTGTCACCTCCAAGGCCTTCTGCTCCTACAGGAAGGAGCTGGACCCTGACATGGAGAACCCAGGCCCCAACAGCGAGGTCCAGGAGGAGGTGGCAGAGGAGACGCAGATGTCCGCCTCCATCTCCATCATGAAACCCATCCTCCGATACCTCCAGCTGCTCTGCGAGAACCACAACTCAGAGCTGCAGGTACTTCTGTAGTACTACCATAAGGAATACTGTGAAGGATCCTTGTACTTCTGTAGTACTACCATAAGGAATACTGTGAAGGATCCTTGTACTTCTGTAGTACTACCATAAGGAATACTGTGTAGGATCCTTGTACTTCTGTAGTACTACCATAAGGAATACTGTGAAGGATCCTTGTACTTCTGTAGTACTACCATAAGGACTACTGTGTAGGATCCTTGTACTTCTGTAGTACTACCATAAGGAATACTGTGAAGGATCCTTGTACTTCTGCAGTACTACCATAAGGAATACTGTGAAGGATCCTTGTACTTCTGCAGTACTACCATAAGGAATACTGTGTAGGATCAAGGCAAAATTTCACCCCCTGTAATATTCTCGTTTATGCTCATCATAAAACTCCAGATTTTGAGACCTGGAATAAACTCTAAATAATAACAATACCAGTTTCTTACAAACCTCTTCTTCTGGTGTTTCACTGACTCTTCATGGTCCGTCTCCTTCAGAACTTCCTCCGGAACCAGAACAACAAAACCAACTACAACCTGGTGTGTGAGACGCTGCAGTTCCTGGACTGTATCTGCGGCAGCACCACGGGGGGTCTGGGTCTGCTGGGTCTCTACATCAACGAGGGCAACGTGGAACTGGTCCGACAGACGCTGGAGACCATCACCGAGTACTGCCAAGGACCTTGCCACGAGAACCAGGTGAGGACTGAGACTGTAGACCCAGGACTGAGGCTGTAGACCCTGTAGACCCAGGACTGAGGCTGTAGACCCAGGACTGAGGCTGTAGATCCAGGACTGAGGCTGTAGATCCAGGACTGAGGCTGTAGATCCAGGACTGAGGCTGTAGACCCAGGACTGAGGCTGTAGACCCAGGACTGAGGCTATAGATCCAGGACTGAGGCTGTAGACCCAGGACTGAGGCTGTAGACCCAGGACTGAGGCTGTAGACCCAGGACTGAGGCTGTAGACCCAGGACTGAGGCTGTAGACCCAGGACTGAGGCTGTAGACCCTGTAGACCCAGGACTTTCATTATAATTACACATTTATAATATCATGTGAATTATTGTATTTTCTACTTTAAAAAATACTTTCTAGATTCATGAATAGTCAAAGTAAATAATCATTACATTGTGTTTCCAAAAATGCAATTTCTTGATTGTGAGATGTCTTAAACTCATAAATGTGTGTGTCTTTGTGTGTGTGCGTGTCTCTGTTTGTGTGTGTGTGTGTCTCTGTGTGTGTGCGTGTCTCTGTTTGTGTGTGTGTGTGTGTGTCTCTCTGTGTGTGTGTGTGTGTGTCTCTGTGTCTCTGTGTGTGTGTGTCTGTGTGTGTGTGTGTGTCTGTGTGTGTGTGTGTGTGTGTGTGTGTCTGTCTCTGCAGTCGTGTATCGCTCGACACGAGTCCAATGGCATCGACATCATTATCGCACTAATAGTGAACCCCATAAACCCTCTGGGAAAGAACCGCCTGGACCTGGTTCTGGAGCTGAAGGTAAGAGTCTGTTACTGCTCCAGGGACAGGAGCTGTATATATGAATATATACTGTGTATATATACAGTGCCTTGCGAAAGTATTCGGCCCCCTTGAACCTTTCAACTTTTCGCCATATTTCAGGCTTCAAACATAAAGATATAAAACATGTATTTTTTGTCATGAATCAACAACAAGTGGGACACAATCGTGAAGTGGAACGAAATTTATTGGATAATTCAAACTTTTTTAGCAAATAAAAAACTGAAAAGTGGGGCGTGCAATATTATTCGGACCCTTTACTTTCAGTGCAGCAAACTCAGTCCAGAAGTTCAGTGAGGATCTTTGAATGATCCAATGTTGTCCTAAATGACTGATGATGATAAATAGAATGCCCCTGTGTGTAATCAAGTCTCCGTATAAATGCACCTGCTCTTTGATAGTCTCAGGGTTCTGTTTAAAGCGCAGAGAGAACCATGAAGACAAAGGAACACACCAGGCAGGTCCGAGATACTGTTGTGAAGAAGTTTAAAGCCGGATTTGGATACAAAAAGATTTCCCAAAACATCTCAAGGAGCACTGTGCAAGCAATTATATTGAAATGGAAGGAGTATCAGACCACTGCAAATCTACCAAGACCCGGCCGTCCCTCCAAACTTTCATCTCAAACAAGGAGAAGACTGATCAGAGATGCAGTCAAGAGGCCCGTGATCACTCTGGATGAACTGCAGATAACTACAGCTGAGGTGGGAGAGTCTGTCCATAGGACAACAATCAGTCGTGCACTGCACAAATCTGGCCTTTATGGAAGAGTGGCCATTTCTCAAAGATATCCATAAAAAGTCTTGTTTAAAGTTTGCCACAAGACACCTGGGAGACACACCAAACATGTGGAAGAAGGTGCTCTGGTCAGATGAAACCAAAATCGAACTTTTTGGCCACAATGCCAAACGATATGTTTGGCGTAAAAGCAACACAGCTCATCACCCTGAACACACCATCCCCACTGTCAAACATGGTGGTGGCAGCATCATGCTTTGGGCCTGCTTTTCTTCAGCAGGGACAGGGAAGATGGCTGAAATTGATGGGAAGATGGATGGAGCCAAATGCAGGACCATTCTAGAAGAAAACCTGTTGGAGTCTGCAAAAGACCTGAGACTGGGACGGAGATTTATCTTCCAACAGGACAATGATCCAAAACATAAAGCCAAATCTACAATGGAATGGTTCACAAATAGACGTATCCAGGTGTTAGAATGGCCAAGTCAAAGTCCAGACCTGAATCCAATCGAGAATCTGTGGAAAGAGCTGAAGACTGCTGTTCACGAACGCTCTCCATCCAACCTCACTGAGCTCGAGCTGTTTTGCAAGGAAGAATGGGAAAGAATTCCAGTCTCTCGATGTGCAAAACTAATAGAGACATGCCCCAAGCGACTTGCAGCTGTAATTGCAGCAAAAGGTGGCGCTAAAAAGTATTAGCGCAAGGGGGCCGAATAATATTGCACGCCCCACTTTACAGTTTTTTATTTGTTAAAAAAATGTACGTTTACCAATAAATTTCGTTCCACTTCACGATTGTGTCCCACTTGTTGTTGATTCTTGACAAAACATTTAATTTTTATATCTATATGTTTGAAGCCTGAAATGTGGCAAAATGTTGAAAGGTTCAAGGGGGCCGAATAGTTTCGCAAGGTACTGTATATATAACTACACATATATACGTCATATATATATACAGTATGTGTATATATATATACATATATATATATATATATATATATATAACTACACATATATACGTCACATATGTGTATATAAAGGGACTATAGTGAGGGAAGGATGGAGTGTGAGAATGAAGGCGGATCCACAGCATGTGCAGTGATGCGGTCGCTGTATCGGAGCAGCGTCTGCAGTCAGAGCTGTATCGGACCCTCACCTCTGGTCATGAGCTTTGGGTAATGACTGAAAGAATGAGGTTGTGAATACAAGCGGTTGAAATGAGCTTCCTCTGCAGAGTGGCTGCTCCCTTAGAGATAGAGGAGCTCAGTGTAGAGCCACTGCTCCTCCACGTCGAGAGGAACTAGTTGAGGTGGCTCATCTGTTCAGGATGCCTCCTGGACGCCTCCCTGGGGAGGCGTTCCGGGCACGTCCCACCGGGAGGAGACCCCGGGGAAGACCCAGGACACAGAGGGACTATGTCTCTCTCCGGGAACCCCTTGGGGTCGGACGAGCTGGAGGAAGTGTGTGAGAGAGAAGTCTGGGCGTCTAATGTTTGCTTTGATCTGTACTTCAGAACAACGCCTCCAAGCTGCTGCTGGCGATCATGGAGAGCCGCCATGACAGTGAAAACGCAGAGAAGATCCTCTACAAGATGAGGCCCACTGAGTTGGTGAGAAGACCCGCACCAGTTAGAATCATTATAGTAGAAGTGTGTGTTTGTCATAGTGTCAGAACGACCCGCCTTTAACCCGCCCTTTGAGGCACTAGAGCTTAAGATGGAGATGATTAGACAGCAGTCAGAGTAAACTGTTGTGGATCAGCTGAAGAGGATCCACAGGAGACCAAACTTCATGATAATAACCACACAGGAGACAATACTTCATGATAATAACCACACAGGAGACAATACTTCATGATAATAACCACACAGGAGACAATACTTCATGATAATAACCACACAGGAGATAATACTTCATGATAATAACCACACAGGAGACAATACTTCATGATAATAACCACACAGGAGATAATACTTCATGATAATAACCACACAGGAGATACTTCATGATAATAACCACACAGGAGACTATACTTCATGATAATAACCACACAGGAGACCATACTTCATGATAATAACCACACAGGAGATAATACTTCATGATAATAACCACACAGGAGATACTTCATGATAATAACCACACAGGAGACCATACTTCATGATAATAACCACACAGGAGACCATACTTCATGATAATAACCACACAGGAGACCATACTTCATGATAATAACCACACAGGAGACCATACTTCATGATAATAACCACACAGGAGACCATACTTCATGATAATAACCACTCAGGAGATAATACTTCATGATAATAACCACGCAGGAGACAATACTTCATGATAATAACCACACAGGAGATAATACTTCATGATAATAACCACGCAGGAGATAATACTTCATGATAATAACCACGCAGGAGACAATACTTCATGATAATAACCACACAGGAGACAATACTTCATGATAATAACCACACAGGAGACAATACTTCATGATAATAACCACACAGGAGACAATACTTCATGATAATAACCACACAGGAGACAATACTTCATGATAATAACCACACAGGAGATAATACTTCATGATAATAACCACATAGGAGATAATACTTCATGATAATAACCACACAGGAGACAATACTTCATGATAATAACAACACAGGAGATAATACTTCATGATAATAACCACACAGGAGATACTTCATGATAATAACCACACAGGAGACCATACTTCATGATAATAACCACACAGGAGACCATACTTCATGATAATAACCACACAGGAGACCATACTTCATGATAATAACCACACAGGAGACCATACTTCATGATAATAACCACACAGGAGACCATACTTCATGATAATAACCACGCAGGAGATAATACTTCATGATAATAACCACGCAGGAGACAATACTTCATGATAATAACCACACAGGAGATAATACTTCATGATAATAACCACGCAGGAGATAATACTTCATGATAATAACCACGCAGGAGACAATACTTCATGATAATAACCACACAGGAGACAATACTTCATGATAATAACCACACAGGAGACAATACTTCATGATAATAACCACACAGGAGACAATACTTCATGATAATAACCACACAGGAGACAATACTTCATGATAATAACCACACAGGAGACAATACTTCATGATAATAACCACACAGGAGACAATACTTCATGATAATAACCACACAGGAGACAATACTTCATGATAATAACCACACAGGAGATAATACTTCATGATAATAACCACATAGGAGATAATACTTCATGATAATAACCACACAGGAGACAATACTTCATGATAATAACAACACAGGAGATAATACTTCATGATAATAACCACACAGGAGACAATACTTCATGATAATAACCACACAGGAGACAATACTTCATGATAATAACCACGCAGGAGACAATACTTCATGATAATAACCACACAGGAGATAATACTTCATGATAATAACCACACAGGAGACAATACTTCATGATAATAACGAGCTGTGTAACAAGAGTGAAGCTCTGATCATCAGTTTTTTTTACCAATGTGTTAAAAATATGTTTGAAAATGTCTCCATTACTCCATGTGGATGACAGACCTGTCGTAGTTCACTAGTTCTGTCCCAGAGCAGCCTGTCCTGGCTGCTCTGGGACAGGCGTGGCTGAGTGGTTAGCCCTCTCACTTTTCAGCAAATAAGTCCAAATCCCAGTCGTAAAAGGACCTTTTTGAGTGGAGTTTGCATGTTCTCCCCATGTCAAATGAGGATTGTTTATAGCTTGTTTTGTGTGTGTACTTGTTTTTACTACAACTAGACTGAATGTGACTCTGACTTGGGCCTCTTGCAGGTGGATGTGATGAAGGAGGCCTACACTCAGAGTCTGGAGAGCGACGAGGATCAGGACGGAGCTGGAGACAAGATCAATCCCAGAGACGTGGGACACAACATCTACATCCTCGCTCACCAGGTCAATAACAAGATCCAGGACTGAGGCTGTAGACCCAGGACTGAGGCTGTAGACCCAGGACTGAGGCTGTAGACCCAGGACTGAGGCTGTAGACCCAGGACTGAGGCTGTAGACCCAGGACTGAGGCTGTAGACCCAGGACTGAAGCTAGACCCAGGACTGAGGCTGTAGATCTACATATAAGTTCTGTTGTCTTCTGCAGCTGGCCAGACATAACAAGAGTCTGCAGCAGAGTCTGAGGCCGGGGGCGGGGTCTGTGTTATCCGCCGACATGGACGACGAGAAGGAAGACGCCCTCCATCACTATGGCAACCACACGGCTCAGATAGAGGTCTCACTCTCTTCAGGAATAAGGCCTAAAAGGAGCCTATCTGTATTTCTTACCTCTGTGTTGGGTGCGTGATCGGTGCAGATAGTGCGACACGACCGGACCATGGAGCAGATCGTTTTCCCGGTGCCGAACATCTGCGAGTATCTGACGGAGGAGTCCAAGCTGCGGGTCTTCACTACGACCGAGCGGGACGACCAGGGCAGCAAGGTCAACGACTTCTTCACACAGTTCGACAACCTGTACAACGAGATGAAGTGGCAGAAGAAGATCCGCAGTGAGTCTCTCCCTCTGTGTTCTAAAGCTGCTGCTGCTGCTACTGCTACTGCTGCTACTACTACTGCTGCTGCTACTGCTGCTGCTGCTGCTACTGCTGCTGTATCTACTGCTGCTGTATCTACTTCTACTGCTGCTGCTGCTACTACCGCTACTGCTACTACTGCTGCTGTATCTACTGCTACTGCTGCTGCTGCTACTACTGCTGCTGCTGCTACTGCTGCTGTATCTACTGCTGCTGTATCTACTGCTACTGCTGCTGCTGCTACTACTGCTGCTGCTGCTACTGCTGCTGTATCTACTGCTACTGCTGCTGCTGCTACTACTGCTGCTGCTGTATCTACTGCTGTATCTACTGCTACTGCTGCTGCTGCTGTATCTACTGCTGTATCTACTGCTGCTGCTGCTACTACTGCTGCTTATACTACATCCTGCTGCTGCTGCTGCTGTGTGACGGGGAATTTACACAGTAGGCGTAAACAGCGCGTACGCGTTTACTGCGTGCTCTCTACGCGTCACATTTTTTTGGAGTATCTACACTGGCCGTGCCGTACAGAGGACTGATGTAGAGCAACACAAATCACATGCATGTGTTTGTCCTCATGGTCTCTGTTGCTGGTTTGGCCAGACGCCAGACTTTATGAAAGAAAAAAAAAACGATGTCCAGAATCACTGTAAAACCTGCTGCTCCTCCTGCTGATGTTTAGACACAAGTGCTGTGTGTGTGTGTGTAGATGCGATCTAGAGCCAATCCTGTTTTACATGAGATTTCAATGGGAGACGCGTTGGTGCGCGCACAAAATTAGAAATCCATCCTAAATTAGAGCGCAGCTTCGCGTTATACGTCCGTCATACGCGCGTATAACGCTAGAAGTGTAAATATCATCATAGGTTAACATGGAAAAAAGTTATGCGCGTCTGCTGCGCGTATAACGTGTGCGTGCTGTAACGCGTGATGTGTAAATTAGCAGTGAGCCTGATGCAGATGTTGTTGTGACAGAAAACAAGGCCATCTTCTGGTTCTCGCGGCACATCTCCGTCTGGGGCAGTGTCTCGTTCTATTTGGCATTTCTGCTGAACGTGGTCGTCGCCGTGTTCTACCCGTTTGGTGACGATGACGACGAGGGTGAGTCCTCACACATGTAGGTCTCTGTCCTCACACATGTCTCTGTCTTCACACATGTAGGTCTCTGTCCTCACACATGTAGGTCTCTGTCCTCACATGTAGGTCTCTGTCCTCACACATGTAGGTCTCTGTCCTCACACATGTAGGTCTCTGTCCTCACACATGTAGGTCTCTGTCCTCACACATGTAGGTCTCAGTCCTCACACATGTAGGTCTCTGTCCTCACACATGTAGGTCTCTGTCCTCACACATGTCTCTGTCTTCACACATGTCTCTGTCCTCACACATGTAGGTCTCTGTCCTCACACATGTCTCTGTCTTCACACATGTCTCTGTCCTCACACATGTAGGTCTCTGTCTTCACACATGTCTCTGTCCTCACACATGTAGGTCTCTGTCCTCACACATGTAGGTCTCAGTCCTCACACATGTAGGTCTCAGTCCTCACACATGTAGGTCTCTGTCCTCACACATGTCTCTGTCCTCACACATACATGTAGGTCTCAGTCCTCACACATGTAGGTCTCAGTCCTCACACATGTAGGTCTCTGTCCTCACACATGTCTCTGTCCTCACACATGTAGGTCTCAGTCCTCACACATGTAGGTCTCTGTCCTCACACATGTAGGTCTCTGTATTCACACATGTAGGTCTCTCTGTGTTCCCTCTGTGTTCAGGTACTCTGCCTCCGCTCTGGAACATCCTGCTGTGGGTGTCTCTGGGAGTCTTCACCACTCTCCTTCCTGTTCTTCCCAAACCATGGGGCATTTTATTCTTCCTGGTGTCCCTCATCCTCAGAGCCATCTACACCATGGGTCTGCGACCAGCGCTGCTCCTGCTGGGCATCATCAATGTGAGTTTAGTGTGTGGTTATTCTCCTTATGGCTGTTGTTCACTGTTAGTAATGGATTTACCAACATTCTGAAGCCCCTTTTCTCCAAGGTCCTGGTCCTGGTCCTAGTGCTGGTCCTGGTCCTGGTTCTTGTTTTTCCATCAGTAGCCACGGCTAGTTACCACAGCAACGCCGTTTACTAGCAGCAGTATTTCTAATTGTATTCACCAGTTTTAGCATTTATTAGAAAGTAAAAAATAAACAAAAATGTACTTTTGTTATTTGTATAAAACTATTAAATAAATGGAATGGGAGCCGTCTAAATGTGGGACCCAGTGTAAAAATGTCCGTTTCTGAACCTCCGGTTGCACTGATTATTATTTATTTTAATGTTTTATTATCAATGTGTTTGTTTCTGTTGCAGCTCTTCAACAAACTGGTTTTTCTGGTTAGTTTTGTTGGAAACCAGGGAACGTTCACTCGTGGATACAAAGCGGTGGTGATGGACAAACTGTTCGTGTACCATCTGGCCTACGCTCTCATCTGTGTCCTGGGGCTCTTCGTCCACGAGTTCTTCTACAGCTTCTTGGTAAGAATCTGTTTCGATGTTTAAATTAGGCTTTTCTACAATATTAATTTATTCTTTGGAGTGATCAGAATACAAAATGGCCTCCGAGTAAAATATTATCTACAGCTTCATTTGGGTCAAAACCAGTGCTAAGATCAGTTCAATTCTATTTATTTGTGGATAAGTCCTAAGGACTTTAGACCCAGGACTGAGGCTGTAGACCCAGGACTGAGGCTGTAGATCCAGGACTGAGGCTGTATACCCAGGACTGAGGCTGTAGATCCAGGACTGAGGACTTTAGACCCAAGACTGAGGCTGTAGACCCAAGACTGAGGCTGTAGACCCAGGACTGAGGCTGTAGACCCAAGACTGAGGCTGTAGACCCAAGACTGAGGCTGTAGACCCAAGACTGAGGCTGTAGACCCAAGACTGAGGCTGTAGACCCAGGACTGAGGCTGTAGACCAAGGTGGGGAGGGGGTGCAGCCCACAAGTCCAGGTCGGGTGCAGATGGAGGAGGCCAGGTTTAGGGTCCCATCATCAAGCCATGGAACAAACAATGGGACAGCAGGTGAATAGCAATGAACAGACTACAGCTGAAGTCATTTAGAAGATGGGCCACTTCAAGAGACATTTCCAGAGTGGTCTTTGAACGTGCAGCAGCTGTAGTTTGAGCCGTTAGCTGCTATCGCTAACGTCCTCCGTGTTACCGACTCTCGTCCTGCAGCTGTTCGACCTTGTGATCCGCGAAGAGACGCTCCTGAACGTGATCAAGAGCGTGACGAGGAACGGCCGCTCCATCATCCTCACCGCCATCCTCGCCATCTTCCTCGTCTACTTCTTCTCCATCATCGGCTTCTTATTCTTCAAACACGACTTCCGTATGGAGGTGGACCGGCTCCCTGCAGGTACCTCCTCAGGCCGCACCTCCTCAGGCCGCACCTGACCATACCTCCTCTGGCCAAACCTCCTCTGACCACACCTCCTCTGACCACACCTCCTCAGACTACATCTGACCACACCTCCTCTGGTCACACCTCCTCTGACCACACCTCCTCTGACCACACCTCTCTGACCACACCTCCTCTGACCACTCCTCCTCTGACCACACCTCCTCTGACCACACCTCTTATGACCACACCTCTTATGACCACACCTCTTCTGACCACACCTCTTCTGACCACACCTCCTCTGGTCACACCTCCTCTGACCACACCTCCTCTGGTCACACCTCCTCTGGTCACACCTCTTCTGACCACACCTCCTCTGACCACACCTCCTCTGACCACACCTCCTCTGACCACACCTCCTCAGACTGCATCTGACCACACCTCCTCTGGTCACACCTCCTCTGACCACACCTCCTCTGACCACACCTCCTCTGACCACACCTCCTCTGACCACACCTCCTCTGACCACACCTCCTCTGACCACACCTCCTCAGACTGCATCTGACCACACCTCTTCAGACTGCATCTGACCACACCTCTTCAGACTGCATCTGACCACACCTCCTCTGACCACACCTTTCTGACCACACCTCTCTGACCACACCTCCTCTGGTCACACCTCCTCTGACCACACCTCCTCTGACCACACCTCCTCTGGTCACACCTCCTCTGACCACACCTCCTCTGACCACACCTCCTCTGACTGCATCTGACCACACCTCCTCTGGTCACACCTCCTCTGACCACACCTCCTCTGACCACACCTCCTCTGACCACACCTCCTCTGACCACACCTCCTCTGACCACACCTCCTCAGACTGCATCTGACCACACCTCCTCTGGTCACACCTCCTCTGACCACACCTCCTCTGACCACACCTCCTCTGGTCACACCTCCTCTGACCACACCTCTTTTGACCACACCTCCTCTGACCACACCTCCTCTGACCACACCTCCTCTCCCTAAAACCTTCTCATCAGGTCAGAAATCTAGGAGTAATAACTGAATTAGACCTAAAGTTTAACAGCCACATCACATCAGTAACATCTGCAGCTTTTTACATCTGAGAAACAAAACCATAGTATCTAAAGCAGGAGACTTATTCCGCTATAATCTGGAACAGTCTTCCTGAAAATTTTAGACTTCTTCTCTGACAAGGTTTAAATGAACTGTGCTACACAATTAAACTGTGGTGTGGTGGTGGCTGTGTGGCGGCTGTGTGGCGGCTGTGTGGCGGCTGTGTGGTGGCTGTGTGGCGGCTGTGTGGCGGCTGTGTGCCGGCTGTGTGCCGGCTGTGTGGCGGCTGTGTGCCGGCTGTGTGGCGGCTGTGTGGTGATGGCTGTGTGGCGGCTGTGTGGTGGCTGTGTGGCGGCTGTGTGGCGGCTGTGTGGTGGCTGTGTGGCGGCTGTGTGGCGGCTGTGTGGTGGCTGTGTGGCGGCTGTGTGGTGGCTGTGTGGCGGCTGTGTGGCGGCTGTGTGGCGGCTGTGTGGTGGCTGTGTGGCGGCTGTGTGGCGGCTGTGTGGCGGCTGTGTGGCGGCTGTGTGGTGGCTGTGTGGCGGCTGTGTGGGCAGGTGGATGCTGTGGCACATGCACCTGTTGCATAACGCGTCAGCTGAGTTTGTGAATGAGCCTCAGACAGACACAGAGCTTATGTAACAGACACTCAGACCTCAGACCGGGACCAGGGCTTCTGTAGGAGACCTGTGAGTGTGGAGCAGGACCATTCCCAACCAGGGGTTCACGGGTCTGCACTGGTGCAAAGATACTTTATTGATCCTGTAGGAGAAAGGCAGACAAACAAACACATCTAAAAGTGCAACAGCAGCAGGTGGTGAAAGCAGATATTTATTTAAAGTAAGACCAATGCATTACTATTATTATTATTATTTTCATTATATTTACTCCATACTCGGTGGTGATGAAGTACTGCAGTAGCCACAGCTGCCCTGGGGCATCTGGTAAAATGTTTTTGAAATGTTCATTAAAAGTTTTCTCCAAATCCCAGATGAGAAGCATCCAGAAGCTGTATTTGTCAGAGACTTCCAATTTGTTTGTGTATCGCCCTAAAGCACAACGTCTCTGAGGACTTGACAAAGTTGTCGATTCCCCAAAAACAGATCAGAGAATCACACAGTTCCAACACAGGGGATGACTACAGAAATGTTTAGGTGCGAGTAGAGTGTGAGCGATGAGGATGAAGCAGTAAAACATGTATGAAATAATATGTTGCTTGTGTCCAAACTGAGGCCCGAGGGCCAGATGCGGCCCGCTGTGTCAGGTATGTGGTCCCCCTCTAACACAAAGTACCATTGATATTATTATATTTATGTGAAGCTGTAAACACAGGAGGAAAAAGCCACGTAATGAATGAATGTAGAGGTTTTTTGTATATTCTGCTGTACATTACTAACACAGATTTCTGTTTTTTAGAGAGAAACAATCTGATGAGCAGCAAAGGACTCGCTAACACCTGCACCAATGATGGCTGCCCCAGTTCTGGTGAGATCAGAAATGAAAATATATTTCACTTTTATCCATTCTTAGCGTTTGTACCTAATACTGTACATACAGTGCCTTGCGAAAGTATTTGGCCCCCTTGAACCTTTCAACATTTTGCCACATTTCAGTCTTCAAACATAAAGATATAACATTTTAATTTTTTGTCATGAATCAACAACAAGTGGGACACAATCGTGAAGTGGAACGAAATTTATTGGATAATTTAAACTTTTTAAAAAAATAAAAAAACTGAAAATTGGGGCGTGCAATATTATTCGGCCCCTTTAATTTCAGTCCAGCAAACTCAGTCCAGAAGTTCAGTGAGGATCTTTGAATGATCCAATGTTGTCCTAAATGACTGATGATGATAAATAGAATGCACCTGTGTATAATCAAGTCTCCGTATAAATGCACCTGCTCTTTGATAGTCTCAGGGTTCTGTTTAAAGCGCAGAGAGAACCATGAAGACAAAGGAACACACCAGGCAGGTCTGAGATACTGTTGTGGAGAAGTTTAAAGCCGGATTTGGATACAAAAAGATTTCCCAAGCTTTAAACATCTCAAGGAGCACTGTGCAAGCAATTATATTGAAATGGAAGGAGTATCAGACCACTGCAAATCTACCAAGACCCGGCCGTCCCTCCAAACTTTCATCTCAAACAAGGAGAAGACTGATCAGAGATGCAGCCAAGAGGCCCGTGATCACTCTGGATGAACTACAGCTCAGGTGGGAGAGTCTGTCCATAGGACAACAATCAGTCGTGCACTGCACAAATCTGGCCTTTATGGAAGAGTGGCCATTTCTCAAAGATATCCAATAAAAGTCTCTTAAAGTTTGCCACAAGCCACCTGGGAGACACACCAAACATGTGGAAGAAGGTACTCTGGTCAGATGAAACCAAAATCAAACTTTTTGGCCACAATGCAAAACGATATGTTTGGCGTAAAAGCAACACAGCTCATCACCCTGAACACACCATCCCCACCTCAGCTGTAGTTATCTGCAGTTCATCCAGAGTGATCATGGGCCTCTTGGCTGCATCTCTGTTCAGTCTTCTCCTTGTTTGAGATGAAAGTTTGGAGGGACGGCCGGGTCTTGGTAGATTTGCAGTGGTCTGATACTCCTTCCATTTCAATATAATTGCTTGCACAGTGCTCCTTGAGATGTTTAAAGCTTGGGAAATCTTTTTGTATCCAAATCCGGCTTTACACTTCTCCACAACAGTATCTCGGACCTGCCTGGTGTGTTCCTTTGTCTTCATGGTTCTCTCTGCGCTTTAAACAGAACCCTGAGACTATCAAAGAGCAGGTGCATTTATACGGAGACTTGATTACACACAGGAGCATTCTATTTATCATCATCAGTCATTTAGGACAACATTGGATCATTCAAAGATCCTCACTGAACTTCTGGACTGAGTTTGCTGCACTGAAAGTAAAGGGGCCGAATAATATTGCACGCCCCACTTTTCAGTTTTTTATTTGTTAAAAAAGTTTAAATTATCCAACAAGTTTCATTCCACTTCACGATTGTGTCCCACTTGTTGTTGATTCATGACAAAAAATTAAAATGTTATATCTTTATGTTTGAAGCCTGAAATGTGGCGAAATGTTGAAAGGTTCAAGGGGGCCGAATACTTTCGCAAGGCACTGTATGTGTGCTGTAGAGTTTTCCTCAGAGCACACCTGGCTAATAGCACACTGGGCTAATAGCACACTTGGCTAATAGCACACCTGGCTAATAGCACACTGGGCTAATAGCACACTTGGCTAATAGCACACCTGGCTAATAGCACAATTGGCTAATAGCACACTTGGCTAATAGCACACCTGGCTAATAGCACACTGGGCTAATAGCACACTTGGCTAATAGCACACCTGGCTAATAGCACAATTGGCTAATAGCACACTTGGCTAATAGCACACCTGGCTAATAGCACACTTGGCTAATAGCACACTTGGCTAATAGCACACTTGGCTAATAGCACACTTCGCTAAACTTTTGTAAAAAATGTTATCTGTATATATTAATGTATACATTTCCCACATGAGTCAAAAGCAGAGGACACACGTCTCTACTGGACACTGAAGTATACGTTACCAAACCAAACCTGGTCATAATTACATAACATTTATAAAGAGATTGTTATAAAACAGCTTAGTTAAAAAAACCCTAAACTGATGTTAGCCACAATCATCGCTGAAATGTAGAGAGTCATACATACTTTTTCTTTTTGTGTTTAATTATAGAAATAAATAGACTTTTCCACAATATTCTAAGTTCCAAATGTTTACTTGAGCCACAAAACACAATATTGATGATCTTTAGTATTTAAGTCTTTCTCTGTGACACATGGATCCTGACCTTTAGGCCTCGGTCTCGCTCTGGTCTCTGCACAGAAAATAATCAACACAAAGAAACTCGATGAGGAGCGAGTGAGTCACCGCTGCTCTCCACCTGCATCACAGGGCTGCAACATGTGACTGAGACCAGAGCGAGACCGAGAGCAGAGAGAGAGAGACCAGAGAGAGGCAGAGACCAGACAGAGAGACCAGACAGAGAGACCAGACAGAGAGCCCAGACAGAGAGAGAGAGACCAGACAGAGAGACCAGACAGAGAGGGAGACCAGAGAGAGGGAGACCAGAGAGAGGGAGACCAGAGAGAGGGAGACCAGAGAGAGGGAGACCAGAGAGAGGGAGACCAGAGAGAGGGAGACCAGAGAGAGGGAGACCAGAGAGAGGGAGACCAGAGAGAGGGAGACCAGAGAGAGGGAGACCAGAGAGAGGGAGACCAGAGAGAGGGAGACCAGAGAGAGGGAGACCAGAGAGAGGGAGACCAGAGAGAGGGAGACCAGAGAGAGGGAGACCAGAGAGAGGGAGACCAGAGAGAGGGAGACCAGAGAGAGGGAGACCAGAGAGAGGGAGACCAGAGAGAGGGAGACCAGAGAGAGGGAGACCAGAGAGAGGGAGACCAGAGAGAGGGAGACCAGAGAGAGGGAGACCAGAGAGAGGGAGACCAGAGAGAGGGAGACCAGAGAGAGGGAGACCAGAGAGAGGGAGACCAGAGAGAGGGAGACCAGAGAGAGGGAGACCAGAGAGAGGGAGACCAGAGAGAGGGAGACCAGAGAGAGGGAGACCAGACAGAGAGACCAGACAGAGAGACCAGACAGAGAGACCAGACAGAGAGACCAGACAGAGAGACCAGACAGAGAGCCCAGACAGAGAGACCAGAGAGAGGGAGACCAGAGAGAGGGAGACCAGAGAGAGGGAGACCAGAGAGAGGGAGACCAGAGAGAGGGAGACCAGAGAGAGGGAGACCAGACAGAGAGACCAGACAGAGAGACCAGACAGAGAGACCAGAGAGAGGGAGACCAGAGAGAGGGAGACCCACACATTGATCTGTGTTTGTTGCAGGAGACGATGGGACAGAGCGAGTGTGTGACACTCTCCTCATGTGCATCATCACGGTCCTGAACCAGGGCCTTCGTAACGGAGGCGGCGTTGGGGACATCCTGCGGAGACCCTCTAAAGAGGTCACTACTACTACTATTTCTACTGTAGCCACAGCTGCCCTGGAGCACACTGACAGAAGCAAGGCAACCAGTCTGTGCCCTCAGCCCCTCCCACTCTCCCTGACTCAGGTTGCCAGATATGCAGACGAATCCAGCTGGGACCATAACAGCTGAATAGACAAGAGTTTTGTCAACAACAAATCTATAACCAACACCTTTTTCACAAAGATAGAAATCCTGGTTTTATTCCTTGTTTTGTTGTTAATGATTTGAGAATCATAACGAGACTTTTTTTAGTTCTGCGCCACATGGTACTTTACCAGTGAGATTAGCTCCACACGGTGAGTTCTGACACCAGGATCACAGACTTTCTGATTGGTGAAACGGTGGAGGGCGAAATGAAAACAATAACAAGATTTAGGGGCTGTGAAAGTAATTTATAAATTCAAATATCTCTGAACTACTGTTATCAGTTAAATAAGTATTGGAAAAGAGCAGTTTATTATTATGACAGATTAGGGCCCTTTAATGATGACAGATTAGGGCCCTTTAATGATGACAGATTAGGGCCCTTTAATGATGACAGATTAGGTCCCTTTAATTATGACAGATTAGGGCCCTTATGACAGATTAGGGCCCTAGAATGATTACAGATTAGGCCCCTTTTAATGACGACAGATTAGGGCCCTTTAATGATGACATATTAGGGCCCTTTAATGATTACAGAATAGGGCCCTTTAATGATGAAAGATTAGGGCTCTTTAATTACAGAATAGGGCCCTTTAATGATGGCAGAATAAGGCCATTTAATGATGACAGATTAGGGCCCTTTAATGATGACAGATTAGGGCCCTTTAATGATGACAAATTAGGTCCCTTTAATTATGACAGATTAGGGCCCTTTAATTATGACAGAATAGGGCCCTTGAATGATTACAGATTAGGGTCCTTTAATGATGACAGATTAGGGTCCTTTAATGATGACAGATTAGGGCCCTTTAATGATTACAGAATAGGGCCCTTTAATGATGAAAGATTAGGGCCCTTTAATGATTACAGAATAGGGCCCTTTAATGATAGATTAGGGCCCTTGAATGATTACAGATTAGGTCCCTTTTAATGATGACAGATTAGGGCCCTTTAATGATGACAGATTAGGGCCCTTGAATGATAACAGATTAGGGCTCTTGAATGATGAAAGATTAGGGCCCTTGAATGATGACAGATTAGGGCCCTTGAATGATGACAGATTAGGGCCCTTGAATGATGACAGATTAGGGCCCTTGAATGACAGATTAGGGCCCTTGAATGATGACAGATTAGGGCCCTTTAATTATTACAGAATAGGGCCCTTTAATGATTAAAGAATAGTGCCCTTTAATGATAGATTAGGGCCCTTTAATGATGACATATTAGGGCCCTTTAATGATGACAGATTAGGGCCCTTTAATGACAGATTAGGGCCCTTTAATTATGACAGATTAGGGCCCTTTAATTATGACAGAATAGGGCCCTTTAATTATGACAGAATAGGGCCCTTTAATTATGACAGAATAGGGCCCTTTAATGATGACAGAATAGGGCCCTTTAATTATGACAGATTAGGGCCCTTGAATGATTACAGATTAGGGCCCTTGAATGATGACAGATTAGGGCCCTTTAATGATTACAGAATAGGGCCCTTTAATGATGAAAGATTAGGGCCCTTTAATGCTGACAGATTAGGGCCCTTGAATGATTACAGATTAGGTCCCTTTAATGACAGATTAGGGCCCTTTAATGACAGATCAGGACCCTTTAATTATGACAGATTAGAGCCCTTTAATGATGACAGAATAGGGCCCTTTAATGATGACAGAATAGGGCCCTTTAATTATGATGGAATAGGGCCCTTTAATGATGACAGAATAGGGCCCTTTAATTATGACAGATTAGGGCCCTTGAATGATTACAGATTAGGATCCTTTAATGATGACAGATTAGGGCCCTTTAATGATTACATAATAGGGTCCTTTAATGATGAAATATTAGGGCCCTTTAATGATTACAGAATAGGGCCCTTTAATGCTGACAGATTAGGGCCCTTGAATGATTACAGATTAGGTCCTTTTTAATGATGACAGATTAGGGCCCTTTAATGATGACATATTAGGGCCCTTGAATGATGAAAGATTAGGGCCCTTGAATGATGACAGATTAGGGCCCTTGAATGATGACAGATTAGGGCCCTTGAATGATGACAGATTAGGGCCCTTGAAGGATGACAGATTAGGGCCCTTGAAGGATGACAGATTAGGGCCCTTGAATGATGACAGATTAGGGCCCTTGAATGATGACAGATTAGGGCCCTTGAATGATGACAGATTAGGGCCCTTGAATGATGACAGATTAGGGCCCTTGAATGATGACAGATTAGGGCCCTTGAATGATGACAGATTAGGGCCCTTGAATGATGACAGATTAGGGCCCTTTAATGATGACAGATTAGGGCCCTTCAATTATTACAGAATAGGGCCCTTTAATGATTAAAGAATAGTGCCCTTTAATGATGAAAGATTAGGGCCCTTTAATGATTAAAGAATAGGGCCCTTTAATGATGAAAGATTAGGGCCCTTGAATGATTACAGATTAGGGTCCTTTAATGATGACAGATTAGGGTCCTTTAATGATGACAGATTAGGGCCCTTTAATGATTACAGAATAGGGCCCTTTAATGATGAAAGATTAGGGCCCTTTAATGATTACAGAATAGGGCCCTTTAATGATAGATTAGGGCCCTTGAATGATTACAGATTAGGTCCCTTTTAATGATGACAGATTAGGGCCCTTTAATGATGACAGATTAGGGCCCTTGAATGATAACAGATTAGGGCTCTTGAATGATGAAAGATTAGGGCCCTTGAATGATGACAGATTAGGGCCCTTGAATGATGACAGATTAGGGCCCTTGAATGACAGATTAGGGCCCTTGAATGATGACAGATTAGGGCCCTTTAATGATTACAGATTATGGCCCTTTAATGATGACAGATTAGGGCCCTTTAATTATTACAGAATAGGGCCCTTTAATGATTAAAGAATAGTGCCCTTTAATGATAGATTAGGGCCCTTTAATGATGACATATTAGGGCCCTTTAATGATGACAGATTAGGGCCCTTTAATGACAGATTAGGGCCCTTTAATTATGACAGATTAGGGCCCTTTAATTATGACAGAATAGGGCCCTTTAATTATGACAGAATAGGGCCCTTTAATTATGACAGAATAGGGCCCTTTAATGATGACAGAATAGGGCCCTTTAATTATGACAGATTAGGGCCCTTGAATGATTACAGATTAGGGCCCTTGAATGATGACAGATTAGGGCCCTTTAATGATTACAGAATAGGGCCCTTTAATGATGAAAGATTAGGGCCCTTTAATGATTACAGAATAGGGCCCTTTAATGCTGACAGATTAGGGCCCTTGAATGATTACAGATTAGGTCCCTTTAATGACAGATTAGGGCCCTTTAATGACAGATCAGGACCCTTTAATTATGACAGATTAGAGCCCTTTAATGATGACAGAATAGGGCCCTTTAATGATGACAGAATAGGGCCCTTTAATTATGATGGAATAGGGCCCTTTAATGATGACAGAATAGGGCCCTTTAATTATGACAGATTAGGGCCCTTGAATGATTACAGATTAGGATCCTTTAATGATGACAGATTAGGGCCCTTTAATGATTACATAATAGGGTCCTTTAATGATGAAATATTAGGGCCCTTTAATGATTACAGAATAGGGCCCTTTAATGCTGACAGATTAGGGCCCTTGAATGATTACAGATTAGGTCCTTTTTAATGATGACAGATTAGGGCCCTTTAATGATGACATATTAGGGCCCTTGAATGATGAAAGATTAGGGCCCTTGAATGATGACAGATTAGGGCCCTTGAATGATGACAGATTAGGGCCCTTGAATGATGACAGATTAGGGCCCTTGAAGGATGACAGATTAGGGCCCTTGAATGATGACAGATTAGGGCCCTTGAATGATGACAGATTAGGGCCCTTGAATGATGACAGATTAGGGCCCTTGAATGATGACAGATTAGGGCCCTTGAATGATGACAGATTAGGGCCCTTGAATGATGACAGATTAGGGCCCTTGAATGATGACAGATTAGGGCCCTTGAATGATGACAGATTAGGGCCCTTTAATGATGACAGATTAGGGCCCTTCAATTATTACAGAATAGGGCCCTTTAATGATTAAAGAATAGTGCCCTTTAATGATGAAAGATTAGGGCCCTTTAATGATTAAAGAATAGGGCCCTTTAATGATGAAAGATTAGGGCCCTTTAATGATGACAGAATAGGGCCCTTTAATGATGACAGAATAGGGCCCTTTAATTATGACAGAATAGGGCCCTTTAATGATGACAGAATAGGGCCCTTTAATGATTACAGAATAGGGCCCTTTAATGATGACAGATTAGGGCCCTTTAATTATGACAGATTAGGGCCCTTTAATGATGACAAAATAGGGCCCTTTAATGATGACAGATTAGGGCCCTTTAATGAGGACTCAACATGAGAATGGTACATATTGCAGGAGCCTCTGTTCGCGGCGCGGGTGGTGTACGACCTGCTCTTCTTCTTCGTGGTCATCATCATCGTCCTCAACCTCATTTTTGGCGTCATCATCGACACGTTCGCCGACCTGAGGAGCGAGAAACAGAGGAAAGAGGAGATCCTGAAGACCACCTGCTTCATCTGTGGTGAGAGAGACCAGAGAGAGACCAGAGAGAGACCAGAGAGAGACCAGAGAGAGAGACCAGAGAGAGAGACCAGAGAGAGAGACCAGAGAGAGAGACCAGAGAGAGAGACCAGAGAGAGAGACCAGAGAGAGAGACCAGAGGGAGAGACCAGAGGGAGAGACCAGAGGGAGAGACCAGAGGGAGAGACCAGAGGGAGAGACCAGAGGGAGAGACCAGAGGGAGAGACCAGAGGGAGAGACCAGAGGGAGAGACCAGAGGGAGAGACCAGAGGGAGAGACCAGAGGGAGAGACCAGAGGGAGAGACCAGAGGGAGAGACCAGAGGGAGAGACCAGCGAGAGAGACCAGCGAGAGAGACCAGAGTGAGAGACCAGAGTCGGACTTTCTGAGTGGAGTTTGCATGTTCTCCCTGTGTCTGCGTAGGTTTCCTCCGGGTACTTCGGTTTCCCCTACCACTAAAAATATGGTCAATAGGTCTGGCATGCGCCTCCTGTTCGGCGACCCCACTCCTGTCTCTGTGTGGAGTGAGAGACAAATGCCCAAAAAATAACAATTGTGCTTTGAGACTCTGGTCTGTGAAAGGCGGTATATAAATAAAGCTTACTTACTTACTTACTTACAGAGTGACACCAGAGAGAGAGACCAGAGAGAGAGAGAGCAAAGACACTCCTGTATCTTAGCCAACAATATGTTCTGTCAGAGGGAAGAAGCTGGACCATGGCTGTGGTTATAAAGTATTTTCTTACGTCAGATTCAGTGTTGGTCAAACGTTAGAATCAAATGTCACTTTATTCTTTAACAAAGACTTATTATGATATTTCTACTGTTGTGTGTGAGTCAAACTGGAGAAGCAGCCGTAGAGTAAGAACCACACTAACAGTTTAAATATCTCTTGTGTCTAAATCAGTCTGTTGCTGAGGTCTTCTTTTGTCCAGGTTTGGAAAGAGATAAATTCGACAACAAGACGGTGTCGTTTGAGGAACACATCAAATCTGAGCACAACATGTGGCACTACCTCTACTTCCTGGTTCTGGTGCGAGTCAAGGACCCCACGGAGTACACGGGTCCAGAGAGCTACGTGGCCCAGATGATCGCGGTGAGTCCCGAGTCCCGAGTCCTGAGTTCACGCTTTTATCTGTAAACAACAAATCCATTTTTGTATCGAGACATAAAGAGTTTCTCTGTGTTTTACAACGAGAGGTTTATGGGACTGGCTTTAGACTTATCTGTCATATTAGTCCTGGGTCTACCTCAGTCCTGGGTCTACAGCCTCAGTCCTGGGTCTACCTCAGTCCTGGGTCTACAGCCTCAGTCCTGGGTCTACAGTCTCAGTCCTGGGTCTACAGCCTCAGTCCTGGGTCTACAGCCTCAGTCCTGTATCTACAGCCTCAGTCCTGGGTCTACAGCCTCAGTCCTGGGTCTACAGCCTCAGTCCTGGGTCTACAGCCTCAGTCCTGGGTCTACAGCCTCAGTCCTGGGTCTACAGCCTCAGTCCTGGGTCTACAGCCTCAGTCCTGGGTCTACAGCCTCAGTCCTGGGTCTACAGCCTCAGTCCTGGATCTACAGCCTCAGTCCTGGATCTACAGCCTCAGTCCTGGGTCTACAGCCTCAGTCCTGGGTCTACAGCCTCAGTCCTGGGTCTACAGCCTCAGTCCTGGGTCTACAGTCTCAGTCCTGGGTCTACAGCCTCAGATTCTACAAACTTCTGTAAATCGTTCCTACAGTTTATTTTTCCAAACGAAAGCCTCTAAATCCTAATGTGAGTCTGTGAGATCCAGAATACAGATGATGCCTGGGACCAGCTGCTCTGTCTCAGCTCTGTGCCCAGCTTCACAATGTGTCTCCTCCTCCTGTCTCCTCCTCATGTGTCTCCCCCTCATGTGTCTGCTCCTCATGTGTCTCCTCCTCATGTGTCTGCTCCTCATGTGTCTGCTTCTCATGTGTCTCCTCCTCATGTGTCTGCTCCTCATGTGTCTCCTCCTCATGTGTCTGCTCCGCATGTGTCTCCTCCTCCTGTCTCCTCCTCATGTGTCTCCCCCTCATGTGTCTGCTCCTCATGTGTCTCCTCCTCATGTGTCTGCTTCTCATGTGTCTGCTTCTCATGTGTCTCCTCCTCATGTGTCTGCTCCTCATGTGTCTGCTCCTCATGTGTCTGCTCCTCATGTGTCTGCTCCTCATGTGTCTGCTCCTCATGTGTCTGCTCCTCATGTGTCTCCTCCTCATGTGTCTGCTCCTCATGTGTCTGCTCCTCATGTGTCTGCTCCTCATGTGTCTCCTCCTCATGTGTCTGCTCCTCATGTGTCTCCTCCTCATGTGTCTGCTTCTCATGTGTCTCCTCCTCATGTGTCTGCTCCTCATGTGTCTGCTCCTCATGTGTCTGCTCCTCATGTGTCTGCTCCTCATGTGTCTGCTCCTCATGTGTCTGCTCCTCATGTGTCTCCTCCTCATGTGTCTGCTCCTCATGTGTCTGCTCCTCATGTGTCTCCTCCTCATGTGTCTGCTCTTCATGTGTCAGCTCCTCATGTGTCTCCTCCTCATGTGTCTGCTCCTCATGTGTCAGCTCCTCCTGTGTCAGCTCCTCATGTGTCTCCTCCTCATGTGTCTGCTCTTCATGTGTCAGCTCCTCATGTGTCTCCTCCTCATGTGTCTGCTCCTCATGTGTCAGCTCCTCATGTGTCAGCTCCTCATGTGTCAGCTCCTCATGTGTCTCCTCCTCATGTGTCTGCTCCTCATGTGTCTGCTCCTCATGTGTCTGCTCCTCATGTGTCTGCTCCTCATGTGTCTGCTCCTCATGTGTCTGCTCATCATGTGTCTCCTCCTCATGTGTCTGCTCCTCATGTGTCAGCTCCTCATGTGTCTCCTCCTCATGTGTCTCCTCCTCATGTGTCTGCTCCTCATGTGTCTCCTCCTCATGTGTCTCCTCCTCATGTGTCTGCTCCTCATGTGTCTGCTCCTCATGTGTCAGCTCCTCATGTGTCTGCTCCTCCTGTGTCAGCTCCTCATGTGTCTCCTCCTCATGTGTCTGCTCCTCATGTGTCTGCTCCTCATGTGTCTGCTCCTCATGTGTCTGCTCCTCATGTGTCTGCTCCTCATGTGTCTGCTCCTCATGTGTCTGCTCCTCATGTGTCTGCTCCTCATGTGTCTGCTCCTCCTGTCTGCTCCTCCTCATCTCTCTGCTCCTCATGTGTCCTGTTGTGTCTCCTCTACCCCCTCTCTCCTGTCTCCACCCCACCCCCCCCTCCCCTCTCTCCACCCCCCCCACCCCCCCCCTCCCCTCTCTCCCATGATGCTTCACTCCACATGCGTGTGACCGTCCACTCAAGCAGCACTTTGTATTCTGGGCTGATAACTGGTCCTGCTCAGATCTGAGGTTTGTTAATCCATCGGTTCCTGGTTTGTTGATGGTGAAGTGATGAGAAAGACTTCAGTTGTGGACCTGGGTGGTTCTGAGTGTTCTGAGTGTTCTGTGAAGCCTCAGACGCTGAGGCCCAGATCCAGATCCAAACAAAGAAAGTGTAGTCTATTCTCCGAGCTTCACTAATCCATGTTCTCTGCAGTCTCTGGGACCGTGGACCGTCTCAATCTGACCTTGTTCAAAACCACTTTCCAGGAGTTTGAAAACGTTTATGGAGCGTTGATAATAACTGTTTCCGCATCATTCGTTTCTCAGTTGTATCTATTTCAATGTGTTTTTCAAATCAGCAGATTTCAGATTCTATGGGGTTTTTTTCTACACATTTGTTCTGGCTGGAGTTCTCCCCGGTAAACGAGAGGGTCGCGTCCCTCCACCTCCGGGTGGGGGACAAGTCTCTCATTGTTGTGACGGCCTACGGGCCTAACAGCAGTGCAGAGTACCCGGCCTTCTTGGAGTCCTTGGGAGGGGTACTGGACGGTGCACCACCCGGGGACTCCGTTATTCTCCTGGGGGACTTCAACGCCCATGTGGGAAACGCCAGTGACACTTGGAGAGGGGTGATCGGGAAGAACGGCCCCCCTGATCTGAACCCGAGCGGTGTTCAGTTGTTGGACTTCTGTGCCAGTCACAGTTTGTCCATCACAAACACCATGTTCGAGCACAAGGGTGTTCACCAGTGCACGTGGCACCAGGACGTGCTCCTAGTCATGTGTCTGCTCCTCATGTGTCTCCTCTTCCTGTCTCCTCCTCATGTGTCCTCTAGGCCGGAGGTCGATGATCGACTTTGTTGTCGTATCATCTGACCTTCGACCGCCATGATGGTTCGGGGGACTCCTGAGGCAGCTGTCCAGTACCGGCAGGCCAAGCGTGCCGCGGCCCGGGCTGTTGCAGAAGCAAAAACCCGGGACTGGGAGGAGTTCGGAGAGTCCATGGAGCATGACTATCGGTCGGCCTCGAAGAGATTCTGGCAAACCATCCGGCGCCTCAAGAGGGGGAAGCAGTTCTTTGCCAACACCATGTACGGTGCGGGTGGAGGGCTGCTGACCTCGACTGGGGATATTGTCGGGCGGTGGAAGGAATACTTTGAGGTTCTCCTTAATCCCCCCGTCATGTCCTCTGTTACAGAGGCAGAGGCTGAGGATGTTGGGGCGGATACATCCATCTCCCTGGCTGAGGTCACCAAGGTGGTTGGCAGCCTCCATGGTGGCAAGGCTCCGGGTGTGGATGAGATCCGCCCTGATTATCTAAAGTCTCTGGATGTTGTAGGACTGTCTTGGCTGACACGTCGTGGCGATCGGGGGCGGTGCCAATGGAGTGGCAGACCGGGGTGGTGGTCCCTCTCTACAAGAAGGGGGACCGGAGGGTGTGTTCCAATTATCGTGGGATCACACTCCTCAGCCTCCCCGGTAAGGTCTACTCCAAGGTACTGGAGAGGAGGCTACGGCCGATGGTCGAATCTCGGATCCAGGAGGAGCAGTGTGGTTTTCGTCCCGGTCGCGGAACACTGGACCAACTCTATACTCTCCATCGGATACTCGAGGGTTCATGGGAGTTCGCCCAACCTGTCCACATATACTTTTTGGATTTGGAGAAGGCGTTCGACTGTGTTCCCCGGGGACTCCTTTGGGGGGTTCTCCGGGAGTACGGGGTCGGAGGTCGGAGGTCGGAGGTACTGAGGGCCATCCGATCCCTGTATGACCGGAGCCAGAGCTGTGTTCGCATTGCCGGCAGTAAGTCAGACCTGTTCCCGGTGAATGTTGGCCTCCGACAGGGCTGCCCTTTGTCACCGGTTCTGTTCACTGTATTTATGGACAGAATTTCAAGGCGCAGCCAGGGGTCGGAGGGGGTCCGGTTCGGAGACCACAGGATTTCATCTCTGCTGTTTGCGGACGATGTTGTCCTGTTGGCTCCAACGAACCAGGACCTGCAGCATGCACTGGGGCGGTTTGCAGCCGAGTGTGAAGCGGCTGGGATGAGAATCAGCACCTCCAAATCCGAGGCCATGGTGCTCGACCGGAAAAAGGTGCCTTGCCCTCTACAGGTGGGTGGAGAGGTCCTTCCTCAAGTGGAGGAGTTCAAGTATCTCGGGGTCTTGTTCACGAGTGAGGGAAGAATGGAGCGTGAGATTGACAGGCGGATCGGTGCAGTGTGCGCAGTGATGCGGCCGCTGTATCGGACCGTTGTGGTAAAGAGGGAGCTGAGCCGAAAGGCAAAGCTCTTGATTTACCGGTCAATCTTCGTTCCCTCCCTCACCTCTGGTCATGAGCTTTGGGTAGTGACCGAAAGAACGAGATCGCGGATACAAGCGGTCGAAATGAGCTTCCTCCGCAGAGTGGCTGGGCGCTCCCTTAGAGATAGGGTGAGGAGCTCGGTCACACGGGAGGAGCTCGGAGTAGAGCCGCTGCTTCTCCACGTTGAGAGGAACCAGTTGAGGTGGCTCGGGCATCTGTTCCGGATGCCTCCTGGACGCCTCCCTGGGGAGGTGTTCCGGGCACGTTCCACCGGGAGGAGGCCTCGCGGAAGACCTAGGACACGCTGGAGGGACTATGTCTCTCAGCTGGCCTGGGAACGCCTTGGGGTCCCCCCGGACGAGCTGGAGGAAGTGTGTGTGGATAGGGAAGTCTGGGCGTCTCTGCTTAGACTGCTGCCCCCGCGACCCGGCAACGGATAAAGCGGAAGAAAATGGATGGATGGATGGATGGACATTTGTTCTGGGATCGTGTCCAGCAGACGACACTGATGTCACAAAGAGTCCACAATATTACAACTTCACCAGAGTAGTCCTGTGTAACCAGTACCAGGTCCTTCTTTAGTCCTTCATGGTCCTGTGTGACCAGTACCAGGTCCTTCTTTAGTCCTTCATGGTCCTGTGTGACCAGTACCAGGTCCTTCTTTAGTCCTTCATGGTCCTGTGTGACCAGTACAAGGTCCTTCATGGTCCTGTGTGACCAGTACCAGGTCCTTCTTTAGTCCTTCATGGTCCTGTGTGACCAGTACCAGGTCCTTCTTTAGTCCTTCATGGTCCTGTGTAACCAGTACCAGGTCCTTCTTTAGTCCTTCATGGTCCTGTGTGACCAGTACCAGGTCCTTCTTTAGTCCTTCATGGTCCTGTGTGACCAGTACCATGTCCTTCTTTAGTCCTTCATGGTCCTGTGTGACCGAGTGTGTTTCGGACACTCGGGTAAAGAGAGGGGCGGAGCTGTCAACCGATCACCACCTGGTCGTGAGTTGGATCCGCTGGCAGGGGAAGAAGCCGGTCAGACCTGGCAGACCCAAGCGTGTAGTGAGGGTCTGCTGGGAACGTCCGTCTGACCCCTGTCAGACGGACTTTCAACTCACACCTCCGGGAGAGCTTCTCCCAGGTCCCGGCGGAGGAGGGGGATATTGAGTCTGAGTGGACCATGTTCTCTTCCTCTATCGCCGATGCGGCGGCTCGTAGCTGTGGTCGCAAGGTCTCTGGTGCTGGTCCCGGCGGCAACCCCCGAACCCGGTGGTGGACACCGGCAGTAAGGGATGCCGTCAGGCTGAAGGAGTCCTATCGAGCCATGATGGTTCGGGGGACTCCTGAGGCAGCTGTCCAGTACCGGCAGGCCAAGCGTGCCGCGGCCCGGGCTGTTGCAGAGGCAAAAACCCGGGACTGGGAGGAATTCGGAGAGTCCATGGAGCATGACTATCGGTCGGCCTCGAAGAGATTCTGGCAAACTGTCCATCGCCTCAGGAGGGGGAAGCAGTTCTTTGCCAACACCGTGTACGGTGCGGGGGGTGAGCTGCTGACCTCGACCGGGGATATTGTCGGACGGTGGAAGGAATACTTTGAGGTTCTCCTCAATCCCCCCGTCACGTCCTCCGCTCCGGAGGCAGAGGCTGAGGATGTTGGGGCGGATACTTCTGTCACCCTGGCAGAGGTCACCAAGGTGGTTGGCAGCCTCCTTGGTGGCAAGGCGCCGGGAGTGGATGAGATCCGTCCTGACTATCTAAAGTCTCTGGATGTTGTAGGACTGTCTTGGCTGACACGTCTCTGCAACATCGCGTGGCGATCGGGGGCGGTGCCAATGGAGTGGCAGACTGGGGTGGTGGTCCCTCTCTACAAGAAGGGGGACCGGAGGGTGTGTTCCAATTATCGTGGGATCACACTCCTCAGCCTCCCTGGTAAGGTTTACTCCAAGGTACTGGAGAGGAGGTTACGGCCGATGGTCGAATCTCGGATTCAGGAGGAGCAGTGTGGTTTTCGTCCCGGCCGTGGAACACTGGACCAGCTCTACACTCTCCATCGGATACTCGAGGGTTCATGGGAGTTCGCCCAACCTGTCCACATGTGCTTTGTGGATTTGGAGAAGGCGTTCGACCGTGTTCCCCGGGGTGTCCTTTGGGGGGTCCTCCGTGAGTACGGGGTCCGGGGTCCTCTGCTGAGGGCCGTCCGGTCCCTGTATGACCGGAGCCAGAGCTGTGTTCGCATTGCCGGCAGTAAGTCAGACCTGTTCCCGGTGCATGTTGGCCTCCGCCAGGGCTGCCCTTTGTCACCGATTCTGTTCACTGTATTCATGGACAGAATTTCTAGGCGCAGCCAAGGGTCGGAGGGGGTCCGGTTCGGGGACCACAGGATTTCATCTCTGCTGTTTGCAGACAATGTTGTCCTGTTGGCTCCAACGAACCAGGACCTACAACATGCACTGGGACGGTTTGCAGCCGAGTGTGAAGCGGCTGGGATGAGAATCAGCACCTCCAAATCTGAGGCCATGGTGCTCGACCGGAAAAAGGTGCCTTGCCCTCTCCGGGTGGGAGGAGAGGCCCTTCCTCAAGTGGAGGAGTTCAAGTATCTCGGGGTCTTGTTCACGAGTGAGGGAAGGATGGAGCGTGAGATTGACAGGCGGATCGGTGCAGCGTGCGCAGTGATGCGGTCGCTGTATCGGACCGTTGTGGTAAAGAGGGAGCTGAGCCGAAAGGCAAAGCTCTCAATTTACCGGTCAATCTTCGTCCCCTCCCTCACCTATGGTCATGAGCTTTGGGTAATGACCGAAAGAACAAGATCGCGGATACAAGCGGTCGAAATGAGCTTCCTCCGCAGAGTGGCTGGGCGCTCCCTTAGAGATAGGGTGAGGAGCTCAGTCACACGGGAGGAGCTCGGAGTAGAACCGCTGCTACTCCACGTCGAGAGGAACCAGTTGAGGTGGCTCGGGCATCTGTTCCGGATGCCTCCTGGACGCCTCCCTGGGCATGTCCCACCGGGAGGAGGCCCCGGGGAAGACCCAGGACACGCTGGAGGGACTGTGTCTCTCAGCTGGCCTGGGAACGCCTTGGAGTCCCCCCGGACGAGCTGGAGGAGGTGTGTGTGGATAGGGAAGTCTGGGCGTCTCTGCTTAGACTGCTGCCCCCGCGACCCGGCAACGGATAAAGCGGAAGAAAATGGATGGATGGATGGATGGTCCTGTGTAACCAGTACCAGGTCCTTCTTTAGTCCTTCATGGTCCTGTGTGACCAGTACCAGGTCCTTCTTTAGTCCTTCATGGTCCTGTGTGACCAGTACCAGGTCCTTCTTTAGTCCTTCATGGTCCTGTGTGACCAGTACCAGGTCCTTCTTTAGTCCTTCATGGTCCCGTGTGACCAGTACCAGGTCCTTCTTTAGTCCTTCATGGTCCCGTGTGACCAGTACCAGGTCCTTCATGGTCCTGTGTGACCAGTACCAGGTCCTTCTTTAGTCCTTCATGGTCCTGTGTGACCAGTACCAGGTCCTTCTTTAGTCCTTCATGGTCTTGTGTGACCAGTTCCAGGTCCTTCTTTAGTCTTTCATGGTCCTGTGTGACCAGTACCAGGTCCTTCTTTAGTCCTTCATGGTCCTGTGTGACCAGTTCTAGGTCCTTCTTTAGTCCTTCATGGTCCTGTGTGACCAGTACCAGGTCGTTCTTTAGTCCTTCATGGTCCTGTGTGACCAGTACCAGGTCCTTCTTTAGTCCTTCATGGTCCTGTGTGACCAGTACCAGGTCCTTCTTTAGTCCTTCATGGTCCTGTGTAACCAGTACCAGGTCCTTCTTTAGTCCTTCATGGTCCTGTGTGACCAGTACCAGGTCCTTCTTTAGTCCTTCATGGTCCTGTGTAACCAGTACCAGGTCCTTCTTTAGTCCTTCATGGTCCTGTGTGACCAGTACCAGGTCCTTCTTTAGTCCTTCATGGTCCTGTGTGACCAGTACCAGGTCCTTCTTTAGTCCTTCATGGTCCTGTGTGACCAGTACCAGGTCCTTCTTTAGTCCTTCATGGTCCTGTGTAACCAGTACCAGGTCCTTCTTTAGTCCTTCATGGTCCTGTGTAACCAGTACCAGGTCCTTCTTTAGTCCTTCATGGTCCTGTGTAACCTGTACCAGGTCCTTCTTTAGTCCTTCATGGTCCTGTGTGACCAGTACCAGGTCCTTCTTTAGTCCTTCATGGTCCTGTGTGACCAGTACCAGGTCCTTCTTTAGTCCTTCATGGTACCGTGTGACCAGTACCAGGTCCTTCTTTAGTCCTTCATGGTCCCGTGTGACCAGTACCAGGTCCTTCATGGTCCTGTGTGACCAGTACCAGGTCCTTCTTTAGTCCTTCATGGTCCTGTGTGACCAGTACCAGGTCCTTCTTTAGTCCTTCATGGTCCTGTGTGACCAGTACCATGTCCTTCTTTAGTCCTTCATGGTCCTGTGTGACCAGTTCTAGGTCATTCTTTAGTCGTTCATGGTCCTGTGTGACCAGTACCAGGTCGTTCTTTAGTCCTTCATGGTCCTGTGTGACCAGTACCAGGTCCTTCATGGTCCTGTGTGACCAGTACCAGGTCCTTCTTTAGTCCTTCATGGTCCTGTGTAACCAGTACCAGGTCCTTCTTTAGTCCTTCATGGTCCTGTGTGACCAGTACCAGGTCCTTCTTTAGTCCTTCATGGTCCCGTGTGACCAGTACCAGGTCCTTCATGGTCCTGTGTGACCAGTACCAGGTCCTTCTTTAGTCCTTCATGGTCCTGTGTGACCAGTACCAGGTCCTTCTTTAGTCCTTCATGGTCCTGTGTGACCAGTTCCAGGTCCTTCTTTAGTCCTTCATGGTCCTGTGTGACCAGTACCAGGTCCTTCTTTAGTCCTTCATGGTCTTGTGTGACCAGTACCAGGGCCTTCTTTAGTCCTTCATGGTCCTGTGTGACCAGTACCAGGTCCTTCTTTAGTCCTTCATGGTCCTGTGTGACCAGTACCAGGTCCTTCTTTAGTCCTTCATGGTCCTGTGTGACCAGTTCCAGGTCCTTCTTTAGTCCTTCATGGTCCTGTGTGACCAGTACCAGGTCCTTCTTTAGTCCTTCATGGTCTTGTGTGACCAGTTCCAGGTCCTTCTTTAGTCCTTCATGGTCCTGTGTGACCAGTACCATGTCCTTCTTTAGTCCTTCATGGTCCTGTGTGACCAGTACCAGTACAGTAGGGTGGAGAAATCTAAGAGCTCCTTTGTAAAAGCTGTAATATTAACGACTTATTAAACGAGCGCGAGGTCTGTCCAGAGAAATATCAGACCGAGCTGTGACGAGGTTAATAAATGTTTTATTATGATTATTTTTCATTTGTGCAAATATCGATCGGTTTCAACATTTAACCAAACTGTCAAACTGTGACATGAAGAACTGATCAGACGATGGAGGCGCTGAAAGTTCTCAGTCTGTGTCTTTAAAGCTTTTTACATATTTGTGAAGTATGTTCATGCGACAGTAGCTCAGTTGGTAGAGCATTGGCCTTAAGGCCAGAAGGTCGTGGGTTCAATTCCCACCTCTGCACCTTCTCCACCGACTCCCACTGATGACTGCTGTCGTTGTGTCCTTGGGCAAGACACTTAACCCCAATTTGCCCAAAGCCCCCGCTGAAAGATCAAGGCTATGCTCACACTCAGAGAGCAGCCGTCCTCCTGTGGACTCACCACCTGCAGAGGGTCAGTGAGGGGCTGGTGCTATGAGACTTGGGTGGCATCTCTGACTGCCACCCCCCTGACCCAGAAATGGATTAAAGGGTAGAAAATGGATGGATGGATGAAGTATGTTCATGTCCCACTTGGTTTTCCTGGTCCTGTTTTTACCTTTCTGGTCTGTAACGAAGTTGTCGATCTCTTCTTGACTGTGAGGAGTTGTGTTTTTGTCGTTATTTGCTGTTTTTACTTCCTCTGGCTCTTCCAACTCGTCCTGATGATAGAACTCACTGAGAATGCTCCCATTCGCTAATTATTTCTTTTTTATGGAGGAAAGATATCAAATGTGAAACGCGCTGCGGACCGATTGTCATGGTAACGGTCCGAGATGGGAAAATATCAGACCGCAAATCAGCCAATCAGAGCGCGCGTACGATCCAAGTCAAATACTAATATTTGGTATTTAACAGTAGTTGTATTTAACAGTAGTTGGTATTTAACAGTAGTTATATTTAACAGTAGTTGTATTTAACAGTAGTTATATTTAACAGTAGTTGTATTTAACAGTAGTTATATTTAACAGTAGTTGTATTTAACAGTAGTTATATTTAACAGTAGTTGTATTTAACAGTAGTTTGTATTTAACAGTAGTTGGTATTTAACAGTAGTTATATTTAACAGTAGTTATATTTAACAGTAGTTGTATTTAACAGTAGTTATATTTAACAGTAGTTGTATTTAACAGTAGTTGTATTTAACAGTAGTTATATTTAACAGTAGTTTGTATTTAACAGTAGTGGTATTTAACAGTAGTTATATTTAACAGTAGTTGTATTTAACAGTAGTTTGTATTTAACAGTAGTTGGTATTTAACAGTAGTTATATTTAACAGTAGTTATATTTAACAGTAGTTTGTATTTAACAGTAGTTTGTATTTAACAGTAGTTGGTATTTAACAGTAGTTGGTATTTAACAGTAGTTATATTTAACAGTAGTTTGTATTTAACAGTAGTTGTATTTAACAGTAGTTATATTTAACAGTAGTGGTATTTAACAGTAGTTATATTTAACAGTAGTTGTATTTAACAGTAGTTTGTATTTAACAGTAGTTGGTATTTAACAGTAGTTATATTTAACAGTAGTTATATTTAACAGTAGTTATATTTAACAGTAGTTGGTATTTAACAGTAGTTATATTTAACAGTAGTTATATTTAACAGTAGTTTGTATTTAACAGTAGTTGTATTTAACAGTAGTTATATTTAACAGTAGTTTGTATTTAACAGTAGTTTGTAGACCGTGAGCAGCTGTCGCGGCCTCTGTCCAGGACAGACTGAAGAAAAAGTTATTTTCTCGGATTTTCCTAATAAAGGTTAAATTTAAAAAGTTGTGGTTTATTGCAATGTTTTACTGAAGCCATAAATGTGTGGGACCGACTCGATGACCACAGTTTGATATTATCTTCATGAATAAGTTATGGTTTATTTTCTAAATGTAAACAGACTTAAAACTTGGACCTTAAACCTTCCACAAGGAGACCATAAGGAGACCATAAGGAGACCCTGAGGAGACCGTGAGGAGACCATAAGGAGACCCTGAGGAGACCGTGAGGAGACCGTGAGGAGACCCTGAGGAGACCCTGAGGAGACCGTGAGGAGACCGTGGTGTGTGGCCTCAGTGAAGCCGCAGACACAAATCTCTCTAAATCTAATGATAAAAGTTTGGATCAAAGTCAAGTCACGGGTTTGGATCCGTGAAACATGACAAATCCAAGTTTTTGTCTAAAATCTTCTGATCACAGGCAGAGGCCGCGACGAGTCCTGAGGATCAGAACGAGTCCTGAGGATCAGAACAAACCCGTTTAACTCTGAACAGAAACAAATATTAAATCATTATTATTTACTCTGTGGCTTAAGATCAACTTTTAGCTTTTCACCACGTTGTTAGGAGACCTGGAGATGATTTTAACTTCTGACACAAACATGTCATCTTAAAGCTCCTGTCTTAGTCCTGGGATACTGTGATGTCATTGTACCACTATGACCTCACTATGACCTCACTATGACATCACTATGACGTCAAATTTTTGTTCTTGTAACACATTAGTTTTGTCAAGTTCTGCTTTTCTGTGATACTCCCTCTGCAGTCCCATGGCTGTGTTTACAGCTGGTTATTTTCCAACTAAAGCCACCCTGTACATGATAGCTTGTTAGCTTGTTAGCATGTTAGCATGTTAGCAGCACGAAACCCCGGGACACGGAGACAGAGACCTATGTGGGTATTGCACCTTCTGACATTATGCACAGTGTTATCGCAGTAAAAGTGTTTGAGGAGTCGGAGGTAAACGAACAGACTCTGAACCATGTCTTTATATAACATGGAGAGTTTCCCGACGGTCTCTCTCCTCTGGGAGCCGTGTTACATAAAGCTGGTGCGTCTGGCCTCTTCCGTATTGAACGTATATAAATATGTTATAAATGACAGCCCCCCCAGACCCCCCCCCCCCCCCCCGGCGGAGCTCAGCCCACGCATGTACAGCACACTTAAGTCTGTTATGTAAGGCTCACATTACTCACTGTCCTGCGCTGCCTCCGAACAGCAGCAGTGTTTGCACGTTAGCATACAGCCAGCTAATTACACTCACAGAGGGGTCCGGGTTGGGCGGCAGTGACTCATTCGGACTTTTACAGATGAGATTGTGTGAAGTAAAAACAGTTTCCTTCTAATCTGTGTATAATTGTGGCGTAAGAGACAGATGTGGTTCAACTGGGAGGAGTTAAACAAGCCCCAAGCACAGACTGTAAATAACAAATATAAACCATACTGTATTTGATCAATAATCGAGTTTAAGATTTAAGGTTTATTGGTCTCTGATGGAGAAATGTCCATGTGGCCACACAGATAGAATCACTCAGATTGTTCAAAAGACAGAAGTGTGAAACATGTTAAAGTCTGCAGGATATCATTATGTACAATAAAAGAGTGGCATTAGCAGCAGGTTGTTTTTTAACGAGCTGCGGTCTTGTATTCTGAAGTATATTTATTGTGGATTAGCTAAAATACTGCTGCAGCGCTGGAGTGAGACCCGTAAAAGGAGGGTCTAAGGACAGTGATGAGTTGCCTCTGTATGAACTGTGCTATACAAATAAACTTTCCCTGTTTTTAAGGACATTTATGGACATTTATTAACAGTTATTAACATTTACAGACAGTGGTCTCTGCTCCTTTTTGACCAAAGTCTCTGTGTTTGTTTTCGTTGCATTTCTCGAGTCTGAACTGTCTGATTCTCTGATCTGTGTCGGTGAATCCATAACTACTGTTGTGGTTCAGGGCGATACACAAATAAACTGAGCTGAGGTGAAGTGTGTGTGCCGCAGGAGAAGAACCTGGAGTGGTTCCCGCGGATGAGGGCCATCTCTCTGGTGAGCAGCGAGGCGGAGGGAGAACAGAACGAGATGAGGAGTCTGCAGGAGAAACTCGACAGCACGGTCTCACTGGTGTCTCTGCTGTCCACTCAGCTGGCAGAACTGAAGGAGCAGGTGAGGAGAGGGGGGGGTGAGGAGGGGAGGGGGGGGGGGGGTGAGGGGGGAGGGGGGGGGGGTGAGGAGGGGAGGGGGGTGAGAAGGGAGTGGGGGGGGACTGAGGGGAGACACCAGAGAGAGACACCAGAGAGAGAGAGACACCAGAGAGAGAGAGACACCAGAGAGAGAGAGACACCAGAGAGAGAGAGACACCAGAGAGAGAGACACCAGAGAGAGAGACACCAGAGAGAGAGAGACACCAGAGAGAGAGACACCAGAGAGAGAGACACCAGAGAGAGAGACACCAGAGAGAGAGAGACACCAGAGAGAGAGAGACACCAGAGAGAGAGAGACACCAGAGAGAGAGAGAGAGACACCAGAGAGAGAGACACCAGAGAGAGAGACACCAGAGAGAGAGACACCAGAGAGAGAGACACCAGAGAGAGAGACACCAGAGAGAGAGACACCAGAGAGAGAGACACCAGAGAGAGAGAGACACCAGAGAGAGAGACACCAGAGAGAGAGACACCAGAGAGAGAGACACCAGAGAGAGAGACACCAGAGAGAGAGACACCAGAGAGAGAGACACCAGAGAGAGAGAGACACCAGAGAGAGAGACACCAGAGAGAGAGACACCAGAGAGAGAGACACCAGAGAGAGAGAGACCAGAGAGAGACACCAGAGAGAGAGACACCAGAGAGAGAGACACCAGAGAGAGAGAGACACCAGAGAGAGAGACACCAGAGAGAGAGACACCAGAGAGAGAGACACCAGAGAGAGAGACACCAGAGAGAGAGACACCAGAGAGAGAGACACCAGAGAGAGAGAGACACCAGAGAGAGAGAGACACCAGAGAGAGACACCAGAGAGAGAGAGAGACACCAGAGAGAGAGAGACACCAGAGAGAGAGAGACACCAGAGAGAGAGAGAGACACCAGAGAGAGAGACACCAGAGAGAGAGACACCAGAGAGAGAGACACCAGAGAGAGAGACACCAGAGAGAGAGACACCAGAGAGAGACACCATAGAGAGACACCAGAGAGACACCAGAGAGAGAGACACCAGAGAGAGAGACACCAGAGAGAGAGACACCAGAGAGAGAGACACCAGAGAGAGAGAGACCAGAGAGAGAGAGACACCAGAGAGAGAGAGACACCAGAGAGAGAGAGACACCAGAGAGAGAGAGAGACAACCAGAGAGAGAGAGACACCAGAGAGAGAGAGACACCAGAGAGAGAGAGACACCAGAGAGAGAGACACCAGAGAGAGAGACACCAGAGAGAGAGACACCAGAGAGAGAGACACCAGAGAGAGAGACACCAGAGAGAGACACCATAGAGAGACACCAGAGAGACACCAGAGAGAGAGACACCAGAGAGAGAGACACCAGAGAGAGAGACACCAGAGAGAGAGACACCAGAGAGAGAGACACCAGAGAGAGAGACACCAGAGAGAGAGACACCAGAGAGAGAGACACCAGAGAGAGAGACACCAGAGAGACACCAGAGAGAGAGACACCAGAGAGAGAGACACCAGAGAGAGAGACACCAGAGAGAGAGACACCAGAGAGAGAGACACCAGAGAGAGAGACACCAGAGAGAGAGACACCAGAGAGAGAGACACCAGAGAGAGACCAGAGAGAGACCAGAGAGAGACCGTGAGCCGCTGGGTGTTTTGAATGACTCCACAGTGTAAAACTCATCACCTGCTTCTGCTGCATGTGATCTGGTCATGGGCCTTATTCCTCCTCCAGACACACACACACACACACACACACACACACACACACACACACACACACACACACACACACACACACACACACACACACACACACACACACACACACACACACACAGTGGGTGGTCGCAGTGATCAGAATCCGATTATTTCTCTTGGCAACAGTTCAGTCTTCATCTGTACAGAAGTCTGTGAAGGAGTCAGACACACACACACACACAGTGAAGGAGTCAGTCACACACACACACACACACACAGTGAAGGAGTCAGTCACACACACACACACAGTGAAGGAGTCAGACACACACACACACAGTGAAGGAGTCAGACACACACACACACAGTGAAGGAGTCACACACACACACACAGTGAAGAAGTCAGACACACACACACACACACACACACAGTGAAGAAGTCAGACACACACACACACACACACACACAGTGAAGGAGTCAGACACACACACACACACACACACACACACAGTGAAGGAGTCAGACACACACACACACACATCTATCTGTTGTATAAGAGTCCTCATCAAGTGCTTCTTTCTCCTCACGCCTTTTCCATTCGCTCTGGTTTTCATCTGTCTTTGGTTCATTAGAAAGACAGGAGAGGACTGAGAGAGAGAGACAGGAGAGGATTGAGAGAGACGGGAGAGGACTGAGAGAGAGAGACGGGAGAGGACTGAGAGAGAGAGACAGGAGAGGACTGAGAGAGAGAGACGGGAGAGGACTGAGAGAGAGAGACGGGAGAGGACTGAGAGAGAGAGACAGGAGAGGACTGAGAGAGAGAGACAGGAGAGGACTGAGAGAGAGAGACAGGAGAGGACTGAGAGAGAGAGACGGGAGAGGACTGAGAGAGAGAGACGGGAGAGGACTGAGAGAGAGAGACGGGAGAGGACTGAGAGAGAGAGACAGGAGAGGACTGAGAGAGAGAGACAGGAGAGGACTGAGAGAGAGAGACAGGAGAGGACTGAGAGAGAGAGACGGGAGAGGACTGAGAGAGAGACGGGAGAGGACAGAGAGAGAGACGGGAGAGGACTGAGAGAGACGGGAGAGGACTGAGAGAGAGACAGGAGAGGACTGAGAGAGGGAGACAGGCGAGGATTGAGAGAGAGAGACGGGAGAGGACTGAGAGAGACAGGAGAGGATTGAGAGAGAGAGACGGGAGAGGACTGAGAGAGAGAGACAGGAGAGGACTGAGAGAGAGAGACAGGAGAGGACTGAGAGAGAGAGACAGGAGAGGACTGAGAGAGAGACAGGAGAGGACTGAGAGAGAGACAGGAGAGGACTGAGAGAGAGACGGGAGAGGACTGAGAGAGAGAGACGGGAGAGGACTGAGAGAGAGACAGGAGAGGACTGAGAGAGAGATGGGAGAGGACTGAGAGAGAGAGACGGGAGAGGACAGAGAGAGAGAGACAGGAGAGGACTGAGAGAGAGACGGGAGAGGACAGAGAGAGAGAGACAGGAGAGGACTGAGAGAGAGACAGGAGAGGACTGAGAGAGAGACGGGAGAGGACAGAGAGAGAGACAGGAGAGGACTGAGAGAGAGACGGGAGAGGACAGAGAGAGAGAGACAGAGGACTGAGAGAGAGAGACAGGAGAGGACTGGGAGAGAGAGACAGGAGAGGACTGAGAGAGAGAGACAGAAGAGGACTGAGAGAGAGAGACAGAGAGGACTGAGAGAGAGAGACAGGAGAGGACTGAAGAGAGAGAGAGACAAGAGAGGACTGAGAGAGAGAGACAGGAGAGGACTGAGAGAGAGAGACAAGAGAGGACTGAGAGAGAGAGACAGGAGAGGACTGAGAGAGAGAGACAGGGAGAGGACTGAGAGAGAGAGACGGGAGAGGACTGGAGAGAGAGAGACAGGAGAGGACTGAGAGAGAGAGACAGGAGAGGACTGAGAGAGAGAGACGGGAGAGGACTGAGAGAGAGAGACGGGAGAGGACTGAGAGAGAGAGACAGGAGAGGACTGAGAGAGAGAGACAGGAGAGGACTGAGAGAGAGACGGGAGAGGACTGAGAGAGAGACAGGAGAGGACTGAGAGAGAGAGACAGGAGAGGACTGAGAGAGAGAGACAGGAGAGGACTGAGAGAGAGACGGGAGAGGACAGAGAGACGGGAGAGGACAGAGAGAGAGAGACAGGAGAGGACTGAGAGAGAGAGACGGGAGAGGACTGAGAGAGAGAGACGGGAGAGGACTGAGAGAGAGAGACGGGAGTGCACTGAGAGAGAGAGACGGGAGAGGACTGAGAGAGAGACGGGAGAGGACTGAGAGAGAGAGACGGGAGAGGACTGAGAGAGAGAGAGACGGGAGAGGACTGAGAGAGAGAGACGGGAGAGGACTGAGAGAGAGAGACAGGAGAGGACTGAGAGAGAGAGACGGGAAAGGACAGAGAGAGAGACAGGACAGGACAGAGAGAGAGACGGGAGAGGACTGAGAGAGAGAGACGGGAGAAGACAGAGAGACGGGAGAGGACAGAGAGACGGGAGAGGACAGAGAGACGGGAGAGGACAGAGAGACGGGAGAGTACAGAGAGAGAGACGGGAGAGGACAGAGAGAGAGACGGGAGAGGACAGAGAGAGAGAGACTGAAGAGGACTGAGAGAGAGACGGGAGAGGACTGAGAGAGAGAGACGGGAGAGGACTGAGAGAGAGACGGGAGAGGACTGAGAGAGAGACGGGAGAGGACTGAGAGAGAGACGGGAGAGGACTGAGAGAGAGAGACGGAAGAGGACTGAGAGAGAGACGGGAGAGGACTGAGAGAGAGACGGGAGAGGACTGAGAGAGAGACGGGAGAGGACTGAGAGAGAGAGACAGGAGAGGACTGAGAGAGAGACGGGAGAGAACAGAGAGAGAGAGACAGGAGAGGACTGAGAGACAGGAGAGGACTGAGAGAGAGACGGGAGAGGACTCAGAGAGAGAGAGACAGGAGAGGACTGAGAGAGAGACGGGAGAGGACTGAGAGAGAGACGGGAGAGGACTGAGAGAGAGACGGGAGAGAACAGAGAGAGAGAGACAGGAGAGGACAGAGAGACAGGAGAGGACTGAGAGAGAGAGACAGGAGAGGACAGAGAGAGAGAGAGACAGGAGAGGACTGAGAGAGAGAGACAGGAGAGGACTGAGAGACGGGAGAGGACTGAGAGAGAGAGACAGGAGAGGACAGAGAGACGGGAGAGGACTGGAAACATGTAACTTTTACTAAGACTCGGTTTGGGACGCACATCATGAAGAAAGAAAGTCAGGGACCTCAGCTTTAATCGATTCTTTGTTTTCTTGATCCACAGATGACGGAGCAGAGGAAGAACAAGCAACGTCTGGGTTTCCTGGGGCCGCAGTCCAACCCCCACATCCCGTCCCACTGAGGACCCCCCCTGAGGACCCCCCCTGAGGACCCCCCCTGAGGACCCCCCCCCGAGGACCACGGCTCTCAGCGGGCCATGACAGATCCAAAATGGCGGCCGTCACGGTCCTGTGTGAGACTCTGAGACTTTATGGACTCATTTTAACCATCAGTGCCTTTAGACTGGTAGGACTGGGCTAAAACTGGTATGAAACTGGGCTAAAACTGGTATGAAACTGGTGTGAAACTGGTATGAAACTGGTATGAAACTGGGCTAAAACTGGTATGAAACTGGTATGAAACTGGCATGAAACCGGTTTAAAAGTAGTATGAAACTGATATGAAACCGGTTTAAAAGTGGTATGAAACTGGTTTGAAACCGGTTTAAAAGTGGTATGAAACTGGTATGAAACCTGTTTAAAAGTGGTATGAAACTGGTATGAAACTGGTTTGAAACCGGTTTAAAAGTGGTATGAAACTGGGAATAGTTGAATATGTTGAAAAGTCCATTTACTGTGATTCCACTGAGTGTTTCTTCCATGGTCCCTGTGAGCCTCCATGGTCCCTGTGAGCCTCCATGGTCCCTGTGAGCCTCCATGGTCCCTGTGAGCCTCCATGGTCCCTGTGAGCCTCCATGGTCCCTGTGAGCCTCCATGGTCCCTGTGAGCTTCCATGGTCCCTGTGAGCCTCCATGGTCCCTGTGAGCTTCCATGGTCCCTGTGAGCCTCCATGGTCCCTGTGAGCTTCCATGGTCCCTGTGAGCCTCCATGGTCCCTGTGAGCCTCCATGGTCCCTGTGAGCTTCCATGGTCCCTGTGAGCCTCCATGGTCCCTGTGAGCCTCCATGGTCCCTGTGAGCCTCCATGGCCTGATGTTAGTTTAAACATGTCAGTAGTAATAATACTTAATAATACTTGGGTCCAGTTCTGGTTCAGTCCAAACAGAAACTCAATCTAATCTAATGATAAGAAATCGTTTGGTATAAAAACCTGCAGAATGTAATAAACACATGAAAAATCAGAAGCGGAAAAAAAAGCTTTGAACTGAGATTTATCGTTTCGACTCAAAGTGAAGTCTGTTTTTGTTCTAATGTTGATAAATGTCACGTTTTGACACCGGGCACCCGTCACTTTGTCACGATGTCGCTGCAGGTTTTCACTCCAACCAAGCAGGAGCACAGCAGACTCCTCCCACTCCCTCAGCTCTTCAAATGGGAGGAGTCTGTGTTGGAGTGAAAACCTGTTTGGACCCAGTGTGACGTGTCAAAATCTGGATTATATTGACTTTAGGCCGAAAGTTTTTTTTTGACTATTTTCAGTTTCTCCCGGACGCGTTTATCTCAACTGTAGTTTTTAACTGGAATATTTGTGTTATGAATAATGCTGCCTACGCTCTACGGTACACCTGCGTCGCTGGTCGTGCGGCGGCGGGTTTTCACTTTACATTCTTTAACGATGATGTCACTGCTGCATTTCAGTCTCCTTTGTTTTCCATGTGAAGAAATCACTGCTTTTTACTTGAATTTTTTTTGGTTTTTAGCCCAAATCTCACTTTGTTCGGTTCTGGATCCGTGTTTTTCTTTCTTAAAGTCTTAAATTTTAATATAATACGAACGAGACGTAAATGTTTTAACGGTGTCACGTGTGTTTGTCCTGAGAATGTGTAATAAACAAAGACCACTCCAGCTCTGAAGTCTCCCTTTGATGTTTCTTCTTCATTCATTCTTTTTTTATGATTTATTTGTGGCTTCACTGTTTCAAAACATGAGATACTTTTAGTTTAACTCTTTCTAATAACTCTAATCTCTTTCTGGTCTCTCTCTGGTCTCTCTCTCTGGTCTCTCTCTCTCTGGTCTCTCTCTCTGGTCTCTCTCTAGTCTCTTTCTGGTGTCTCTCTCTGGTCTCTCTCTGGTGTCTCTCTCTGGTCTCTCTCTAGTCTCTTTCTGGTTTCTCTCTCTGGTGTCTCTCTCGGGTCTCTCTGGTCTCTCTCTCTGGTGTCTCTCTGGTCTCTTTCTGGTGTCTCTATGGTGTCTCTCTGGTCTCTTTCTGGTGTCTCTCTCTGGTTTCTCTCTCTGGTGTCTCTCTCGGGTCTCTGGTCTCTCTCTGGTCTCTCTGGTCTCTCTCTGGTGTCTCTCTGGTCTCTTTCTGGTTTCTCTCTCTGGTCTCTCTGGTTTCTCTCTCTGGTGTCTTTCTCGGGTCTCTCTGGTCTCTCTCTGGTCTCTCTCTGGTCTTTCTGGTCTCGCACACACAGACACAGCTGTTGACAGTTTAGTGTCAAGTGTTCAGTAAAAATATCTGGGATGACTGACATGTGACTTCCTGTCTGGCTCCTGCGCTAGATCACATGACCTGAGTCACATGACCTCAAAAGAGACAAATATGGACACGGACTTTAAAAATGAGGAGAATGAGTTTTTCACCTCTGTCTCCTCTGTCCTCCTCTGTCCTCCTCTGTCCTCTGTCCTCTCTGTCCTCCTCTGTCCTCCTCTGTCCTCCTCTGTCTCCTCTGTCCTCTCTGTCCTCCTCTGTCCTCTGTCCTCCTCTGTCCTCAACTGTCCTCCTCTGTCTCCTGTCCTCCTCTGTCTCCTGTCCTCCTCTGTTCTCCTCCGTCTTCTCTGTCTCCTCTGTCCTCCTCTATCTCCTCTGTCCTCCTCTGTCTCCCCTGTTCTCCTCTGTCCTCCTCTGTCTCCTCTGTCCTCCTGTCTCCTCTATCTCCTCTGTCCTCCTCTGTCCTCCTCTGTCTCCTCTGTCCTCCTGTCTCCTCTGTCCTCCTCTGTCTCCTGTCCTCCTCTGTTCTCCTCTGTCCTCCTCTGTCTCCTCTGTCCTCCTCTGTCTCCTCTGTCCTCCTGTCTCCTCTATCTCCTCTGTCTCCTCTGTTCTCCTCTGTCCTCCTCTGTCTCCTCTGTCCTCCTGTCTCCTCTATCTCCTCTGTCCTCCTGTCTCCTCTATCTCCTCTGTCCTCCTCTGTCTCCTCTATCCTCCTCTGTCCTCCTCTATCTCCTCTGTCCTCCTCTGTCTCCTCTGTCCTCCTCTGTCCTGCTCTGTCTCCTCTGTCCTCTGTCCTCCTCTGTCTCCTCTGTCCTGCTCTGTCCTGCTCTGTCTCCTCTGTCCTCCTCTGTCCTCCTCTGTCCTCCTCTGTCTCCTCTATCCTCCTCTGTCCTCCTCTATCTCCTCTGTCCTCCTCTGTCTCCTCTGTCCTCCTCTGTCCTGCTCTGTCTCCTCTGTCCTCTGTCCTCCTCTGTCTCCTCTGTCCTGCTCTGTCCTGCTCTGTCTCCTCTGTCCTCCTCTGTCCTCCTCTGTCCTCCTCTGTCTCCTCTGTCTCCTCTGTCCTCCTCTGTCCTCCTCTGTCCTCCTCTGTCCTCCTCTGTCTCCTCTGTCCTCCTCTGTCCTCCTCTGTCTCCTCTGTCCTCCTCTGTCTCCTCTGTCTCCTCTGTCCTCCTCTGTCTCCTCTGTCTCCTCTGTCCTCCTCTGTCCTCCTCTGTCTCCTCTGTCCTCCTCTGTCTCCTCTGTCTCCTCTGTCCTCCTCCGTCCTCCTCCCTCTGACTGTGGAATAGACTCAAACTTGGAGAAACTTTTTAGACTTTAGACAGATTTTAAAAAACAGAGGAAAAGTTTAAAGTCTGTTTTTACTGAAGTGAATACGTCGCGTCTGAAAACAACAGGAGTCACTGATGGATGTGAAGAAACGAGATAAACTCATAATAATCAACAGAAACACAAATCTGTATCGTGAGGTTTCTACAAAATTCAGCAAAAGTCAAACTTTACATGAAACTTGAATGTACAAACAATCAGACTTCAGCTTTGATCGTGAGAATCCACGACCCTCACCTTTAAACTGTCTCTTGTACATTTGAAATTGAACCAAAAACATGTAAACAGTGAAAAACACACATTTCTATATTTACTCCGTTTCTCTGAATGAAGGCACTGAATGTGACATCACCCAAAGTACTGTGCTGCTCTGATAAGAAGCTAAATCCTCACATGGCAACCGCCTAGCAACCAACGAGCCAATCAGAGTGAGGCCGGTTAGGCTCCGCTCTGAACCTGAATTATTGCTTCATCTTGGTTTAAAAAGACGATGTTTAAAGACCAGAGGAATCTACGACGGAGAGAATGAAAGAGAAGAGAAAATCTGTAACGAAAGCAGCAGCAGTAGCAGCAGCAGCAGTAGCAGCAGCAGCAGTAGCAGCAGCAGCAGTAGCAGGTTATGAACAATAACAGATCAGTTTTACCGGCAACGGATAAAGGGGAAGAGAATGAATGAATGACTCTCTTTAAAAACCAAAAACCAAAAGTGTGCAGTGACAAAGCGCTGGTCAAAAGCTGAAGTCCTTTTTCCACCACCGGCCTCTTGTGTGCATCAGACCTTGCTCCAGGAGGAGCCCTGTGTCCCGGAGAAGAACCCCTGGTACCTGCTCCTCCACATCAGGAACGCTGCAGCGGCGCAGAGCAGAGCCTGCAGCACGTTCAGCAGCAGCTGCAGAAGCTGCATCAGCGGCAGAGTCTCGGTCAGAGACGCACAGTCCTCCACCTCCAGGAACCGGAGCCTGCGGGCGAGAGGGTCCTGAGGGTCCTGAGGCTCCCAGGTACAGATGCACTCAGGGCCCAGACGCTCACACGTGAAGCTGCTGCTCTGACTGTAGTGGTGACCGGAGAACGCCGCGGCGAGAACTGAGACGATCAAACCCACAGAGCAGAAGAAGAAGAACAGAATCTAGAACAGAAGCATCAGAGGCTGAAGAGTTTATACAGAAACGTGCAGCACAGGGACTTATGACAAAGTACATCATTATTAACCCAAAGGGATCTTCAACAGTTTCAAGAAGAATATATGCTCTGTATACCAGGCCAGTCCCTGTGCTCCTCAGAGTCCCAGCAGGAGGCCAGTCCCTGTGCTCCTCAGAGACCCAGCAGGAGGCCAGTCCCTGTGCTCCTCAGAGTCCCAGCAGGAGGCCAGTCCCTGTGCTCCTCAGAGTCCCAGAGGCCAGTCCCTGTGCTCCTCAGAGACCCAGCAGGAGACCAGTCCCTGTGCTCCTCAGAGACCCAGCAGGAGGCCAGTCCCTGTGTTTTTATTGGTGTTGTTTTTATTTTTATTTTTTAAATGCATCGGTTTTATACAGTGCTATTCACGACGCTCAAACTCTCTCTAAACACGGTGGTGATAAACTACTGTGGCCACAGCTGCCCTGGGGCACACTGACAGAAGCGAGGCAACCAGTCTGTGCCATCGGCCCCTCCCACCACCAACCATTCACACACACACCAGACTCATTCTAATGTGGGGGAAGTGTCTTGCCTAAGGACACAAGGACAGCAGACATCAGTGGGAGTTGGTGGTGAAAGTCTTGTCGTGGGCTCGAACCCATGACCTTCTGGCTCAAAGGCCAATGCTCTACAGAGACACTGTCGCCCCAAACTTGAATCTGTGGCTGATGAAACCAGACGTTTCTAAACGTCACAAACTCAGATCTGAGCTTTATTATTAACTCAGAGAAGTATTTACTCTGAGGAGCACAGGGACTGGCCTCCTGCTGGGACTCTGAGGAGCACAGGGACTAGCCTCCTGCTGGGACTCTGAGGAGCACAGGGACTAGCCTCCTGCTGGGACTCTGAGGAGCACAGGGACTGGCCTCCTGCTGGGACTCTGAGGAGCACAGGGACTGGCCTCCTGCTGGGACTCTGAGGAGCACAGGGACTGGCATCCTGCTGGTTTCAGATTCATGCCAAAATCTGGAGCAGTCTTCCTGAAAATGTGAGACAGACTTCTTCTGCAAATCAGGGTTAAAACAGTTGTTTCTGTAACAACTGAAGGATTTTATCTTTAATCTTTTTAATAAACTGATGATGAGTCCAGTGCTGAGTCGTACCTGTGATATACAAATAAACTGTTGTGTTTTTACCTTCATCATGAACTGGAGGAAGCTGCGCTCGTCCGGACGAGACGTGACACAGAACAACACGAGCCCCAGGACCGCAACTGCACACATCTGAGAGAGGAGTCTGCATCAAATATCTGGTCTCTCTCTGGTCTCTTTCTGGTCTTTCTCTCTCTCTGGTCTCTTTCTGGTCTTTCTCTCTCTCTGGTCTTTCTCTCTCTCTGGTCTCTCTCTCTCTGGTCTCTCTCTGGTCTTTCTCTCTCTCTGGTCTTTCTCTCTCTCTGGTCTCTCTCTGGTCTTTCTCTCTCTCTGGTCTCTCTCTCTGGTCTCTCTCTCTGGTCTTTCTCGCTCTCTGGTTTCTCTCTCTCTCTCTGGTCTTTCTCTCTCTCTGGTCTCTCTCTCTGGTTTCTCTCTCTCTCTCTGGTCTTTCTCTCTCTCTGGTCTCTCTCTCTCTGGTTTCTCTATGGTCTTTCTCTCTGGTTTCTCTCTGGTCTCTCTCTCTGGTTTCTCTATGGTCTTTCTCTGGTTTCTCTCTGGTCTTTCTCTCTCTCTGGTCTCTCTCATACAGACCCAGGTTCATGTTTAAACAGCAGAGAAGGAACGGAAGATTTAACTTTAATGATGTGTTTACATGACTCAGCAGAAAACAGCATCTGATTGGATGACAGGGCTCTCTCTCTCTGTCTCTCACCCTGCCTCCCCTCCCTCCCTCCCTCCCTCCTCTCCCCCCTCCCTCCCTCCTCTCCCCCCTCCCTCCCTCCTCTCTCTCCTCCCTCCCTCCTCCCCCCCCCCCCCTCTCTCTCTCTCTCTCCCCCCTCCCTCCCTCCTCCCCCCCCTCCCTCCTCCCTCCTCTCCCCCCCCCTCCCCCCTCCCCTCCCTCTCTCTCCCCCCCCTCCCCCCTCCCTCCCTCCTCTCTCTCCCCCCTCCCTCCCTCCTCCCTCTCCCCCCTCCCTCTCTCCGCGGTCCACAGCGTCTTGTGACTAACGCGCAGTTTCTCATTTAAGTGTTTTTTTCCCCAGTTTTTTGTCTGAAAGGTTCTCGATGACCTCAGTGTTTTTCTCGGATCTCGTGAGCCCAGAACTCGGGATGTTGTTGTTATTCAGCTCCGATCTGACGAAGCTCGTGGTAAAGACACATTAAAGATCTGGGGCCGTATTCCTAAAGATTCTTAGTGCTAAAAGTTGCTCCTAGTGGCATAGACGTCGGAACTAGGGGTGCGGGGGGTGCGGCCGCACCCCCTCCGCGTGTGCCGGGAGCGAGAAGTTATCACTATCCTGCGTTCCTTGCAGCCCAAAACCCGATCCATGCTGTCGGAGGTGCTTATGAAGCTCTGTCTGGCTAATATCTGTCGCAGCCTCTGAGCGCTCTTTCTCAGCCTTGCGCAGATTAGAGACCTGGCTACACCAGTGACGTGCGGTGGGGGATCAATCATGTGTTCATATGATTATACATCATATAAACCAACAGGACCTACAGGAACAGGAGCGGCTTATACACAATTTGTTTGGCTACAGCAGAATATGATTTAATGTCTGCATTGTTTTCTCATACAAAACGCAAACGTTTGTAAAAAGTACAAAGTGTGTTATGGGCCTTACCTTAGGTATTAATGAACAGCACAGACCACTTCAGTTAGGACCAGTTTCATGTTTAAGTCCAGATAATAGTTTGAGCACAGACATGTAATCCTCCATTTGGAAATAAGTTCAATGAGTTTTAAAAAGTAAAATAAACGGGTGTCTCCTCCGTAAACTCCGAGTTTTGCTGCAGCCGACTCCCGGGTAAATCCAATTTCTAAATTCAACCTTACCCTTCACCTCCTTTTCTTATGATTCATATCATCATTGGAAGCAAAACATTACTCTAAGTGCATTTTAAATTATCTTAAAATGTATTATAGGTATGTTAGCCAAACCTGTAGCTGCCCTTAGCAGAAGAAGAACAAGAAAGGAGCTTTCTGATGGAATTGGATGCAGCCAAAGTTTGGGCTCACAAGCGCCCCCTTGAGGCTTTCCTCACTTACAAGCTGTGGTTGAGCGCGATTAAGACCCATATTTGCTTCAAAAACACAATTTATGAGCCATCCTCTTAAATGTAAACATGTTGATTGTAAATTAAATATTTTTGAACTTTTTAAACTGTGATAAACAGAGAAAACAGTTTGATAGCACCTCACAGGACTCTCCCTGTGAGCTGTTGCTTTTTACGTCTCCCAAGAGAGGCTCGCCTCACAGCACCGCTCTGTCAAATCTGCGATTTCAAAGTATAAATAAATGAAATAAGGCACAGCACAAATCACTTGATAAAGTGACCAAACATTATTGTATCCATTTTATTACTTTTCTTTCTATGATCTTAGGTGAGGGCCTTGCCTGCCTCATCTGACCGCCCGTGCGTATTGAAAAAAAAAAAGTTCAGTTTGATAAGTGACTTGCTTGATATATATTGTTTATTTTGTTTTTCTTAACAATTAAGATGGTATGTTTTTATCCAGTGTAATCCAAGTATGAGTCTCTCCCTCGACTCTCCCAACAAAAACCCGCCCCCCCTCTCAGAAAATAGTTCCGACGTCTATGCCTAGTGGCCAAATTCTAAGAATTTTCTTAGAATCTTGACCAACTCTTAGAATTTCCCCTAAAAGTGAGGAGTAGCTTCTAGTTAAGAAAAAAGCTATTCCTAAAGAATCCTAGCTCTTAAGAGTGCTCCTAAGGCGAGATCCCTTAAGAGTTGAGAAGATGACTTTTAGCAACTTAAAAGTTCCCTAAGAGGACAAAATGGTGGACGGTAGAGGCAGGAGAAATATTCTATACACTGGACGACAGTGAATCAGTAAAACGCTGCAGATTGGATCCTGCAGGAATCATGTTTAAAAGTCAATCATGTACAAATATACAGTTTTGTTTTATTAACAGCAATCCAGTTCAAAAAGGAGTGTGAAGAAGTTAATACTTTTAAACTCCCACCCTCTATTTATCATTCTAAATTAACTTAAATAGTGTGGTTGCTACAGCTTAGTTTATTCCATGGTGTATTTACAGTTATGCAACAGTGACATTCACAATAACATGCACTTGATTTGTGTATGTATAAAATGCTTATATTAATATGTTTTCCTTAATTCCTTTTACGTCTTTCAGTATCACAGCCTTTACTAATCCTAATGTTATCATAATCATCTATATATAATCATATATATATAAGTGCTCATGTTATATAGGTTTGTTAAATATGTGTGATAAATTGGTGCTGAGCAAGCTCTAATGATGGGGTGTAAAAGTCAAACTTACAACAGTAAGTTAGACAATATTAGTAAATACATCTGACTTTCTACCTTTTCTGATTATTTACAATGACACAGTATTCCTAAGATTAGATTCTATGATTGAGTTTGTCCATTAGAAGATCCTTATTTTGCCCATTATCAAAAATATGGTTTCTCTAACTTTTAGGATCAACCAATCACAGTGTCTGAAATGATGACTCATACCTAGCAACGGGGTCGGCCACGCCCCCTCACTAAGATAAGAGTTGTTGTCAAGTCCTTGCTCAGAGTTCTCTAAGAGTGTTCTGGAATAACTTTTAAGCTAAGACTCCTAGCTAGGAGTTTTTAGGTTAAGATAGGAGCTCTCTGAGAGGACACTTAGAATCTTTAGGAATACGGCCCCAGGTCCTTAACTTTTGGATCCATCAAAAACAAACAAAGTAAAGTGAAAGTGTTGGGAACAAACCACAACAGGTTTTATCTTATTAAAACATAAACATCGGACCATTATAAAAAGATGTGACAGAGGCCAAACTGTGGCGCCCCCTGCAGGTGAAGCCAGGTCCTGTCAGACCTCCGAAGCTAAGCAGGGCAGGGGCTGGTTAGTACTGTGATGGGAGACCTCTGGGAACAGCAGGTGCCACAGTGGGGCAGCTGCGGCTGTAAAGCGCCAAACTGTGTCCTTAGGCAAGACACTTCCCCCACTTTAGAATGAGTCTGGTGTGTGGGAGGGGCTTCTGTCAATGTGCCCCAGGGCAGCTGTGGCACACTATACAGCCCTGTTTCCATAAGTACTTGGCCCTAATGTATATCCTATCACCCTCCCCACAACAACCAGTAAACCCGGATAAATTCCTTGGTAACCAGGGCTTCCAGCAGCACTGTCAGTTAGACTTCAGTACCAGGTCGGCCTGGATAGAACCAGGACCATGAAGGACTAAAGAAGGACCTAGTGCTGGTTACACAGGACCATGAAGGACTAAAGAAAGACCTGGTGGCACACAGGACCATGAAGGACCATGAAGGACTAAAACGTGCGTCATGCAACAAAGCAACAACTTTTTACGATATTGCGCCAAAAACCCAAAAGTTTCCGCTTGATCCGTGTCTTACAGTGATGCCCGCCCAGTGCGGCGTCTCTCTGGTCGTGAGGGAGGGGGTGAGGGACAGCTGCAGGAAGGCCACGACCGTGACAGCGACCCCTAGCAACAGCTGCAGCAGCGCCAGGATCAGAGGGAAGCGGCACAGACGACGGCCGCCTCTGCGCTCCGGCTCCGGGCTCTCCTCACGCATCTTTAACTTGTCCATGTCCGAGGTCCCTGTGTGCCCCTGGCCCTGTCCCTGTGTGCCCCTGGCTCTGTCCCTGTGATCTCACACACTGTAGACTGGAACTGTGTGGGGCCCCTCCCTCCTCAGGCTGAACTCATGTGGAAAACATTCGGACGATTCCGAAAGATCCGCTTTTAGAGCGAGGGGGGTCCTGCGGACTGAGGGGTACAGCGACACACGACTGGCTCAGCAGCAACAGCAGCTTTAACACAAGACCTCCCAGAGCCGTCATTCTGACTGCTCTTAATGAAATTACCCCCAAAATGTCAAGACCCAGTCCAGACCCAGTCCAGACCCAGTGCAGGACCGGTCTTCTGCCAAAGATGCCAAGTGGAAGTTAAAGATAGAACTCACTTTTAAAAAACAAAATATTATTTTATTGAAACTCAAATAAACCGTAACATTGACTGCGGTTTGAGTTGGAGGTTTTTAAATGATAGAAACTGCTGATTGGACGGTTCTGTGCCAGCGCGAGGCCGTCACGTGACCAGACAGCAGCGCGCCCACGAGGCATGTGAGGGCATCACGCACGCGCCTGGCTCTGCTCCAGGCTCGTGCACAACAGGTGTCAGTTTTACAGAAGTCAACCTCAGGCTCATGGGCCAAATCCGGTCCAAGACAGTTATTAGAGGCCCTAAACAGGATTTATAATGTTATTATGAACTTAGCATCAGTGCTAATGTTCCATGGCATGTTATACATCATCTTTAACCCAACTTCATGAGATGTTCAATACAGAACAATGTGTTTAACTTTGTCCAGTTTGAGATAACTCTAAACCAAAACTTTTAAAACAAATAAATCCTTTATTTTTGTTAAAAAACACGTTTATTGAAACCGTCAGTGAGAGTCACATTAAACACTGGAACAGCCTCTGCTCGGGGAGCGCACGTGTTCGTGCACGCTGCTGTTGTTGCCAAGGTGACTGACAACGCGGAGGTTACGTCTGTCCTCGAGACCCAGGCTGAGCACGCGCCTCATGTTCTGCTCAAGGAAGAGGAGAGTTTATTTGTTTAGCACAGTTTATACAAGATTCACAACAACAACAACAATCAAAGACATAAATCCTCAATAATCAGAGTTTATTCAAAATAATAAAGATAAAATCTTTCAGTTGTTACAGAAACTGAACTGTTTTAATCTGGATTTAAACATAAGAGAAGAAGAAGTCTGTCTCACATTTTCAGGAAAACTATTCCAGATTTTAGCATAAATCTGAAACACTGCCTCCTCATGTTTAGTCCTGACTCTGGGACCAGCAGGAGGCCATGTACCTGTGCTCCTCAGAGTCCCAGTAGGAGGCCAGTCCCTGTACTCCTCAGAGTCCCAGCAGGAGGCCAGTCCCTGTGCTCCTCAGAGTCCCAGCAGGAGGCCAGTCCCTGTACTCCTCAGAGTCCCAGCAGGAGGCCAGTCCCTGTGCTCCTCAGAGTCCCAGTAGGAGGCCAGTCCCTGTACTCCTCAGAGTCCCAGCAGGAGGCCAGTCCCTGTGCTCCTCAGAGTCCCAGCAGGAGGCCAGTCCCTGTGCTCTTCAGAGTCCCAGCAGGAGGCCAGTCCTTGTGCTCTTCAGAGTCCCAGGCCAGTCCCTGTGCTCTTCAGAGTCCCAGCAGGAGGCCAGTCCCTGTGCTCTTCAGAGTCCCAGCAGGAGGCCAGTCCTTGTGCTCTTCAGAGTCCCAGGCCAGTCCCTGTGCTCTTCAGAGTCCCAGCAGGAGGCCAGTCCCTGTGCTCTTCAGAGTCCCAGCAGGAGGCCAGTCCCTGTGCTCCTCAGAGTCCCAGCAGGAGGCCATGTACCTGTGCTCCTCAGAGTCCCAGCAGGAGGCCATGTACCTGTGCTCCTCAGAGTCCCAACAGGAGGCCAGTCCCTGTGCTCCTCAGAGTCCCAGCAGGAGGCCAGTCCCTGTGCTCCTCAGAGTCCCAGCAGGAGGCCAGTCCTTGTGCTCCTCAGAGTCCCAGGCCAGTCCCTGTGCTCTTCAGAGTCCCAGCAGGAGGCCAGTCCCTGTGCTCCTCAGAGTCCCAGCAGGAGGCCATGTACCTGTGCTCCTCAGAGTCCCAGCAGGAGGCCATGTACCTGTGCTCCTCAGAGTCCCAGCAGGAGGCCAGTCCCTGTGCTCCTCAGAGTCCCAGCAGGAGGCCATGTACCTGTGTGCAGATGGACCACGCGGCTCATGTTTATTTCTTTATTCAGTGATGAAATGTTGCTTCATCATCATCACCTGTGGGGGGTCCTGGTGGGTCCTGGTGGGTCCTGGTGGGTCCTTGGGGGTTCTGGTGGGTCCTTGGGGGTTCTGGGGGGTCCTGGGGGGGTTCTGGGGACACTGCTGAACACTGATGAATGGACTTTGTGCTGGTGCCACGTGAGGCTGTTTTGCTTGAGCTGAGACGCGCGTGCGCTCTGACCACAGCGTGAGCGCGTGAGCAGAAGGAGCTCAGGGGGAAGTGGAGACTCAGACCGAGGCACAGACACAGCAGCAGCTTCACCAGCACGGACCGGTACGCACGGAACAGAGCCACGCGACACGAGACCGACACACGGGCGCGATGGACGAGAGACTGTCGCGTTTGCAGGAGCGGCAGTTCCTGGAGCACGCGGAGTTCCTGGGGTGAGTTCGCAGGAGGCAGCCAGCTCCAGCTCCGACCCGGGGCAGACGCAGTGTTTTAACTGATGTTGTGTCTCAGGATGGACCTCCCGTCCCTCTACATGTGCAAGTCCAAGAGAGGGATCAAGAGAGAGGACGGCGGCAAGGTGCGTGAGGGTCCGCGGGGGGTGCGTGTGGTCAGTTTGATGTGACACAGGTACATACATACATAGGTACATACATACATAGGTACATACATACATAGGTACATATATGTACAAAGATAGATAGATAGACAGACACATGAGACGTTACTGATCCCTGTTGGAGAGGTGCAGGTGTCCAGCAGCAGCAGACACAAATGGAATCAAACGAAGACAAATAAAGAGATTATTCAAAAGTAGCAACAATAGAAAGAACATGTGTCGGTGTGTGTTTGATGTGTGTGTGGCAGTGTGTGTGTCTGATGTGGCAGTGTGTGTGTCTGATGTGGCAGTGTGTGTGTCTGGTGTGGCAGTGTGTGTGTCTGATGTGGCGGTGTGTGTGTGTGATGTGCCGGTGTGTGTGTCTGATGTGGCAGTGTGTGTATCTGATGTGGCAGTGTGTGTGTCTGTTGTCAGGACGCGTACAAGTTGCCGCATCGGTTGATAGAGAAGAAGAGACGGGACCGGATCAACGAGTGCATCGGTCAGCTCAAAGACCTGCTGCCGGAGCACCTGAAGCTGTCGGTGAGTGTCACTGTGGAACATGTCACTGTGGAACATGTGTGCTGTTGATAAAGGTCTAACCGGACACGTCCGCAGACGCTGGGGCATCTGGAGAAGGCTGTGGTTCTGGAGCTGACGCTGAAACATTTAAACGCTCTGACCGCAGTCACGGAGCAGCAGCAGCAGAAGATCCTGGCGCTGGAGAACGGTGAGTTTAAGCACTTTAAAGATGTGCATCTGCGTCTGTGCGTAAAGCCTTAAAGCTGAGTCTGACTCTGATCCACAGGAGACCGCTCCATCAGACCTCTGCACGCGGACGTGCACGCGGACTTGAACGCGTTCCAGTCCGGGTTCCAGGCGTGCGCCAAGGAGGTGCTGCAGTTCCTGTCTCAGTCTGAGAACTGGAGCCCGCGGGAGCAGCGCTGTCTGCAGCTCATCACGCACCTTCACAAAGTTCTGGCTCAGCTCCAGGGCGCGCCCCCGCAGCTGCTCCGCGGGGACGCGCACAAAGCCGCGGACTGTCAGAGCAACTGTGTCCCGGTGATCCAGAGAACGCAGGAACTGAGCGAGAACGACACCGACACCGACAGCGGCTACGGCGGGGAGGCGGAGAAGAGCGAGGGGACGGAGAGTAACCGAGCCCCCAGAGGCGTGAAGAGCGAGGGGGCAGAGGAGGACCGAGCCCCCAGAGCCCCCAGAGCCATGAAGATCAAACAGGAGTTCGGAGAAGAGCGCGCACCGAAGAGGGCAAAGGTCAGCTGGCCCGGGAGCCTGCTGGGCGCCGGGGACAGACCAGAACTGTCGCTAATGAACTCTTTGATGGGACTAACGACGCTGGGACAGCAGCCCATCTGTATGCCCTTCTACTTCATCAACCCGTCCTCCTACCTGCCGTTCCTCGACAAGAGCTCGTACCCCGCGGCGCTGGCGTCTCCATTCCCATGGATCTACCCCGGTCTGGGCGCGCAGCTGGCGGCGCAGAGCTCAGACTCCGCGGACAGTGACGGGTCACCGGGGGCCGCGTCTCCAGGGGCCGCCTCACCAGGGGCCGCCTCACCGGGGGCCGCCTCACCGGGGAGCGCGTCACCAGGGGCCGCCTCACCGGGGGCAGCCTCACCGGGGGCCGCAACACCGCAGCACAGTCCCAGGAGCGAGAGTCCAGTGACGTCAGAGAAAAGCTCTTGTCAAACAGACTGAAGTGTTTGAACTTTGTGAATGAAACTCGACAGTGATTGACTTCGTCCCTCTTCGATCTCATTTGATCTTCTTTGATCCTCTTTGATCTTCTTCGATCTCCTTTGATCTTCTTTGATAAGACGTTTTCAAAGCGGCAGCAGTTTGGTGCCAAATCTTTGCATCGGCGCAGATTGAGTTTGGCTTTTTGGATGTAGAGCAAACTGACCTCTTTTGTACATATTATCTTCATCAAATGTAATGTGCACTAAACTAAACGGGCCTCGGAGCTGCCCCTGTTACCTCATGGAGAGTTAGAGATACTTAGAGATATGTTAGAGTTAGGGCAACATCTGCACAAAGATACCAGATGGTATTTGTTTCTCTCTGAGAGTAAACAATCAGAGCAGGAGCCCTAAGGACATAGCACTTTCTGAACCTTTGATACTGAATGTAACTGTTTGTACAAAATGATCAGGAGAAAGTGCACTTCTGCTTCGAGGTCGTTAGGACGTCACATGACGTCACGCCGTCACATGACGTCACGTGACGTCACGCCGTCACATGAATCCTGGAGGACTAAGGACTAGGGGTGTCACGGTATGAAAATGTAACCTCGCGGTTGTTGCGACCAAAATTATCACGGTTTCCGGTTTTATTGCGGTATTTAAATTCAGTGAATATGTTCAGAAAGCATTGATAGTTCTACACAAACTAAAATAGTTTCATAAAAGTGGACAAACATTTGCTACAATTAACATTTGGTTTAAAACATTACAAACAGTAAATGTCACTAAACAAACATGATATTATTGTGTCTTCAACTAGTGCTCAATAATGCCATGTCACGGTCTCATCTGTTACTGTTTACCTGTGTAGCTCAGCATATTAGCAGCTAACAAGCAGCTACACACAACAGCTAGCTGCAGCGTTGACATTAATGACAGACGGAAAACCAGACAAATTGTTGCATTCTCTCTCAACCCAAAGTCTCTCGCATCATCTGTTTCAACTGAAACGCTAACGTTATCTTACCAAGCATTGGCTATAGAGTTAGCATTGGCTAATGCTAAATAGAGTTAGCATTGGCTGTAGAGTTAGCGTTGGCTATAGACTTAGCATTGGCTATAGAGTTGACTTAAGCAGCGTCTTTATTTAAATTACCGTGACACCAGAGACTGCGACACCAGAGACCGCAACACCAGAGACCGCGACACCAGAGACCGCGACACCAGAGACTAAAGGACCATCAACACAGCCTGACTGCGCTCCGGCCGAGGCCCCAGACGGAGGTTTTCTACTTTAATCTTTGAGTGTAGCTTGTTCGCGGCTAAAGAACCATCTGCACATGATCAGCTTTTGTACTTTCTCAGACTTTGTGAATAGAAACGTCTGTCGTTGTCGTAGAAGTTTATGGTTTTTTAAACTGAGCAACTGTTGCACATTTCGTTAACGCTTTACACATTTGCTGTAATAAATTATTGCTCATGAAAATAAATATAAAAACACTCGTTTCTCTCTCGGTTCTTGTTCCAGAGTCAGCTGACCTCCAGGAATGTACTGGGACTAAGGAGGTTACTGTCAGACCAGGAGCACAGGGACCAGGAGCACAGGGACCAGGAGCACAGGGACCAGGTGGATCTTCCGGGATTCTATCGTAATTTTATGAAGATATTTATTAAAGACAACAGACACACATCAACATTCAACAAGAACTGAACATAAAACAAAGACAATGTATAGAGACTAATGAAGAGGAAGGGTCTAAGGGGAGGGGTCTAAGGAGGAAGGGTCTAAGGAGGAAGAGTCTAAGGAGAAGGGGTCTAAGGAGGAAGGGTCTAAGGAGAAGGGGTCTAAGGAGGAAGGGTCTAAGGAGAAGGGGTCTAAGGAGGAAGGGTCTAAGGAGAAGGGGTCTAAGGAGGAAGGGTCTAAGGAGGAAGGGTCTAAGGCAGAGGGGTCTAAGGAGGAAGGGTCTAAGGAGAAGGGGTCTAAGGAGGAAGGGTCTAAGGAGGAAGGGTCTAAGGCAGAGGGGTCTAAGGAGGAAGGGTCTAAGGAGGAGGGGTCTAAGGAGGAAGGGTCTAAGGAGGGTCTCCTTCCAGTCTCCTCCTGGTCTCCTCCTGGTCTCCTCCTGGTCTCCTTCCAGTCTCCTCCTGGTCTCCTCCTGGTCTCCTCCTGGTCTCCTCCTGGTCTCCTCCTGGTCTCCTCCTGGTGGGACATGCTGAGAACAGGAGCCCTCCCAAATAGATGCCTCAGAGTCGCCTCAAACCAAAGCCAGACCCTGTCAAACCTTTGAAGCTAAGCAGAGCAGGTCCTGGTTAGTACTGTGAGGGGAGACCTCTGGGAACACAGTGGGGCCAAACTGTGGTTGTGTCCTTAGGCAAGACACTTCCCCCACATTAGAATGAGTCTGGTGTGTGTGTGATGGGTGGTGGGAGGGGCTAATGGCACAGACTGGTTGCCTCACTTCTCTCAGTGTGCCCCAGGGCAGCTGTGGCTACAGTAGCAGTTTATAACCACTGAGTTTGGATTGAAAGAATAATGATGCAAAGAGACTTTGAGTCTAGATAAGAACTGTATTATTATTATTATTATTATTATTATTAAATCAGACTTCGTAAAGCAGCTCATATTTGACACATGTCAAATATGAGCGACAGTGGCTCAGTTGGGTCAAAAAAAAACAAAACCTAAAGGTCGTGGGTTCGATCCCACCATGAGACCTACTTCACGACTCCCACTGATGACTGCTGTCGTTGTGTCCTTGGGCAGAACACTTAACCCCACTTTGCCTGAAGCCCCCACTGAAAGATCTCAGCAGCTGCAGGAGGATCAGGGAGGGGCTGGTGCTCTGTGAACTGGGTGTAACTCTGACTGCCACCCCCCGACCCAGAAATGGATTAAGGGGAAGAAAATGGATGGATGGATGAAGAAAGAAACCTCCAGTGAAGGAACAAACACTGAGAAATAGATAATATTGGAACCATAATTTAGGGTTAGCGTCATTAAAGCTGCGGTACCTAATTTTGATAACACAGCAAATGTAATTTTGTAATAAACAGTTTGATTCTGTTTTCATATATTTCACATCAATGTTTTTAGATCAACAGCAAGATTCTAAAACAAGTCACTTCATGAAACCACAACTTTAATAAACATGAGAATGAAAGGACTTTAGACATAAATAATAAAACCAGCGCATGTGACTAAGCACTGGACACGGATTTATTGAGGGTTTGGCTCCATCTAGCGGCGAGCTGACGTCACCACAGTCATAGATGAACAAAAAACATTTCTCAGCATTTTTTGTTCATAAACTTTATTATTTCATGCAGTCCTCGTCACGGAGCATCACACGATCTCATTAAGGCAAGTTCAAGCCGGACATTATCAGCATTCTGTAAACCACAAACAAGAAGTGCACCTTTTACTACGTCACTACCATGGGTCACTACCATGGGTCTCACTACCATGGGTCACTACCATGGGTCTCACTACCATGGATCACTACCATGAGTCACTACCATGGGGGAGTCACTACCATGGGTCACTACAGGTTTAAGTCTTTATGTTTCTGTCCTGGTTCTGAGTTCTAAATGTGCAGAACTAAACTCTGTAACTTTCTGCTGCTGCTTGTTTTTTTATAGAATATTCTAAAAGAAACAGAAACATTTTTCCTTCTCAGAGTCACAGGTCAGATCTGTGCAGAGGCCACTTCATGTTTTAACCATAGACTGTATATATTAATGGACAGAGTCACGCCTATCTCCGCCGTTCTAACTAATGGACCAAAAAATGTGCTCTACTGGAGCAATCCAAAATGGCCGCGAGTGGTCCCGCCCACAAGAAAATTGTGAAAAAACGCATCTGTGCATGCGTCAACCGGAGCAACTCCATTCATTTGAACGAGACTTAAAAAATTCACAGCGACTAAACTAGAGTGGACCAAAACACCCCCTCAGCATTGACACACATGTGGAACGGAGCTGCCAATGCTATATGTTAGCATTGGCTAATTCTACTTCTGGGTCCACCCCCACAGGCCCGGGGTGGTACTGCAGCATGTCAGCGCACGTCATTTTGAGCTGGGACCCGCCCCCACTGGTTTAAACAGGGTTTTAATGTTTTTAGGTTTACTCAAATAAATACATAAATGTGATACACTGTAAAAACACGCTGTTTGTGCTTGAAACATTTTAAGACACGATTGAAACTAGACTTGCACCAGGTGAGACTTGCAGCCCCGCACCAGGGGATTTCTTGCTACAAACGCAGCAGGAACGTCCAGACAGTTCCATAGTCTATTTCCAAAAGCATTTAAAAGGTATAAAGGAGGATTTTCCCAGATTTTAGGAAAGAACCGCCCTCTCCAGTTTTTGAAAAAATCTCTCTGCTCTTATTGGACAAGTTTCACCAGGATGATTGACAGTTGGGAGGACCAATGGGCTATATGCACGGGGAGGTGTGACGTCATTTCCTGTTAACGCAGAACAGCCCGTTCACTTCCTGCCTATGCTATTCTATGGCATTTAGGTGAGTTTTAGTGACGTTTTTTAGTAATTAGATCGATACAATCAGCTGAGACTGACCCAAAAGTGTCGCTGTGCTTTCTCTCTGAGGTAGAGCTGTGACTGTGGCCACTCAGAGCGATTTTTAAACTTTATAAAAACACAATGACAGCACAATCAAAGAGCACTGCTGTGTCCCAAAAATGCCCAGTATCCTCACAGTTTAATTCCCGTTTGAGCATTATTTGGGAAACTTGTGTAAACCACTGCTGAACTCCAGTGAAACTCAAGCCGTTTCCCGCGAACAGGAAGTGAAGTGGGGTTGTAGCTAAAACGCGGAAGTGCAGCGTGCATAGAGCCCATAGTCTTGATGATCCACCCGGAAGTAGAAAATCCTCCTCTAAACCTTTAATGAGGTCGGAACAAAACAGGATCATTCTCATCACTTCCTAGAGACCTTTTTCACAGACGTTTTGATGTTGCATTCTTCTTCTTCTCTCTCCGTCTATCGTAGCGACTTTCCGATATATTTCACTGTGAAAACCTGCCTCAGTCCAAAACACGTAAATGTTTTACTTTCATCTGAAGTAAAAAAGAACTGACCCCAGAACAGATTCAGATTCTAGCCACAGTCACTGACATCTGTGTGTGCTAATGAGGCTGCTAGCTAACCCCAAACACGCTAATGAGGCTGCTAGCTAACCTCACATACACTAACAAGGCTGCTAGCTAACCTCACATACACTAAACGGGCTGCTAGCTAACCCCAAACACGCTAACGAGGCTGCTAGTTAACCTCACATACACTAAACAGGCTGCTAGCTAACCTCACATACACTAAACAGGCTGCTAGCTAACCTCACATATGCTAACGAGGCTGCTAGCTAACCTCACATATGCTAACGAGGCTGCTAGCTAACCTCACATACACTAACAAGGCTGCTAGCTAACCTCACATATGCTAACGAGGCTGCTAGCTTAAACCACATACACTAAAGCCAAACTGCATCTGATTTTGACAGGTTTAAGGCACTTTGAATGTTTAGCAGCTCTATACCGACAGTTCGTTGCAGACTATTGTCCCAAAGGATGGTCCAGGATTTTATTATTATTTTAGAGAAATAAAAGATAAAACACAATCTCCTGCTTCTTTGTTTGCATTGAATTGAACTGAATTATAAATGACTTAAAACTACAAATGTATACATTTTGTTTTTGTTGGTCTCAAAATCACTCAGAACATCCATGTTTTGTCTGTTTGGTTCAGTTATCGACTTATCTATCGACAAACTGATATTTATATTTTTGTGAAAATCCTGGACCATCGATTTAGCTGCTAACTTGCTAACCGCTAACGTGTACATGCTAACCGCTAACGTGTACATGCTAACTGCTAACGACGAATAATGAGGCTTTGAAAGTGGTTCAACGCTTAACTACGGCTGCGTCAACAAAACAACCTCTGGTCCTGTGCAGAAGAGAGACCAGAGAGAGACCAGAGAGAGAGACCAGAGAGAGAGACCAGAGAGAGACCAGAGAGAGAGACCAGAGAGAGACCAGAGAGAGACCAGAGAGACCAGAGAGAGACCAGAGAGAGAGAGACCAGAGAGAGAGACCAGAGAGAGAGACCAGAGAGAGAGACCAGAGAGAGAGAGACCAGAGAGAGAGAGACCAGAGAGAGAGAGACCAGAGAGAGAGAGACCAGAGAGAGAGACCAGAGAGAGACCAGAGAGAGAGAGACCAGAGAGAGAGAGACCAGAGAGAGAGAGACCAGAGAGAGAGACCAGAGAGAGAGACCAGAGAGAGACCAGAGAGAGTGACCAGAGAGAGAGACCAGAGAGAGAGAGACCAGAGAGAGAGACCAGAGAGAGAGAGAGAGAGAGACCAGCGACAGACCAGAGAGAGAGAGACCGGCGACAGACCAGAGAGAGAGAGCAGAGGGACCAGCGAGAGAGACTAGAGAGAGACCAGAGAGAGACCAGCGAGAGTGACCAGAGAGAGAGAGAGACCAGAGAGAGAGCAGAGAGAGAGACCAGCGAAAGACCAGAGAGAGAGACCAGAGACCAAAGAGAGACCAGAGAGAGAGACCAGAGAGAGAGAGAGAGACCAGAGAGAGATCAGAGAGAGAGACCAGAGAGAGACCAGAGAGAGACCAGAGAGAGACCAGAGAGAGAGACCAGCGAGAGACCAGAGAGAGAGACCAGAGAGAGACCAGAGAGAGAGACCAGAGAGAGACCAGAGAGAGAGACCAGAGAGAGACCAGAGAGAGACCAGAGAGAGAGACCAGAGAGAGACCAGAGCGAGGAAACCATTGGCAAGAATATACCATGTGTCATATCAACGCGGAGGGAATGTGTTTTTACTGCTTTTCCCTGGAATCACAAATGCACCACTTGGTAATAAAATAGAATATCCTTAAAATAAAGCTTGGAATAAGAAAAGTTATTTACAAAATGCCATAAATGAGACATTCGACAGGAGCCTGTGCATAGTTTACATGAGCAGAATAATAATAATAATAATTCTACAATATGCTAAAAACTTCATAAACATCAGCGGATCCTTCGTCCTCAGGTCACGATGCATTCGCTAAATACTTCATAGATTCACAAACAATAACAGTTTAAAAAAGGCAAAGTTCTATAATGCTGCAAAGTCAAAAGTCATTCTGGTGCAATACGTGAAAGACATGTTATTGTGTTGATAAAGATACAATATATAGTGTTCAAACCTGGGACTCACTCAGACCAGAGAGAGACCAGAGAGAGACCAGAGAGAGACCAGAGAGAGACCAGAGAGAGACTAGAGAGAGAGCAGAGAGAGACCAGAGAGAGACTAGAGAGAGAGCAGAGAGAGACCAGAGAGAGACCAGAGAGAGACCAGAGAGAGAGACCAGAGAGAGACCAGAGAGAGACCAGAGAGAGACCAGAGAGAGACCAGAGAGGGACCAGAGAGAGACCAGAGAGAGACCAGAGAGAGGGACCAGAGAGAGAGACCAGAGAGAGACCAGAGAGACCAGGGAGAGACCAGAGAGAGACCAGAGAGAGACCAGAGAGAGACCAGAGAGAGACCAGAGAGAGAGACCAGAGAGAGAGACCAGAGAGAGACCAGAGAGACCAGGGAGAGACCAGAGAGAGATCAGAGAGAGACCAGAGAGAGACCAGAGAGAGACCAGAGAGAGACCAGAGAGGGACCAGAGTGAGACCAGAGAGAGAGACCCGAGAGAGACCCGAGAGAGACCAGAGAGAGAGACCCGAGAGAGACCAGAGAGAGACCCGAGAGAGACCCGAGAGAGAGACCAGAGAGAGAGACCAGAGAGAGACCAGAGAGAGACCAGCGAGAGAGACCAGAGAGAGAGACCAGGGAGAGACCAGAGAGAGACCAGAGAGAGACCAGAGAGAGAGACCAGGGAGAGACCAGAGAGAGACCAGAGAGAGAGACCAGAGAGAGAAACCAGAGAGAGACCAGAGAGAGACCAGAGAGGGAGACCAGAGAGAGACCAGAGAGAGAGACCAGAGAGAGAGACCAGAGAGAGAGACCAGAGAGATAGACCAAAGGGAGACCAGAGAGAGAGACCAAAGGGAGACCAGAGAGAGAGACCAAAGGGAGACCAGAGAGAGAGACCAGAGAGAGACCAGAGAGAGAGACCAGAGAGAGACCAGAGAGAGACCAGAGAGAGACCAGAGAGAGAGACCAGAGAGATAGACCAGAGGGAGACCAGAGAGAGACCAGAGAGAGATGTAGAATCTGGTTTTAAGGCTCAGTCACAATGGCCCTCATTTATGAAACTTGCGTGTGGCCAAATCAGGGTAAATGAGGCGTACGCAAACAATTTACACTTTTCGGCTTTTATCAATCTGGACGTGAGTGTACGGTACGCACAAAAAGAGTCTGGAGGCGGTGTAGATTTTAAACCCATCTCAACCTTCATCACAACACGCCAAAACACGCATGATATTCAAGATTTAGACAACATTAAACAGGTGGACTGTGCCGACTTCCTGCTGAGCTGTCGTAAAAACAGGACGTGAAACAGGAGCGTTCTGAATATTTATAGACGTATAGAGAGAGAGACCAGAGAGACCAGGGAGAGACCAGGAAGAGACCAGAGAGAGAGACCAGAGAGAGAGACCAGGAAGAGACCAGAGAGAGAGACCAGAGAGAGAGACCAGAGAGAGACCAGAGAGACCAGGGAGAGACCAGAGAGAGAGACCAGAGAGAGAGACCAGGAAGAGACCAGAGAGAGAGACCAGAGAGAGACCAGAGAGACCAGGGAGAGACCAGAGAGAGAGACCAGAGAGAGACCAGAGAGAGAGACCAGAGAGAGAGACCAGAGAGAGAGACCAGAGAGAGACCAGAGAGAGACCAGAGAGAGACCAGGGAGAGACCAGGAAGAGACCAGAGAGACCAGAGAGAGACCAGAGAGAGAGACCAGAGAGAGACCAGAGAGAGAGACCAGAGAGAAACCAGAGAGAGACCAGAGAGAGAGACCAGAGAGAGAGACCAGAGAGAAACCAGAGAGAGACCAGGGAGAGACCAGGAAGAGACCAGAGAGACCAGGGAGAGACCAGAGAGAGACCAGAGAGAAACCAGAGAGAAACCAGAGAGAAACCAGAGAGAGACCAGAGAGAGACCAGAGAGAGACCAGAGAGAGAGACCAGAGAGAGACCAGACAGCGAGACCGGCGACAGACCAGAGAGAGAGAGACCAGCGACAGACCAGAGGGAGACCAACGAGAGTGACCAGAAAGACCAGAGAGAGAGACCAGAGAGAGACGCTGGATACGCTGGTTTTGAACTCGGGCTCGGTTCTGGGCGGATCTCACACGTTCATAAATCCCACGTTGGATTTTGCGTATTTGGAATATACACCAACACTGTTTCATAAACGAGGACCAATGTGCTCAGATTAAGATACATTTTTTGCAGTGGAACCCTCTCCCGTCTCTAAACCGGTCTTAACCTTAGACCCAGGACTAAATTCTAAGATCGGAGCGAGTCCCGTCCAAACAAATGCACCTTTTATCAAATACTGCAGTAAAGTGGAAGCGATCAGGCACAATACACAGAACCACATGTTTCCCAGACCCTCACACTGTGTCATGCTAAAGCTAGAGATGTTATGCTAGCTTCTTTATTATGCTAAAGCTAGAGATGTTATGCTAGCTTCTTTATTATGCTAAAGCTAGAGATGTTATGCTAGCTTCTTTATTATGCTAAAGCTAGAGATGTTATGCTAGCTTCTTTATTATGCTAAAGCTAGAGACGTTATGCTAGCTTCTTTATTATGCTAAAGCTAGAGATGTTATGCTAGCTTCTTTATTATGCTAAAGCTAGAGATGTTATGCTAGCTTCTTTATTATGCTAAAGCTAGAGATGTTATGCTAGCTTCTTTATTATGCTAAAGCTAGAGATGTTATGCTAGCTTCTTTATTATGCTAAAGCCAGAGAGTGTCTCCGTGGTAACGCCTGATCGCTTCCATCCGTGTTCTCCCAAAGTGTTTCAGGTCCTGATAGTTGACGCACGGATCAGTGCATAGTAATCGTGAGGTTTCCTGGTCTCCTGTACCATCACTGCTAAAGTTCTGCTTCTGGTTTTTGGTTGATCTGGTGCTGGTCACACGTAGATGCCCTCAGGGTTCAGGCCCGAGGAGAGAGGGCTCTGAAGCACTCGCAGGTGACCGGGGGAAGGGCGCTTCAGGGAGCCGCCGAGAGGGACCAGGTCTGCAAGGACAAGGAGAGAGTGAGGACCAGGTGAGCATGGACAAGGAGAGAGAGTGAGGACCAGGTGAGCAAGGACAAGGAGAGAGTGAGGACCAGGTGAGCAAGGACAAGGAGAGAGTGAGGACCAGGTGAGCAAGGACAAGGAGAGAGTGAGGACCAGGTGAGCAAGGACAAGGAGAGAGAGTGAGGACCAGGTGAGCAAGGACAAGGAGAGAGTGAGGACCAGGTGAGCAAGGACAAGGAGAGAGTGAGGACCAGGTGAGCAAGGACAAGGAGAGAGTGAGGACCAGGTGAGCAAGGACAAGGAGTGAGAGTGAGGACCAGGTGAGCAAGGACAAGGAGTGAGAGTGAGGACCAGGTGAGCAAGGACAAGGAGAGAGTGAGGACCAGGTGAGCAAGGACAAGGAGAGAGTGAGGACCAGGTGAGCAAGGACAAGGAGAGAGTGAGGACCAGGTGAGCAAGGACAAGGAGAGAGTGAGGACCAGGTGAGCAAGGACAAGGAGAGAGAGTGAGGACCAGGTGAGCAAGGACAAGGAGAGAGTGAGGACCAGGTGAGCAAGGACAAGGAGAGAGTGAGGACCAGGTGAGCAAGGACAAGGAGAGAGAGTGAGGACCAGGTGAGCAAGAACAAGGAGAGAGTGAGGACCAGGTCTGCAAGGACAAGGAGAGAGTGAGGACCAGGTGAGCAAGGACAAGGAGAGAGAGTGAGGACCAGGTGAGCAAGAACAAGGAGAGAGTGAGGACCAGGTCTGCAAGGACAAGGAGAGAGTGAGGACCAGGTGAGCAAGGACAAGGAGAGAGTGAGGACCAGGTGAGCAAGGACAAGGAGAGAGTGAGGACCAGGTGAGCAAGGACAAGGAGAGAGTGAGGACCAGGTGAGCAAGGACAAGGAGAGAGTGAGGACCAGGTGAGCAAGGACAAGGAGAGAGAGTGAGGACCAGGTGAGCAAGAACAAGGAGAGAGTGAGGACCAGGTCTGCAAGGACAAGGAGAGAGTGAGGACCAGGTGAGCAAGGACAAGGAGAGAGAGTGAGGACCAGGTGAGCAAGAACAAGGAGAGAGTGAGGACCAGGTCTGCAAGGACAAGGAGAGAGTGAGGACCAGGTGAGCAAGGACAAGGAGAGAGTGAGGACCAGGTGAGCAAGGACAAGGAGAGAGTGAGGACCAGGTGAGCAAGGACAAGGAGAGAGAGTGAGGACCAGGTGAGCAAGGACAAGGAGAGAGAGTAAGGACCAGGTGAGCAAGGACAAGGAGAGAGAGTGAGGACCAGGTGAGCAAGGACAAGGAGAGAGTGAGGACCAGGTGAGCAAGGACAAGGAGAGAGTGAGGACCAGGTGAGCAAGGACAAGGAGAGAGTGAGGACCAGGTGAGCAAGGACAAGGAGAGAGTGAGGACCAGGTGAGCAAGGACAAGGAGTGAGAGTGAGGACCAGGTGAGAAAGGACAAGGAGAGAGAGTGAGGACCAGGTGAGCAAGGACAAGGAGAGAGAGTGAGGACCAGGTGAGCAAGGACAAGGAGAGAGAGTGAGGACCAGGTGAGCAAGGACAAGGAGAGAGAGTGAGGACCAGGTCTGCAAGGACAAGGAGAGAGAGTGAGGACCAGGTGAGCAAGGACAAGGAGAGAGTGAGGACCAGGTGAGCAAGGACAAGGAGAGAGTGAGGACCAGGTGAGCAAGGACAAGGAGAGAGAGTGAGGACCAGGTGAGCAAGGACAAGGAGAGAGAGTGAGGACCAGGTGAGCAAGGACAAGGAGAGAGTGAGGACCAGGTGAGCAAGGACAAGGAGAGAGAGTGAGGACCAGGTGAGCAAGGACAAGGAGAGAGAGTGAGGACCAGTTGAGCAAGGACAAGGAGAGAGTGAGGACCAGGTGAGCAAGGACAAGGAGAGAGAGTGAGGACCAGGTGAGCAAGGACAAGGAGAGAGAGTGAGGACCAGGTGAGCAAGGACAAGGAGAGAGAGTGAGGACCAGGTCTGCAAGGACAAGGAGAGAGTGAGGACCAGGTGAGCAAGGACAAGGAGAGAGTGAGGACCAGGTGAGCAAGGACAAGGAGAGAGAGTGAGGACCAGGTGAGCAAGGACAATGAGAGAGAGGGAGGACCAGGTGAGCAAGGACAATGAGAGAGAGTGAGGACCAGGTGAGCAAGGACAAGGAGAGAGAGGGAGGACCAGGTGAGCAAGGACAAGGAGAGAGTGAGGACCAGGTGAGCAAGGACAAGGAGAGAGTGAGGACCAGGTGAGCAAGGACAAGGAGAGAGAGTGAGGACCAGGTCTGCAAGGACAAGGAGAGAGTGAGGACCAGGTGAGCAAGGACAAGGAGAGAGAGTGAGGACCAGGTGAGCAAGGACAAGGAGAGAGTGAGGACCAGGTGAGCAAGGACAAGGAGAGAGTGAGGACCAGGTGAGCAAGGACAAGGAGAGAGTGAGGACCAGGTGAGGAAGGACAAGGAGAGAGAGTGAGGACCAGGTGAGCAAGGACAAGGAGAGAGAGTGAGGACCAGGGGAGCAAGGACAAGGAGAGAGAGTGAGGACCAGGTCTGCAAGGACAAGGAGAGAGAGTGAGGACCAGGTGAGCAAGGACAAGGAGAGAGTGAGGACCAGGTGAGGAAGGACAAGGAGAGAGAGTGAGGACCAGGTGAGCAAGGACAAGGAGAGAGTGAGGACCAGGTGAGCAAGGACAAGGAGAGAGAGTGAGGACCAGGTCTGCAAGGACAAGGAGAGAGAGTGAGGACCAGGTGAGCAAGGACAAGGAGAGAGTGAGGACCAGGTGAGCAAGGACAAGGAGAGAGTGAGGACCAGGTGAGCAAGGACAAGGAGAGAGAGTGAGGACCAGGTGAGCAAGGACAAGGAGAGAGAGTGAGGACCAGGTGAGCAAGGACAAGGAGAGAGTGAGGACCAGGTGAGCAAGGACAAGGAGAGAGAGTGAGGACCAGGTGAGCAAGGACAAGGAGAGAGAGTGAGGACCAGTTGAGCAAGGACAAGGAGAGAGTGAGGACCAGGTGAGCAAGGACAAGGAGAGAGAGTGAGGACCAGGTGAGCAAGGACAAGGAGAGAGAGTGAGGACCAGGTGAGCAAGGACAAGGAGAGAGAGTGAGGACCAGGTCTGCAAGGACAAGGAGAGAGTGAGGACCAGGTGAGCAAGGACAAGGAGAGAGTGAGGACCAGGTGAGCAAGGACAAGGAGAGAGAGTGAGGACCAGGTGAGCAAGGACAATGAGAGAGAGGGAGGACCAGGTGAGCAAGGACAATGAGAGAGAGTGAGGACCAGGTCTGCAAGGACAAGGAGAGAGTGAGGACCAGGTCTGCAAGGACAAGGAGAGAGTGAGGACCAGGTCTGCAAGGACAAGGAGAGAGAGTGAGGACCAGGTGAGCAAGGACAAGGAGAGAGTGAGGACCAGGTGAGCAAGGACAAGGAGAGAGAGTGAGGACCAGGTGAGCAAGGACAATGAGAGAGAGTGAGGACCAGGTGAGCAAGGACAAGGAGAGAGAGTGAGGACCAGGTGAGCAAGGACAAGAAGAGATAGTGAGGACCAGGTGAGCAAGGACAAGGAGAGAGAGTGAGGACCAGGTGAGCAAGGACAAGGAGAGAGAGTGAGGACCAGGTGAGCAAGGACAAGGAGAGAGAGTGAGGACCAGGTGAGCAAGGACAAGGAGAGAGTGAGGACCAGGTCTGCAAGGACAAGGAGAGAGTGAGGACCAGGTGAGCAAGGACAAGGAGAGAGTGAGGACCAGGTGAGCAACAGTAGGTCTTTGTAAAGTCCTCAGAGAAAACCACTGTTGTGATTTAAGGAGATACAGAAACACATTGTCCCTGCGCCCTCCCGCTCTCCTCCAGCAGGGGGCAGTGTGTCTCTGCGCACACATTTGCAGATTCATGTGGAGGAAGGTTATTGAGGGGACACCACTGCATTCATCACTTATTTGAGCGTCATTAAAACACGACCTCCGCAGACGATAATCGCTGATCATGGCGTCGAGTCGAGGAACGTTAAAGGAGCAGTTTAGACGTCACTTCAAAACACCTCCTCCTCTTCCTCAGTCCAGAGTCCAGGGAATACTCCGATATCTGAGGAGGCTTTGAGTCTTCACATGTAATATTTATCATGTTTATCACGTCCGTGTTCAATCGCTTGTATGTTTTGGCAGCTTTCAAATAGATGCACTTCCGGATTTCAAACTTTTCCATAAACTAAAGGGATAGAGAGAGACAGAGAGAGACAGAGAGACAGAGAGAACAGAGAGACAGAGAGAACAGAGAGAGAGAGAGAGAGGACAGAGAGACAGAGAGAGGACACAGAGAGAGAGAGGACACAGAGAGAGACAGAGACAGAGCCAGACAGACAGAGTGAGAGAGACAGACAGGACAGAGAGAGACAGAGGGAGACAGACAGAGAAGACAGAGAGAGAGACATAGAGGACAGAGAGAGAGAGAGAGACAGAGAGAGACAGAAAGAGACATAGAGGACAGAGAGAGAGAGAGAGAGAGAGAGAGACAGAAAGAGACAGAGAGAGACAGAGAGAGAGAGAGAGAGACAGAGAGAGACAGAAAGAGACAGAGAGAGAGAGACAGAGAGAGACAGAGTGAGAGAGACAGACAGGACAGAGAGAGACAGAGAAGACAGAGGACAGAGAGAGACGGAGCGAGACATAGAGACAGAGAGACAGGACAGAGAGAGACAGAGAAGACAGAGGACAGAGAGAGAAAGACAGAGAGAGACACCAAGAGAGAAACAGAGGAGTGGTTGCAGTACCTATGCCGCGGCTGGTGGGGGCGCCCTCGTCCTCTGTGGGCTCCGCTGGCAGCACAGTGACCTTGGAGCCTGTTTGTCTGATGAACTGCTGCAGATTCACTTGTCTCAGCTCCTTGGTCAGCAGCTCCAGGTCTGTCTGCATGTCCTGCACCACACATGGTACACACTATGAACCCACACACACAGAGACATGTCCTGATGTCCTCCTGGAGACACATGGTACACACTATGAACCCACACACACAGTCCAGATAAACTAAACAGAAGAGAAGGAGAAACCTGAAGAGTCCAGTGTTATTTGTTAACTTTAGGTTTGTTTTGTTTTTCTAAAGTGGAGGAAGTTTGAAGAATTTAGTATTTTATCGAATGTGGATAAAAGATTTTAGTCGTCTTTAGATTTAAATACTAAATTGGATTGAACCAAAGCTGGACTGAAGCTGAAGAGGAGGAGGCAGGAGGAGGTGTGCGGATGGGAAAAGGGCCACACAAACCTGGGAATCTGGCCGTACATGGCCCTCGGGCCGCACTTTGCCCAGTGCTGTTCTCAATGGAGAGAATGTTTTTATGAAACACAATAAAGTCAGGTCGCTGAGCTTTAGTCCACTGCTGTCTCAGTATTTACTCCTGAATGTCTTTAACGCAATAATCCGTCACTGAGAGAACGCTGAGACATCTGTCCAACTGTTATAGGATCTTCAAATGTTACTTTGGAATCTGCAGCACACTGGCAGAGTGGTTAGCCCTCTCACGTCTCAGCAACAAACTCTGAGGTTCAGTCCCAACTGTGGCCTTTTACAACAGTCACTTTACAATACACCAGTGTAGATCATGTGACCTGTAACATGTCCGTCTGTGGATATACGTGTGTGTATATATATATCTGTACCTGTATCTGTGTTTACTTGTGTGTACCTGTGTGTACCTGTACCTGTGTGTACCCGTGTACCTGTACCTGTAGCTTCCTGCTGCTCTGTCCCAGTGCTCGGTCCAGTGCTCTGCAGCTGCCCTCCAGCTGAACGGCCTGTCGCTCCTGAGCCCTGAGCTCAGTCTTCACTCGCAGTACCTGTGCTCGGGCTTCAGCCGCTGTCACCCACTGCGCCTCCTGCTTCTCCCTCTGCTCCTGCTCCTCCTGCAGCCCCTCCTCCACCTCCTGCTCCCACAGACACAGGTACCATTACACCTCCTCCACCTCCTGCTCCCACACAGGTACTGTACCATTACTACACCTCTGCATGACTCCCTCTGCATGACTCCCTCTGCATGACTCCCTCTGCATGACACCCTCTGCATGACACCCTCTGCATGACACCCTCTGCATGACTCCCTCTGCATGACTCCCTCTGCATGACTCCCTCTGCATGACTCCCTCTGCATGACACCCTCTGCATGACACCCTCTGCATGACTCCCTCTGCATGACACCCTCTGCATGACACCCTCTGCATGACACCCTCTGCATGACTCCCTCTGCATGACTCCCTCTGCATGACTCCCTCTGCATGACACCCTCTGCATGACACCCTCTGGATGACACCCTCTGGATGACACCCTCTGGATGACACCCTCTGGATGACTCCCTCTGCATGACTCCCTCTGCATGACTCCCTCTGCATGACTCCCTCTGCATGACACCCTCTGCATGACACCCTCTGCATGACACCCTCTGGATGACTCCCTCTGCATGACTCCCTCTGCATGACTCCCTCTGCATGACACCCTCTGGATGACTCCCTCTGCATGACACCCTCTGCATGACACCCTCTGCATGACTCCCTCTGCATGACTCCCTCTGCATGACTCCCTCTGCATGACTCCCTCTGCATGACACCCTCTGGATGACTCCCTCTGCATGACTCCCTCTGCATGACTCCCTCTGCATGACTCCCTCTGCATGACACCCTCTGCATGACACCCTCTGCATGACACCCTCAGCATGACTCCCTCTGCATGACTCCCTCTGCATGACTCCCTCTGCATGACACCCTCTGCATGACACCCTCTGCATGACTCCCTCTGCATGACTCCCTCTGCATGACTCCCTCTGCATGACTCCCTCTGCATGACTCCCTCTGGATGACTCCCTCTGCATGACTCCCTCTGCATGACTCCCTCTGCATGACTCCCTCTGCATGACTCCCTCTGCATGACTCCCTCTGCATGACTCCCTCTGCATGACACCCTCTGCATGACTCCCTCTGCATGACTCCCTCTGCATGACACCCTCTGGATGACTCCCTCTGCATGACTCCCTCTGCATGACTCCCTCTGCATGACTCCCTCTGCATGACACCCTCTGCATGACACCCTCTGCATGACACCCTCAGCATGACTCCCTCTGCATGACTCCCTCTGCATGACTCCCTCTGCATGACACCCTCTGCATGACTCCCTCTGCATGACTCCCTCTGCATGACACCCTCTGCATGACTCCCTCTGCATGACTCCCTCTGCATGACTCCCTCTGCATGACTCCCTCTGCATGACTCCCTCTGCATGACTCCCTCTGCATGACTCCCTCTGCATGACTCCCTCTGCATGACTCCCTCTGCATGACACCCTCTGCATGACTCCCTCTGCATGACACCCTCTGCATGACTCCCTCTGCATGACTCCCTCTGCATGACACTCTCTGCATGACACCCTCTGCATGACACCCTCTGCATGACTCCCTCTGCATGACTCCGTCTGCATGACACCCTCTGCATGACTCCCTCTGCATGACACCCTCTGCATGACTCCCTCTGCATGACTCCGTCTGCATGACACCCTCTGCATGACTCCCTCTGCATGACACCCTCTGCATGACTCCCTCTGCATGACTCCCTCTGCATGACTCCCTCTGCATGACACCCTCTGCATGACACCCTCTGCATGACTCCCTCTGCATGACACCCTCTGCATGACTACCTCTGCATGACACCCTCTGCATGACACCCTCTGCATGACACCCTCTGCATGACACCCTCTGCATGACTCCCTCTGCATGACACCCTCTGCATGACTCCCTCTGCATGACACCCTCTGCATGACTCCCTCTGCATGACTCCCTCTGCATGACACCCTCTGCATGACACCCTCTGCATGACTCCCTCTGCATGACTCCCTCTGCATGACTCCCTCTGCATGACTCCCTCTGCATGACTCCCTCTGCATGACTCCCTCTGCATGACTCCCTCTGCATGACACCCTCTGCATGACTCCCTCTGCATGACTCCCTCTGCATGACTCCCTCTGCATGACTCCCTCTGCATGACTCCCTCTGCATGACTCCCTCTGCATGACTCCCTCTGCATGACTCCTCTCACTGCGCTGCCGAACAGAACGTTTAAAGAGATCATTTGTTCCTTCAGCTGTCAGACTGTACAACAAACCTGGATGAGTCTTCTCCTACAGCCTCTGTCCTGTCCCTATGCTCTCACCTGCACCACACTGGTCCCTGTGCTCACCTGCACCACACTGATCTTGTCGTGGATCTGGCGCTCGCAGCCCTGCAGCCGCACCCGTAGCTCCTGGAGGCGCTCCTGCAGCTGCCTCTCGCTCTCCTGCTCGATGTGCAGCTCCGAGGCCCAGAACTCCTCCTCCTCCGTCTCCACCTCGGTCTTTCTCAGATGTTTCTCCAGACGCAGGATCTCCTCCGTCAGTCCCTCACACAGCTCCCCACTGCTCCTGCGCCTCCTCCGGGCCTCCTCCCACACATGCAGCTCCGCCTCGTATGCCTGAGGAGGGAAATGTCAGTGTTGCATCACAGGTACAGAACAAGATAAAGGAACAATAACAAAACATTAAAGGTTTTAAAATGAAATATTTAATCATATTTATTACAGCTCCTCACAGCAGCAGGAGAACGTTCTACGGCCATTATTTCTTAATAACAGACTCTCAAAACAATAATGACCGCTGCCCTTTGGCAACGCACTCTGTGCTTGTACTTCAGAGATTACTCTGACAGTAGTTGGTACACTTTGTCAAAACGGGCTACGTCACGACTGTCTCTGAGAGAAGCTAACGGAGCGTCAAAAAGCAACATTAATACAACATTTCAGGAACATTTGCAGAAGATCTGATGGATTTAGGTTAAGTTTATATTTGGGTCACTCACCGCTGATGTTCTCTGGGTTCACTTTTCTTGTAGCTCCAGAGAGTTCTAGTTTGGAAGTAGCTAGTTTAGCTGTAGCTAGCCTAGCTGTAGCTAGCCTAGCTGTTACCTGCCAAGCCACGTTACGGCGAAAACTTTGGGAACTAACTTATTTACAGTCATTAAATATATATCGAATATTAAGGCTGTCGTATAGCGGTTATCCCTCTCTAAGCTTGTGTCCTCTACCAGAGGCCTGGGAGCTTGATATATATATACAGTGCCTTGCGAAAGTAATTGGCCCCCTTGAACCTTTCAACATTTCGCCACATTTCAGGCTTCAAACAAAGATATAAAAATTTAATTTTTTGTCAAGAATCAACAACAAGTGGGACACAATCGTGAAGTGGAACGAAATTTATTGGATAATTTAAAAAAAATTTAACAAATAAAAAACTGAAAAGTGGGGCGTGCAATATTATTCGGCCCCTTGCGCTAATACTTTGTAGCGCCACCTTTTGCTGCAATTACAGCTGCAAGTCGCTTGGGGTATGTCTCTATCAGTTTTGCACATAGAGAGACTGGAATTCTTGCCCATTCTTCCTTGCAAAACAGCTCGAGCTCAGTGAGGTTGGATGGAGAGCGTTTGTTAACAGCAGTCTTCAGCTCTTTCCACAGATTCTCGATTGGATTCAGGTCTGGACTTTGACTTGGCCATTCTAACACCTGGATACGTCTATTTGTGAACCATTCCATTGTAGATTTGGCTTTATGTTTTGGATCATTGTCCTGTTGGAAGATAAATCTCCGTCCCAGTCTCAGGTCTTTTGCAGACTCCAACAGGTTTTCTTCCAGAATGGTCTTGTATTTGGCTCCATCCATCTTCCCATCAATTTTAGCCATCTTCCCTGTCCCTGCTGAAGAAAAGCAGGCCCAAAGCATGATGCTGCCACCACCATGTTTGACAGTGGGGATGGTGTGTTCAGGGTGATGAGCTGTGTTGCTTTTACGCCAAACATATCGTTTTGCATTGTGGCCAAAAAGTTCGATTTTGGTTTCATCTGACCAGAGCACCTTCTTCCACATGTTTGGTGTGTCTCCCAGGTGGCTTGTGGCAAACTAAACGAGACTTTTTATGGATATCTTTGAGAAATGGCTTTCTTCTTGCCACTCTTCCATAAAGGCCAGATTTGTGCATGACTGATTGTTGTCCTATGGACAGACTCTCCCACCTCAGCTGTAGTTATCTGCAGTTCATCAAGAGTGATCATGGGCCTCTTGTCTGCATCTCTGATCAGTCTTCTCCTTGTTTGAGATGAAAGTTTGGAGGGACGGCCGGGTCTTGGTAGATTTGCAGTGGTCTGATACTCCTTCCATTTCAATATAATTGCTTGCACAGTGCTCCTTGAGATGTTTAAAGCTTGGGAAATCTTTTTGTATCCAAATCCGGCTTTAAACCTCTCCACAACAGTATCTCGGACCTGCCTGGTGTGTTCCTTTGTCTTCATGGTTCTCTCTGCGCTTTAAACAGAACCCTGAGACTATCAAAGAGCAGGTGCATTTATACGGAGACTTGATTACACACAGGTGCATTCTATTTATCATCATCAGTCATTTAGGACAACATTGGATCATTCAAAGATCCTCACTGAACTTCTGGACTGAGTTTGCTGCACTGAAAGTAAAGGGGCCAAATAATATTGCACGCCCCACTTTTCAGTTTTTTATTTGTTAAAAAAGTTTAAATTATCCAATACATTTTGTTCCACTTCACGATTGTGTCCCACTTGTTGTTGATTCATGACAAAAAATGTAAATGTTATATCTTTATGTTTGAAGCCTGAAATGTGGCAAAATGTTGAAAGGTTCAAGGGGGCCGAATACTGTATATATACACCAAATTTGAAGTCAAAGCCCTATTATTTATAATGTTTCTCTCTTGTTATCCCTCTTGTTTCCTCGTGTATGAACTGTGCTATATAAATAATATAACAATATGTATAAATATATAAATAACTGACTCACCGCCTCGTAGGACTCCAGCTTCCTCTGCAGGACGCTCAGAGTTTCTCGCTGCAGCTGCAGAAGCCGCATCAGCTCTTCCACGCGACACGCCCAGACGTTCGGAGCCGGCGCCGTGTCATGACCCGCCCCCTTCAGGAACCTGCTCTCTGCCCCTGAGTCCGGGGCCCCTGAGTCCGGCAGCCGGGCCCCTGTGAGGATGTCCCGGAGGCTCCTGGGGGTCCCGGTGAACGTCAGGGACTTCCTGCGGGGCTCGCGGCGGCGGAGCGAGTGCTCATGGTTGTAGTGTCTGAGTTTGGCGAGCGGCGGGAGGCTCTGGCGGTGCAGGCCTCTCTCGGGGCCTCTCAGTGGGGGGCCCTCAGACGGGGGCCTCTCGGTGAGGGAGGGGCCGGTGCGGTGCAGGACGAGCTGGACATCCCCCGCGTACTGTCCCCACGTGTTCAGAGACGCCACCGGGCTCTCGTTCGGCGCCAAGTGCCGCTCTGTGTCTCGCCATTTCTCCACCAGAGTGTATCTGCCAGTGCGGCCTACGGCAAAGGAGGAGGTCAGGGTTAGGACCAGGACCAGGACCAAGACCAGGACCATGACCAGGACCAGGACCATGACCAGGACCTGTATCTTTAAAAAGATACATAAATGTCTCCCTTGGAATGGTTTCTCTCTCTGGTCTCTCGCTTTGGTCTCTCTTTGGTCTCTCTCTTTGGTCTCTCTCTTTGGTCTCTCTCTTTGGTCTCTCTCTTTGGTCTCTCTCACTGGTCTCTCTCACTGGTCTCTCTCACTGGTCTCTCTCACTGGTCTCTCTCTCTGGTCTCTCTCTCTGGTCTCTCTCTCTGGTCTCTCTCTCTGGTCTCTCTCTCTGGTCTCTCTCTCTGCACTCTTTCTCTGGAGATTAAAATTACAATAAACGTTAACCTCAGAGGGAAAGATGCACTATACCAGGTTCATTTCCATCCTAGTCCCTGGGCTGATGGTTTGATGATGGTTCTGAGTCACATGGTCACTCAGACTCTGTGTGACCATGTGACTTAGAGCCATGTGGAATTGTGTTGATACCAGGCTCTTACAGAGTGGAGTTTGGCAGGATGGAGGATGGAGAATTGGCCTTCAGGCCTGAAGGTTGTGGGTTCATTTCCCACCTCTCCACCGACTCCCACTGATGTCTGCTGTCGTTGTGTCCTTGGGCAAGACACTTAACCCCACTTTGCCTAAAAGCCCCCACTGAAAGATCAAGGCTATGCTCACACTCAGAGCAGCCGTCCTCCTGTGGACTCACCACCTGCAGAGGGTCAGTGAGGGGCTGGTGCTATGAGACTTGGGTGGCATCTCTGATTGCCACCCCCCTGACCCAGAAATGGATTAAGGGGAAGAAAATGGATGGATGGATGGATGGAGGATGACTCATTCTCCCCCCCCTCCTCCTCCCTCCTCCTCCTCTTCATCCTCCCCCCCTCCTCCTCCTCTTCCTCCTCCCCCTCAACCATCCTCCCTCCACCCCCCACCCACCACCTTCCTCCTCCCCTCCTCTCCCCCCCCCCCCCCCCCCTCCTCAGGACTTACCTATGGCCTGTGCGAGTGCGATGACGACCTCCTGACAGGTGGTGGCCTCGGTGACTCCACACACGACTCTCTGGACTCCATCCACCCAGACCTTCAGCTCCATGAGGCCAGATCCGGGTCAGATCCGGGTCAGAGCCAGGCCAGATCCGGGTCAGATCCGGGTCAGAGCCTTCTTCTCGGTGACGGCCCGGACATGGCGGACGGAGCCTACGGTGGCTGAGATAAACAGGAAACAAGAGGCACAACAGGAAGTGGTTACTCAGGATCTGCTTAAAAAGCGACTAAACACCTGTGCCCAGCCTTACTCCGCCCACATGAAGATTTGAAAATGTTCTCTAAAAAGGGTGTTGCCTGGAGGACCAAGGGACAAGAAAGGGGGCATAGAGTTGGGCGTGGTCTGGGCTGTGATTGACAGCTCACTTGTCACACAAAAAAACAGACAGTTGTCATTGCTGCTTAAAGCAATAGTTTACAGACCAGAAAGTCTAATTCCACCCTTGTTTACACACTAAGATAATTGTAAAGCTACACACCTGAACCTAATCACACTCAATAATCTCAGAATCACTCATGTAATTTAATTTTAATCCACTAGATGGCGCCAGAATACTCCAAACTGCAGCTGGGGCGTGTGTGAGAGTTGGATGGGTTCATATCACTGGCTCTGACAGACTGACGTCACACAAAACAACTGATGTCATAGAGAACTTCAGAGTCAATGGAGAGGCCAGGACCAAATTAAAATGTAGTACCACCAAAAAGGTTGAGAGGGCGCCACACAGACGTTTTTTGGCTCAAAAGTGATATTTTATCTAATTTGAACTAAAATGTCAAAAAAAAATGACCAGGATATGTAGAGAGCACAATAAACATATTTATGGAGTTTATGAGTTGAAAAAAGTTGATTTGGCGTTTAGTCGCTCTTTAAGGAGGAGCACAGGTACTGGCCTCCTGCTGGCACTCTGAGGAGCACAGGGACTGGCCTCCTGCTGGGACTGCTAAAGACTCTGAGAGGAGGTGGGAAGTTCTTCCTCTTCCCCTCTCTCTCTCTCCCTCTCTTTCTCTCCCTCTCCCTCTCTCTCTCCCCCTCTTTTCTATGAATAGTCAGACCGCTGCTGGAGGCAGAGTGAAGGTGCCAACGGACATTTCTCGCTCCAGATTATCTTTGTTCACAGAAACACAAACAAAAGAAGCTGCTGAACCAATCAGACTCAGAAAAGGCCGCCAAAATCTGGACCTGGGATTATTCCAGAAACAGTGTGTGTGTGACCTTGAAGAGCAGAGAGGAGGCTGGTTTGGTGAGTTTGTGGGGACTTCAGGTCTCTATCACAGCCTCAGTATCACATGGTTTTACTGTAGGTTTACCCGAGAGACCAGAGAGGGCGAGAGAGACCAGAGAGAGGGCGAAGAAGACCAGAGGGAGACCAAGAGAAAGACACCAGAGAGAGACCAGAGAGAGACCAAGAGAGAGACCAGAGAGAGACACCAGAGAGAGACCAAGAGAGAGACCAGAGAGAGACCAGAGAGAGACCAAGAGAGAGACCAGAGAGACACCAGAGAGAGACACCAGAGAGAGACCAAGAGAGAGACCAGAGAGAGACCAGAGACCAAGAGAGAGACCAGAGAGAGACCAAGAGAGAGACCAGAGAGAGACACCAGAGAGAGACCAGAGAGAGACACCAGAGAGAGACCAAGAGAGAGACCAGAGAGAGACCAGAGAGAGACCAAGAGAGAGACCAGAGAGAGACCAGAGAGAGACCAAGAGAGAGACCAGAGAGAGAGACACCGGAGAGAGACCAGAGAGAGACACCAGAGAGAGACCAAGAGAGAGACCAGAGAGACACCAGAGAGAGACACCAGAGAGAGACACCAGAGAGAGACCAAGAGAGAGACCAAGAGAGAGACCAAGAGAGAGACCAGAGAGAGACCAAGAGAGAGACCAGAGAGAGACCAGAGAGAGACCAGAGAGAGACACCAGAGAGAGACCAGAGAGAGACCAGAGAGAGACCAAGAGAGAGACCAGAGAGACACCAGAGAGAGACCAAGAGAGAGAGACCAAAGAGAGACCAGAGAGAGACACCAGAGAGAGACACCAGAGAGACACCAAAGAGAGACCAGAGAGAGACACCAGAGAGAGACACCAGAGAGACACCAGAGAGAGACCAGAGAGAGAGACAAGAGAGAGAGACAAGAGAGAGACAGATTCAGATTCAGATGTATTTTTCCAGGTTCCTTTGAAAAGCGTCATGTACAAACCATAATAAATATCACTGTGTCTTATTTTCCTTCGTGTTTGTAAAGTCTGTGAATAATATAAAGGACAAAGATCACGATATGTCACAGAATCACATCCTGTCTGTATCGCAAAATGTTCAGAATCACAATAATATAAGGCCCAAATATCATGATACTCTTCGGCTCTCAGTCTGTTCATAGTTTTGCGAAGTGGGCGGAGGCTGATGATAAATGTCTCTTGTTGCAGAATGAAGAAATACTGTGTCTGATTCTCATGAAGGAGGAAAAGCCAAAAGATTAAAAAGTCAACATTCTGCAAGAACCACTTTTGCTCTTTTCATTTCAGGGAAAGTTCACAGTAACAATGACAGAGGAGACGAGGACAGAGGAGACGAGGACAGAGGAGACGAGGACAGAGGAGAGAGCACAGAGGAGACGAGGACAGAGGAGACAAGGAGAGAGGAGACGAGGACAGAGGAGACGAGGACAGAGGAGAGAGCACAGAGGAGAGAACACAGAGGAGACGAGGACAGAGGAGACGAGGACAGAGGAGACGAGGACAGAGGAGAGAGGACAGAGGAGACGAGGACAGAGGAGACGAGGACAGAGGAGACAAGGACAGAGGACAGAGGAGAGAGGACACCGTAGTCAAAAGGTTCTTTGTTCACAGCCCTCTGCATTAAACCTCCCCCACACTTTCTCAAAGTCACACTCATATAGCCTGGTATAGTCTCATATAGCATCATAGCCTCATATATAATATATGTATATACATATATATATATATATATAAATATATATATATATATATATATATATATAAAAATTGTCCACACACCTTTGGCCCTCCGCGGGCGGTTATCCCTCTCTAAGCTCGGGTCCTCTACCAGAGGCCTGGGAGCTTGAGGGTTCTGTGCAGTATCTTTGCTGTTCCTAGCACTGCACATTTCTGGACCCAGATGTCTGAGGTTGTTCCGGGGATCCGCTGTAACCACTCTTCTAGCTTCGGGGTCACTGCCCCGAGTGCACCGATCACCACGGGCACTACTGTCACCTTTACCCTCCAGGCCCTCTCCAGATCCTCTCTGAGACCTTGCTATTTCTCAAGCTTTTCATGTTCTTTTTTCCGGATGTTACCATCGCTTGGAATTGCCACGTCCACCACCACGCCTGTCCTCTGCCCTTTGTCCACCACCACGGCTGTCCTCTGCCCTTTGTCCACCACCACGGCTGTCCTCTGCCCTTTGTCTACCACCACAATGTCAGGTTGGTTCATTACCATTCGGTCGGTCTGTATCTGGAAGTCCCACAGGATCTTCACATGCTCATTCTCCACCACCTTTGGAGGAGTTTCCCACTTAGACCTTGGGGTTTCCAGCCCATACTCTGCACAGATGTTTCTGTACACTATGCCAGCCACTTGGTTATGGCGTTCCATGTAGGCCTTCCCTGCCAGCATCTTGCACCCTGCAGTTATGTGTTGGATCGTCTCAGGTGCCTCTTTGCACAACCGACACCTTGGGTCTTGTCTGGTGTGGTATATCTGGGCCTCTCTGGTGCTCAGGGCCTGCTCCTGTGGAGCCATGATGAGTGCCTCTGTGCTGTCCTGTAAGCCAGCCCTTTCTAGCCATTGGTAGGACTTCTTGAGATCAGCCACTTCTGTTATGCTCCGGTGGTACATGCCGTGTAGGGGCTTGTTCTCCCATGATGGGCTCTCCTCCAGCACCTCCTCATCTCGCCACTGCCTGAGACATTCACTGAGTACGTCATCCGTTTTGGGCTTCTCCATGATGTAGTTATGGAGTTTGAATGTTTCGTGCTGGACAGTGGCTCTCACACTCACTAGTCCTCGGCCTCCTTCTTTACGGCTTACGTACAGTCTCAGGGTGCTGGATTTGGGATGGAACCCGCCATGCATGGTAAGGAGCTTTCGAGTTTTAACATCCGTGGTCTGAATCTCTTCCTTTGGCCACCTGATTATTCCTGCAGGGTATCTGATCACTGGCAGGGCGTAGCTGTTAATTGCCCGGGCCTTGTTCTTGTCATTGAGCCGGCTTCTTAGGACCTGCCTTACTCGCTGGAGGTATTTGGCAGTTGCCGCTTTCCTCGTCACCTGTTCGAGGTTGCCATTTGCCTGTGGTATACCGAGATACTTGTAACTGTCCTCAACGTCTGCTATTGTTCCCTCTGGGAGTGAGATCCCTTCTGTGTGGACTACCTTGCCTCTCCGAGTCACCATCCTGCTACATTTCTCGAGTCCGAATGACATCCCGATGTCATGGCTGTAGATCCTGGTTGTTTGGATCAGCGAGTCGATGTCTCTCTCGCTCTTGGCGTACAGCTTGATGTCATCCATGTAGAGGAGGTGACTGATCTTTGCTCCGTTCCTGAGGCGGTATCCATAGCCAGTCTGGTCCATTACTTGGCTTAGAGGGTTGAGGCCTATGCAGAACAGTAGTGGGGACAGAGCATCTCCTTGGTAGATACCACATTTGATGGTCACTTGTGCGAGCGGCTTGCCATTTGCCTCAAGGGTGGTCTTCCACATTCCCATCGAGTTTGCAACGAAGTCCCTTAGAGCCTTGTTGATATTGTACAACTTCAAGCATTCCATGATCCATGTGTGTGGCATTGAGTCGTAGGCTTTCTGGTAATCAATCCAGGCTGTGCACCGGCAGTCTTGGGCGACTGTTCTGTCAACCAGGAGCTGGTGTTTGGTTCCTCTGGTGTCCCTACCAATGCCCTTCTGTGCTGTGCTCATGAATTGTTCCATATTCCCACTTATCTTAGCCGCAATGATGCCTGACATGAGCTTCCATGTTGTGGAGAGACAGGTTATCGGCCGGTAGTTGGAGGGGACTGCACCCTTGACAGGGTCTTCATGATCAGGACCGTTCGCCCTGCGGTTAGCCATTCTGGGTGAGTCCCGTCTCTCAGCAGCTGGTTCATTTGTGCTGCTAGGCGCTCATGGAGTGATGTGAGTGTCCGTAGCCAGTAGGCATGGACCATATCAGGGCCAGGTGCTGTCCAGTTTTTCATACCTGAGACTCTTTCTCGGATGTCTGCCTCTGTGATGGTAACTGAGTTCTGTTCTGGGAGGTGGCTGTGGATCCTCTCTCAGGGACACCAGCCATTGTGCACTTCTGTTATGTGCTGCATCCTTCTCCTCTGTGTATATATATATATATATATATATATATATATATATATATATATATATATATACATGCATACAGTATATATACTGTTTCTGTTCTAGAGAGAGGGGTATGGAGACTTCTGCAGCAGAGGAAACGGCGAAGGAAACGGGACACAATGGGGGTGTGTTATGTAAGTGTTTACTAAAGAAGTGAGTCAACTGCAGCTTAAGGAGCGAGTGTGAAGTGAGTGAAAATCAGGCTCAAAGGTACAAGACCTTATCAGAGGAATGATGGTTTATTTGTATGGCACGGTTCATAAATACATTAATATAATAATCATAAATAATCACCACTTTAAAAAGAGTCTAGATCCAAACCCAACTCTTCCTCTTTGTGTTAACGATACGTTTAGAGAAAGTGCCACGACTTAAAGAAATAGATGGACTACGGTCGTGACGTGAATCGCAAAATGAATTCACTGTGTTCCAATAGAACTCGTCTCGTTCTTGTGCGAGAAACCGATCTCGTTTCTCGCCTCATGGGAAATCTGGCCCCGCCCCTTTCCAGCTCCAGTGTAAAAGGAAAAAGGGTTTAATATGAACAGAACTGCTGTCATGCTGCAGATAATACAGACCCAGGTCTCTCTGGTCTCTCTCTCTGGTCTCTCTCTGGTCTCTCTCTCTGGTCTCTCTCTGGTCTCTCTCTCTGGTCTCTCTCTGGTCTCTCTCTCTGGTCTCTCCCTCCAGTCTCTCTCTGGTCTCTCTCTGGTCTCTCTCTCTGGTCTCTCTCTCCGGTCTCTCTCTGGTCTCTCTCTGGTCTCTCTCTGGTCTCTCTCTGGTCTCTCTCTCTGGTCTCTCTCTCTGGTCTCTCTCTCTGGTCTCTCTCTCTGGTCTCTCTCTCTGGTCTCTCCCTCCGGTCTCTCTCTGGTCTCTCTCTCTGGTCTCTCTCTCTGGTCTCTCTCTCTGGTCTCTCTCTCTGGTCTCTCTCTCTGGTCTCTCTCTCTGGTCTCTCCCTCCGGTCTCTCTCTGGTCTCTCTCTCTGGTCTCTCTCTCTGGTCTCTCTCTCTGGTCTCTCCCTCCGGTCTCTCTCTGGTCTCTCTCTCTGGTCTCTCTCTGGTCTCTCTCTGGTCTCTCTCTCTGGTCTCTCTCTGGTCTCTCTCTCTGGTCTCTCTCTCTGGTCTCTCTCTCTGGTCTCTCCCTCCGGTCTCTCTCTGGTCTCTCTCTCTGGTCTCTCTCTGGTCTCTCTCTGGTCTCTCTCTCTGGTCTCTCTCTCTGGTCTCTCTCTGGTCTCTCTCTCTGGTCTCTCTCTGGTCTCTCTCTCTGGTCTCTCTCTGGTTTCTCTCTGGTCTCTCTCTCTGACCCTCGCACCATCAAGGACCTGCTCACGTGTGTTTTCACACCATCGCTGCAAAAAATCTGTTGACTCAAAGTACATTCCTGAGCGAGCACGAGGAGAGAGCGGCCTCCAAATGTAACTGAGATTCTGGTGATCTCTGACTGTAGCATAAGAAAGAATGGTATAAATCCTGTATATTCTTGTGTAGATTATATATTATATATATATATATATATATATATGAGTTTATGTAAAAAGGACAATGCTAACAGCTAGCTGAAGCCTAATAAGGAAGTGTTGCTCCTCTCTTTGGCTTCGTTCAGCAACATTGAGAAGTAAACTCCTCCTACTCCAACCTTTGTGTCACTCTGCATTTTGGTTTTAAAAATATGTGGTTTAACATTGTCTGATTCTTACGCTAAAATATGGTCTTCCTGAAAATGTGAGACAGACTTCTTCTCTGACTGTTCAAATCCAGGTCAAAAACAGTTCTGTTTTATCTTTACTCTTTTCAATGAACTCTGATTATTGATGAGGGTTTGGTTTAGTGGAGAACTTTATGATGTGACGGATATAATAAAAATGGCAGAAAAGACGATTATGAAGCGTTTTCTTTGGAGGTGAAACGTGCTGCGCTGCATGAGTCTGTGTTGGCTCCAGAGGCTCCATATGGTCCTACGTCTGTTCATACTCTGCCTCCAACACTACCCACCATCACAGTCTCTCTCTGGTCTCCCTCTCTGGTCTCCCTCTCTGGTCTCTCTCTCTGGTCTCTCTCTCTGGTCTCTCTCTCTGGTCTCCCTCTCTGGTCTCCCTCTCTGGTCTCTCTCTCTGGTCTCCCTCTCTGGTCTCTCTCTCTGGTCTCTCTCTCTGGTCTCCCTCTCTGGTCTCTCTCTCTGGTCTCTCTCTCTGGTCTCCCTCTCTGGTCTCCCTCTCTGGTCTCTCTCTCTGGTCTCCCTCTCTGGTCTCTCTCTCTGGTCTCTCTCTCTGGTCTCCCTCTCTGGTCTCCCTCTCTGGTCTCCCTCTCTGGTCTCCCTCTCTGGTCTCTCTCTCTGGTCTCTCTCTCTGGTCTCTCTCTGGTCTCTCTCTCTGGTCTCTCTCTCTGGTCTCTCTCTCTGGTCTCTCTCTCTGGTCTCTCTCTCTGGTCTCCCTTTCTGGTCTCTCTCGGGTCTCTCTCTGGTCTCCCTCTCTGTTTCTTTCTGGTTTCTCTCTGGTCTCTCTCTGCTCTCTCTCTCTGGTCTCTCTCTCTGCTCTCTCTCTCTGGTCTCTCTCTCTGGTCTCTCTCTCTGGTCTCTCTCTCTGGTCTCTCTCTCTGGTCTCCCTTTCTGGTCTCTCTCGGGTCTCTCTCTGGTCTCCCTCTCTGTTTCTTTCTGGTTTCTCTCTGGTCTCTCTCTGCTTTCTCTCTCTGGTCTCTCTCTCTGCTCTCTCTCTCTGGTCTCTCTCTCTGGTCTCTCTCTCTGGTCTCTCTCTCTGGTCTCTCTCTCTGGTCTCTCTCTCTGGTCTCCCTTTCTGGTCTCTCTCGGGTCTCTCTCTGGTCTCCCTCTCTGTTTCTTTCTGGTTTCTCTCTGGTCTCCCTTTCTGGTTTCTCTCTGCTCTCTCTCTCTGCTCTCTCTGCTCCCTCTCTGGTCTCTCTCTCTGGTCTCTCTCTCTGGTCTCTCTCTCTGGTCTCTCTCTCTGGTCTCTCTGCTCTCTCTGCTCCCTCTCTGGTCTCTCTCTGGTCTCTCTCTCTAGTCTCTCTCTGGTCTCTCTCTCTGGTCTCTCTCTCTGGTCTCTCTCTCTGGTCTCTCTCTGGTCTCTCTCTCTGGTCTCTCTCTCTGGTCTCTCTCTCTGGTCTCTCTCTGGTCTCTCTCTCTGGTCTCTCTCTCTGGTCTCTCTCTCTGGTCTCTCTCTCTGGTCTCTCTCTCTGGTCTCTCTCTCTGGTCTCTCTCTGGTCTCTCACAGAGTTTGTGGTGTGTAATTAGGAACAATGGAGGTATTTCTTTACAGACTGGACGCGCTCAGAGGCGGAGTTTTTATCCAGTGCTGACGACTGAGAGGCCGTGTTCTCGACGGCGCCCCCTGTGGTGAAACCTGTAATTACTAGACTTTTATGCACAGCTGTAATTGGAACCAGAGCTGTTGTGAAACGGCTCAGTGTGGTCTGCTCTCGGCCAATCAGAGACGAGCAGGAAGTCACCGCCATTTTAAATCATAAATGTGAGTTTAGCCTGAGTTGGGACCTGGAACCACAAGGTCTGTGTGTGTTCAAAGTGTGCGTGTCCAAAGTGTGTGTGTTCAAAGTGTGTGTGTTCAAAGTGTGTGTGTGTCCAAAGTGTGTTTGTGTCCAAAGTGTGTGTGTGTGTGTGTGTCCAAAGTGTGTGTGTGTGTCCAAAGTGTGTGTGTGTGGGTCCAAAGTGTGTGTGTGTGTCCAAAGTGTGTGTGTGGGTCCAAAGTGTGTGTGTGTCCATAGTGTGTGTGTGTGTGTGTGTCCAAAGTGTGTGTGTGTGTGTGTCCATAGTGTGTGTGTGTGTGTGTCCAAAGTGTGTGTGTGTGTGTCCAAAGTGTGTGTGTCCAAAGTGTTTGTGTGTGTGTCCAAAGTGTGTGTGTGTGTGTGTGTCCAAAGTGTGTGTAAGTAAGTCATCTTTATTCATATCGCACATTTTGACAGACCAAGATCAGTCGAAGCACTTTACAGAGTTCAGATATAGTTCCATTGAAGAAGCGAGTCCAGAACACACTGGACCAGAACACACTGGACCAGAACACACTGGACCAGAACACACTGGACCAGAACACACTGGACCAGAACACACTGGACCAGAACACACTGGACCAGAACACACTGGACCAGAACACGCTGGACCAGAACACACTGGACCAGAACACGCTGAACCAGAACACGCTGGACCAGAACACACTGGACCAGAACACACTGGACCAGAACACGCTGGACCAGAACACACTGGACCAGAACACGCTGGACCAGAACACACAGGACCAGAACACACTGGACCAGAACACACAGGACCAGAACACGCTGGACCAGAACACGCTGGACCAGAACACACAGGACCAGAACACACTGGATCAGAACACACTGGACCAGAACACACTGGACCAGAACACACTGGACCAGAACACACTGGACCAGAACACGCTGGACCAGAACACACTGGACCAGAACACACTGGACCAGAACACACTGGACCAGAACACACTGGACCAGAAAACACAGGACCAGAACACACTGGACCAGAAAACACAGGACCAGAACACACAGGATCAGAACACACTGGACCAGAAAACACAGGACCAGAACACACTGGACCAGAAAACACAGGACCAGAACACACAGGACCAGAACACACAGGACCAGAACACACAGGACCAGAACACACAGGACCAGAACACACTGGACCAGAACACACAGGACCAGAACACACTGGACCAGAACACACAGGACCAGAACACACTGGACCAGAACACACAGGACCAGAACACGCTGGACCAGAACACGCTGGACCAGAACACGCTGGACCAGAACACGCTGGACCAGAACACACTGGACCAGAACACGCTGGACCAGAACACGCTGGACCAGAACACACAGGACCAGAAAACACAGGACCAGAACACACTGGACCAGAACACACTGGACCAGAACACACTGGACCAGAACACACTGGACCAGAACACACAGGACCAGAACACACTGGACCAGAACACGCTGGACCAGAACACACTGGACCAGAACACACAGGACCAGAACACGCTGGACCAGAACACGCTGGACCAGAACACGCTGGACCAGAACACGCTGGACCAGAACACGCTGGACCAGAACACGCTGGACCAGAACACGCTGGACCAGAACACACAGGACCAGAACACACTGGACCAGAACACGCTGGACCAGAACACGCTGGACCAGAACACACTGGACCAGAACACACTGGACCAGAACACACTGGACCAGAACACACTGGACCAGAACACACTGGATCAGAACACACTGGACCAGAACACGCTGGACCAGAACACGCTGGACCAGAACACACTGGACCAGAACACACTGGACCAGAACACACTGGACCATCAAAGCCTCCGACCAAACACCCTCCACTCGTAACATTCAGACAATTGTGCATGTTTTTAGTGGTAGGGGAAACTGGAGCACCTGGAGGAAACCTACGCAGACACGGGGAGAACATGCAACCTCCAATCAGAAAGGCCCTGTTCTGACCGGGATTCGAACCCAGGACCTTCTTGCTGAGAAGTGAGAGTGCTAACCACTCAGCCACTGTGTGTTCAAAGATGCGCCTTCATCCTGTGTCAGGGACATTGTTCTGATAAGACCAAGGCTGCATTCTACGACCACAACACATGTGTACTCTCTCACAGTCAGAGGGGGAGGGGGGAGAGAGGGGGAGAGAGAGGGTGAGAGAGAGAGAGAGAGGGTGAGAGAGAGAGAGAGAGAGAGGGTGTGAGAGAGAGAGAGAGAGGGAGAGAGAGAGAGAGAGGGTGTGAGAGAGAGAGAGAGAGAGGGTGTGAGAGAGAGAGAGAGAGAGAGGGTGTGAGAGAGAGAGAGAGGGTGTGAGAGAGAGAGAGGGTGAGAGAGAGAGAGAGGGTGTGAGAGAGAGAGAGAGGGTGAGAGAGAGAGAGAGAGAGAGAGGGTGAGAGAGAGAGAGAGAGGGTGAGAGAGAGGGTGAGAGAGAGAGAGAGAGAGAGAGGGTGAGAGAGTCTTTAAGTTCCTTTCTATCCCATGTATCTGTGTCTCGCCCTAAACCACAGCAGTGGTGTCAGAGGACTTAGTAAAGTTGATGATTCACCAACAGCAGATCAGGAAATCAAACACAGGAAATGAAATGATAACATGTCCCAAAGGAAATGTCCTTAAAGGTTCCAAATCATCACTGTCCTTGGTTTAGTGGCTGGGGAAACCGGAGCACCTGGAGGAAACCGGAGCAGACATGGGGAGAACATGCAAACTCCACTTAGAAAGGCCCAGTTATGAACCCAGATGCGAGAGGGCTAACCACTCAGCCAGAAGTAAAGGAGGATTTTCACAAATGTTAGGAAAGAACTGTCCTTTCCATTCTTTCTGGTCTGATTGGACGAGCACGTGTCACCAGAATGATTGACAGTTGGGAGGACCAATAGAAGCAGAAAATCCTCCTTTAAACCTTAAAAGAAAGTAATAAAAATGAACTCAGTCTGGTCTTAAATCTTGATGAAAAACAAAGTTTTACTGAAGACTTTTTGACATTTATTATTGAACAAAGCACAGATGACTTCTCCCCCGATCTGCTCCGTGACTCCACACTCTCTGTTTCTGCTGAATATTAAAGTATTGGTTGAGCCCGGGGCCCCCACTGCAGAGGTCAAAGCTGCCAGGAGCCTGCACATCTGGACTCACACTCAGCCAGAAATAATACTGCCTTTGTTCCACTGCCACAGCCACGGGTCTCCACTGCTCACTCAGACTGCAGCAGGAACTACAGAGAGAGGGGCCCTTTAGAGGGGCCATTAGAGAGGCCCTTTAGAGGGGCCATTAGAGAGACCCTTTAGAGGGGCCATTAGAGAGACCCTTTAGAGGGGTCTGGGAGACTTCAGAACTCCTGCGAGACTTTAGCTTAGAGTTGGGATGAGCTGGATTCCAAACAGAATCATAGATTCCATCACACTGTAAAAGAATAAATAATCAATAACTTTGCTTTTCTCTATAGAAGCTCAGTCATCACAACGCACCAAACCTACCCAGGTCTCACCTGGTCTTACCTGGTCTCACCTGGTCTCACCTGGTCTTACCACACCGTGGTACTCATTTCATTTTGTACTAAGTTCTGGATTAACCCCTTCCACCTGTTAAAGCTGCACTAACTGACTGTATTTTTGTATTAATTACGAAAGTGCTATCCATGTCCATGTCCATGCAGTGCACTGGGATAAACGTCCTTTTGAAGAAAAGTAGCGCAGATTTGTGCTGGCGTGACATTATATTTTAGATCAAGTTTTGATGAAACAAGGAAGAGAATGTGTTTCGGGTCTCAGATTGTGACCAATCACAGCGGACCACTGGCCCCCACTTTTGTGAGAAATCTACAGGTCCGTTAGCATAGACAGCTGTGTTAGCACAATAAGCGGCGGCTTTAACTCCTTTTGCAGATTGAAACCATTGGATCTGAGTTTATGCGCCCGTCGTTAGCATTTAGCATTTAACCTAGCTTTAGCATTTAGCCTAGCTTTAGCCTCTCCTTTGCCGCTAACGGAGCCCGTGGGGAGTAGAGCCACAACATCTTTGCTTTGATGACATTTGTTAAACATTCCTCTTGCTCCGGCTTCAGTTTCTTGATATTTGGATTGAACCAGAACAGATTATTTTACTATCGCATTCTCCGACAAACTGCAACCAGTGAATTCAGCACAAACTCTTGACGTCACCGACACGACCTACAACACCCGCCTCCCCCGCTCTCTGATTGGTCGGAGGGGATTCAACCGAGGAGACGGCAGCCAATAGGATCAGACACAGGCGTACATGTAGGAAATGATCATGGACCAGAGTTTACACATGGTAAGACCAGAGTTTACACATGGTATGACCAGAGTTTACACATGGTATGACCAGAGTTTACACATGGTATGACCAGAGTTTACACATGGTAAGACCAGAGTTTACACATGGTAAGACCAGAGTTTTCACATGGTAAGACCAGAGTTTACACATGCAAACATAAACACAAAACATAGACACACTCTCCAGGCTTCACCATAACAAAACACATGTACCTTTAACCATAACATGTACCTTTAACCATAACATGTACCTTTAACCATAACAAAACACATGTACCTTTAGCCATAACAAAACACATGTACCTTTAGCCATAACATGTACCTTTAACCATAACATGTACCTTTAACCATAACATGTACCTTTAGCCATAACAAAACACATGTACCTTTAACCATAACATGTACCTTTAACCATAACAAAACACATGTACCTTTAACCATAACGAAACACATGTACCTTTAACCATAACATGTACCTTTAACCATAACATGTACCTTTAACCATAACATGTACCTTTAACCATAACATGTACCTTTAACCATAACATGTACCTTTAACCATAACATGTACCTTTAACCATAACATGTACCTTTAGCCATAACATGTACCTTTAACCATAACATGTACCTTTAGCCATAACATGTACCTTCAGCCATAACAAAACACATGTACCTTTAGCCATAACAAAACACATGTACCTTTAGCCATAACAAAACACATGTACCTTTGACCATAACAAAACACATGTACCTTTGACCATAACAAAACACATGTACCTTCAGCCATAACAAAACACATGTACCTTTAGCCATAACAAAACACATGTACCTTTGACCATAACAAAACACATGTACCTTTAGCCATAACAAAACACATGTACCTTTGACCATAACAAAACACATGTACCTTTAACCATAACAAAACACATGTACCTTTAACCATAACGAAACACGTGTACCTTTAACCATAACGAAACACGTGTACCTTTAATTAACCATAACAAAACACATGTACCTTTAACCATGACATCCACTTGTACCTTTAGCTGCAGTTAAAGGTACCGCAGACTTGTGTGTCTCAGTGAAACTCTTTAGACCAAACGCCGTTAGATCTGAGCCAAACTCCGCCGCGTTGAGCATTAAGCCGCTATTCTTAGTCCGTAATGGTCTTACCTCTGGTTCAGGAGCACTCTCACCCCGCAGCCGCCGCTCGCTCCGGGATCAAGTTTAGGACGCAGCGTCTGCTCTGGCTCCGGTCGCTCCGTTCTTGGTTCTGCAGAAGAAGAAAAGGCTCCGAATCACTTCAGTCACTTGCGACAAAGTGACGTGCATCGGGCGCAGAGGATGTGGGGGAGGCGGGGGGTAGAGGGGGGAGGCAGATGGGGGAGGTAAAGGAGGAGGCAGAGGAAGGGAGGCACAGGGGGAGGCAGATGGGGGAGGTAAAGGAGGAGGCAGAGGAAGGGAGGCACAGGGGGAGGCAGATGGGGGAGGTAAAGGAGGAGGCAGAGGAAGGGAGGCACAGGGGGAGGCAGATGGGGGAGGTAAAGGAGGAGGCAGAGGAAGGGAGGCGCAGGGGGAGGCAGATGGGGGAGGTAAAGGAGGAGGCAGAGGAAGGGAGGCGCAGGGGGAGGCAGATGGGGGAGGTAAAGGAGGAGGCAGAGGAAGGGAGGCGCAGGGGGAGGCAGATGGGGGAGGTAAAGGAGGAGGCAGAGGAAGGGAGGCACAGGGGGAGGTAAAGGAGGAGGAAGAGGAGGGGAGGCACAGGGGGAGGCACGGGAGGAGGCAGATGGGGAGGCACGGGGGGGGGGTGTAGAGGGGGGAAGCACAAAAGCACGGTCCGTTTGTTAGGGTAAAGTTTGTCTCCGGATGCAGGAGTGGGGTGGTCCGCTTCACAAGCTGCAGGAGAAGGAGTCGCACCTCCTCTCACCTCCTCTCTCTCACTCCTCTTCCTCTCTCCTCCTCCTCTCCTCTTCCTCTCTCCTCTCTCCTCCTCTTCCCTCCTCTCTCCTTTCTCTCACCTCCTCTTCCTCTCTCCCTTTGGTAAACACAGCTTTGGATCTGGGGCATTGCGGCGCAAAGCATTGTGGACTGTTTTAAAGCTGCAACACACTCTGGACCCGGGATGAAACCTGGGGGTAACTCTAACCTGGGGGTAACTCTAACCTGGGGGTAACTCTAACTTGGGGTAGCTCTAACTTGGGGGTAGCTCCAACTTCTGCTTTATCCCTATAGAACCCAGACATAAACATATTCATTATTAAAGAAATGATGCAGAATTCAACCCTCAACCTTCCGTCACGTGTGGAGAGTCTCTGAAGTCACTGTTTGTTACTTTGTGTCTTCTGTGTTTTAAACCGGACCTGGAGAAAGTTCAATGACCAAATATGGCAATGTAGCATCTTCGCTCTGTTTCTGCACTAAACCAAAAAGTCAGAGTTCTTTTGCCAAAACCGTTGAACTCCTTTAAATGTCTTTGTAACGAGCTACAAGAGCATTTCTGACAAACACTTTCCTCAAACATTTACACACAACATCCACAGAGAGGAAATGTCAGTGTTGCATCACCAGTAACAGAACAGTAAGAAGTTATTCTACTTAAATACAATCAAATCTCTAACTTCAGAAGAAAGAATGAAGTTTAAGTAACTGCTTCTTAGTAACAGCCACAATCATAGATCAATATAAAAACAGATCAGTGACGTTAGAAACACATTTGTAAAGGTCAGAGTCGTGTTTTTAAAGCCAGGTCTATTTCAGTGCCATACAAATAAAGTGTCACCTTCTTTCCTTCTGCCAAAATTAAAACATGTTCAAATATTCTCCTCATATATAAATACAAACATCTATCTATACATGTGTAATGTCAGTGCAATATGGGCATAAGGGGACACTCAGCAGTTCTCATCGTACAGTCTGACAGCAGCAGGGTGGAACAGTCTGTCGCTGCAGCTGCTCTCCACAGCAGACAGAGTGACTGTTTCATTCAGTTCAGTTTATTTGTGAATCGCCCTAAATCACATCAGTAGTTTTCTCAGAGGGCTTTCATAAAACTGTTGATTCGCCGACAGCAGATCAGAGAATCAAACATAAACAGACACATGTGTATACTTCGTCCGTTAATATACAGTCTATGGTATAATCACGTGAACATGCGACGAATACAGTCTATAACACAAGAAAGAACCTCTGAGTGTATAGACTATAATGTATTCTGGCTTCAGTGATCACGGGAGTAACGGAGATTATATAGACTTCTGTGGAAATGGTTTTTCAGCACATTTCAGAAAAAGGATGTATAAATGTAGAGCCGCACTGCCCCCCTGTGGTCGCTAAGGGCAACGCACTTTTCTCTAGTCCTTCTGTAGTCTGAATGTAAATAAATGTGAATGTGCACTTTATTGTCCCCGTAGAGACATTTGTTCTCTGCATTTGACCCTGATGCCACTAAGGCGTAGGTGTCAGGAGCAGCGCCCGGGGACCCATCTGCTCGGTTCGGTCGGTTTTACCTGCGCATGTTTCTAGTGATAGGGTAAACCGGAGCACCCAGAGGAAACCTATGCAGACACGGGGAGAACATGCAAACTCTGTGTGTGTGTGTGTGTTTTTGTGCATGTGATGTAAATAAAAACACTAAATTCAAAAAAATATACATGTTATTTTTGTAAATAGCCGGAGCCATCGCAGATCATTAAGTACGGACTTGGACTTTGGAACATGATAATCTTGTGTTTTGTGAAAAGTAAAAAAGTAGAGTTAATTAAAAACAATCTATAACTAACTCTAACAAATTCTCATTAACTCTAAGTCATTCTACCATCTTTAAAATCTATACCATACCATATACTACAGAATATATACCATCTACAGAATCTATACCATCCTTAAAATCTATACCATCTTGGACTCATGTATCTATAATTGCATTTTCTCTTGTTATGTTCCTATTCTTTTAAAATATGGACCAACTATTATTATTATTTATTTTTTATTAGATAGATAGATAGATAGATAGATAGATAAATAGATAGATAGGTGGCTGGATGGTGAAATAGTAATAATAAAATCAAACTAAAAACACACTATACTTTTGTTTACATTCAGTCTTATTTTAGCTCCCGTTCCACAGCCGCTCATTAAACCGTAAATGTTCCAATTCTGTTTGTTTCCAATAGTCATAAAACAGTTCCGAGCGCAGTGATCTGTCAGAGGGAGGGACACCGCGGATCACCGAATCACCGCCTCCTGCAGGAATGACGTCTCTCCTGCACATTCCAGATATATTTAGATCCTATATAAAGAGGAGTCGCCCCCTAGGCTTTGTTGACTCTGCAGCGGGGAACAGCAGGCAGAGCACAGGACCTGGACCAACGCTGTAGACTACTACTACTACTACTACTACTACTACTACTACTACTACTACTACTACTACTACTACTACCACCACTATTACTAATATTATTACTACTCCTACCACTACTACTAGTACTATGTATTTGAGGTGAAATTACAGGCGTGAATCATTTTTCCAAAGTCCACATCAAAACACACGCACATCACAGAACTGCAGTTACACTGGGTAACCTACATGCACACGCTATCCTTATAGCAGTAAATAATGTTATATAATTTGATGCACATTATCGGTGCGTAGAGCGGTGTCGAGACCAGAAGAAAGTGCTCATTGCGACATGTCTTTACAAACCGGTTAAAATCCCCTGTGCTTTGTGGGCAGTGCTGGTTACGCCCATATTCGAGTCAAAAAAGGCCAAACTCCAGCTGCAGCTAGGCCCGTGCGGACGCTGGGCAAATGGAAACTTCTATTGATTAAAAACACCAGCTTTTGTGCGTGTTCTCCCCCCGCTCCCGGACCCCGTTAGACCTGCGTGGATCGTGGGACATGCAGAGATCTAGTCGCACAGCTCCGCGTTCCGCCGCCTGACTCTACGGCCGCTACCGACACACGGAACTGCCCTCGCGGAAGGTACAAGAATGAGCAATGGTTGTTTTTTTTTCCCTGCAGTGTGTGTGTGGTGATTGCAGGAGTAGGGATGGATTTGCAAGCAGAGGAGACACAAACGCACCTGAAGCTCAAACTTTTTGTATTTGTTATTTTAAACTACGCCCAGATGCTTGTCCAATGCTCGGCCCCGCTGCAGGCTGTAGCTACTGCAATGGCCTAGCTAAAACATCTGCAACTCCTGCTGTTTTGAATGAAATGTTACTCTTTTGTCATCCCCAAAACGTGTCACTGTGACTTAGTGCTAGTTGATGACACCATACACAAAGGGTATTTCGTTACTTTGACTAATTCCCATGCTACGCTCCAATGTGCTACATGCTAAGCTAGTTAGCTTCGCGTCCCTTTGGATTTAAACCCCAGAATTTGCAGCACAGGCGCAACATGGATCCAAATTCCTCTGGTCTTAAAACGACTTTTTTTTTTTTTTTTTTTTTTTTTTTTTTTTTAAGAGTTAATTCCTGCTTATACTGAGGGGGGTTTCTCTTGTGCTCTTATCGATCCAATGAAAAGCTTCTCTGGAACATGACCGTGATTAGGGCTACGCTTCGTTAAGCCAGATGCCGTGACTGTTGCAGCGCGTGCACGTGTGGTCATTTTGTGTGTTTTTAAATTGTGCAAAAATATAATTATTTATTGTATTCTAGAAAAGTTATGACTGACGGTAATGAGGGGCCACCAAATCCTCAGTTAGAAGTAATACCCACTTAAAAGAATCCAGTTTTGTTGTTAAGGCAAGTTTATTAATATAGCACAGTTTATACATAAGGAAACTCAAAGTGCTTAAGTGAAAATTCCCACTGAGAATCTCTTAACAAAACAAACATTAAAATCACACAAGGTCAGACGTTAAAATCATAAATAATCACAAATCATTTATAACAGAACTGGATTTTAACATTGCCAGAGAATAAGCCTGTGTCACATTTGAATAAAAAGTAATGGAAATTATTGTGGCCTTAAACAATATTCTTATTCTTTTATCACTTTGTATCAGTAGTTAACTAAAGCAGAGCTGCAGATGTGGGTCAGAATTAATTTTACTCTCAAAATATATAGTTTTCTTACCCTGTGTTAGTGGTGAGCGCTTCATATGGACTATGGTAAAAGGTTAATCACAAGGACTTTTAGATTATTTAACTAAACCTCTCACACTCGGCACCAGTATTTCACAGATAGACTTAGTATTTCACACACTGTGCTTTTGGGCCCAGTTAAAGGCATTGTCAAAGCAGATAAAACTTTTCTAATTTAATCAATTTCATGCCAAAATAAGTATCTGTTTCTGCCCCAGGATCAGGATCATCGTGGACGGTTTTAAACTATTTAAAACTACTGCAGTCTGAGGATGAGGAGTTGGATTTAAGGTCAACGTGAGGCTAGATTTTCCTCTTCCCAGAATCATAACCTCAGTGTTAGACTCTGTGCTGGTTTACTTTGCGTTACCAGGACAACTCGTGGCCCCCGGTACCTTTATCGGTCCAATCCAGGTGTCAATGTGGCCAGCTTCCTTCTAACCCCCCCCCCCCGATCAGCTGTTGTCTATTTTGCCTCAGTATAAATGAAAGAAACGCTGCTTCATATGTGCTGCCCTGGCATGTTATACCTCATTTTAGTAGTGGGTAATGGTTATTTATATAGTGCATTTTACAAAGCTTTTACCCGTTTTGGTTTAATTCAGGCCAAACTTGACTCCATTTGTGCAGGAAAGAACAACCAAAAATGATTATTCACATTCAGTGATTTGTAGCTAAAAAGATCAGATCCTTTATTCTCACAGTCGGGAAATGTCAGTGTTGCATCGTTACAGAACAGTAGAATGAGAAGCACACGGCACAAGAGAACAATAACTTTATAATGAAATAACAAAATCTAGCTTTATTAAAACAAAGAAGGTTTTTGATGAGAATCTGAGCAGTTTTATGGGAGATCTAAAACTTTCCACAAATAAAACACTGGATAAAAAACTTCTCAGTGTCTTTTGTAATTATTATTATTTTACATCTGAAGTGGTTGTCACTGTGTTGGAATATTGCAAATATCTTTAAAATGTGATAGATTTAAGCGTGTGAACTGGCCCTGCCCTCCACGGCCTGGCGCTGTCCCAGTGTAGCCTCAGAGAAAGTGCCCATCCCTGTGTTGGGACAGAGCCATATCTCCACATATTTGCAGACGGTGATATTAGACTGTAGCCACCGTGAGCCGCTGCTTTAACTGTCAGAGTTCTGGATCTCGACATGTGTCTGAACAGAGTGATCATTCCTTTAGGCTCAGACCTGTCCATGTGTAAAACCCTGGGGAGACCTCTGCTCTCAGTGGTTCAGCTTTGATCTGGGGTCGGTGTGTAGTCAGTCTGCAGCCATGGACTGTGATTCTGAGTCTGAGTCTGATGCTCTGCTCTGTTTCAGGTTAATCATGACGGAGTATAAGCTGGTTGTGGTGGGAGCTGGTGGTGTTGGGAAGAGCGCTCTTACTATCCAACTCATCCAGAATCACTTTGTGGATGAATACGACCCGACCATCGAGGTAAAGCAGGACCCAGCTGCTTCTGTGCATCACATTCTGCTGTGTGTCTGTGCTGATCTCCTGTGATCCTCAGGACTCTTACAGAAAGCAGGTGGTGATCGATGGAGAGACATGTCTCCTGGACATCCTGGACACTGCAGGTCAGGAGGAGTACAGCGCCATGAGAGACCAGTACATGAGGACAGGGGAAGGCTTCCTCTGTGTCTTTGCCATCAACAACATCAAGTCCTTTGAGGACATTCACCACTACAGGTGAGCTCCTAGGGCTGAGTAGGGCTGAGTAGGGCTGAGTAGGGCTGAGTAGGGCTGAGTAGGGCTGAGTAGGGCTGAGTAGGGCTGAGTAGGGCTGAGTAGGGCTGAGTAGGGCTGAGTAGGGCTGAGTAGGGCTGAGTAGGGCTGAGTAGGGCTGAGTAGGGCTGAGTAGGGCTGAGTTACTACTGGTGAGCTCGGACCAGGGTTTAGCCTGACCAGACCCCTACGGTCTCTTACGGCCCCCTACGGTCTCTTACGGCCCCCTACGGTCTCTTACGGCCCCCTACGGTCTCTTATGGCCCCCTACGGTCTAAAGCAGCACAAACTGCACTATTCTGTCTCAAGAACAGAAATACATGTATTAACGGCAAACTGGTCGAACCAGTTAAATGCTGAGCTTCTTCCTTGGTTTAATGTGTCCTGTGTTTTACAGAGAGCAGATCAAGCGGGTGAAGGACTCTGAAGACGTCCCGATGGTGTTAGTAGGAAACAAGTGTGACCTCCCGTCCCGGTCCGTGGACACCAAGCAGGCTCAGGACTTAGCACGCAGCTACGGCATTCCCTTTATCGAGACCTCAGCCAAAACCAGACAGGTGAGAGTCCAGATGCCACGCCCTCATCTGCTCCCGCTTCAGATTATGGCTGTAATCCTGCGCTGGTGTGTGGCCGGTGAGGGACGAGGGGGTTTGTGTGTCGCCCTCAGCTGCAGCAGGGGCCAATCAGAGGGGTCCGTGTCGTTACATCTGGTGTGGTCAAATCTGGTGGCTCGTTTTCCAATCACTGTCTGAGAAGCTGTGGGTTTTGTTCCTGGTCAGTGATAGTCTCTGTGGGTGCTTCTCTAATCCGTGCATGTTCCGTGGGTTAATCGTTGTCTGGGGAAATGCAGCCAATGAGACGAGTGTGGTGTAAATTGCTTCCTGGTTCAGCGTGATCGGCTCCTGGTGATGGAATCCACGCTTCACTGATTTCTCGCTCTGCTCAGACTTCATTCAAGCATCATCTCTGTCCAAATCCTCACACATTCACTAAACTGTAGTTACTCTGATCTTTCTGAACAAATAAGTAGCACTGGAGATGCATTTAGAGTTTTGTCTAAAAGATAAACAGTAAAAAACACTCGTCAAAGCCAGTCCCAGCTCTTTAAATGACTCCATATAGATTCGTACATTTGTCTAACTATTTCTTGAGCTATTAGAAAGAAAAGTTGGCAGTGGCAGAGTCCTCATGGTCCACAGATGGTTCCATGTTAAAATCTTCTGCCAATATTCAGAAAAGTTTAATTTCTCTTTCACACATATTGCTGGGTCAGAGGTTCAGCACTATTGGCGTCCATCGCAAACACATTTCTCAAAGTCTTGATTTCTTTCATTATTTTTGTCTAAACGTGTAGTATTTTGTGGCTGAGGGTAAATGTTGAGGATGTGTTTGCTGCTGCAGAGGGTGGAGGATGCCTTTTACACTCTGGTGCGGGAGATCAGGCAGTACCGCCTCAATAGGCTCTGCAAGGAAGAAAAGACCCCGCGCTGTGTCAAGCTTAAAAAGTGCATTTTGCAGTGAAGAGGGGTAAGTGTGCTGCGGCTGTGAGCGCGCCGTGACGGTTCTCTGGGTTCTGCGGGCTCTTGTGGGCTCTTGTGGGCTCCTGCGGGCTCCTGCGGGCTCTTGTGGGCTCTTGTGGGCTCCTGCGGGCTCCTGCGGGCTCTTGTGGGCTCTTGTGGGCTCCTGCGGGCTCCTGCGGGCTCTTGTGGGCTCTTGTGGGCTCCTGTGGGCTCCTGCGGGCTCTTGTGGGCTCTTGTGGGCTCCTGTGGGCTCCTGCGGGCTCCTGCGGGCTCCTGCGGGCTCCTGCGGGTTCCTGCGGGGTTCTTCTGGTGTAATTGAAGCGTTGGGATGGTCCTTGATGAAGGTGTTGTGTCTCGCTGGTTCTGTTTACTCCAATCAGGGACTGAGCTGCTTTCACTCTTGCCCAAAGCCACAGAAACACTAATTGTACTGATTACTAATATTACGGTGATTTCATTAACTTCTTATGGATAAGTTCTGGTTCTTTCAGACTCTGTGCTGTAGTCCTGAGGCAGATCCACACATGGACAGTTTTACATCTGTGGTTTAAACCTCCGTTCTGACCATCTGACATTTAACTCCAACAAAGCATTACCCTGAAAATAAATACGAACATGTTTTGGTTTTTAAGGCTCTGAAACATGATGGCGTTTCCCTTTGGCTGAACTTATGAAAAGACAATCCCTGACATGAAGCATTAAAATAACATTAAATTAGTATGTTTTTGTTTGTTGGTGTGGACGGTGCGTTCTAATGTAGCTGTAAATGCAGAGTGACAATTATAGTTTAAATCTGTCCTTTTGGCAAAAGACACACAAACAGCACAAGAACACACAACAGGGAACACAGAGTCCACGTACAGAACTCCAGACACATTGCTCACATTTCTTACAGATGGTTTCTGTGGGCGTGTCCTACCTGCAGGACTCCAGCACAGACGGAGCTCACACACTAGCTCTCCTTTGCTATTGGAGAGCTACTTTTGTAAAAACAGGCCGAGAGCCGCTTCTTGAGCAGTCGAAAAACAATTGCAGTCTAAGTAAAAACTGCAGCTGATCCTGGAGACACATGTAATATACCATTGTTCTGTTGACCGTCTCTGCATTAGTTTAACAGATTTATAGTTAAAATGTAACGAGTCAAAGGTGAATCTTTCAGGGTCATGTTAAAGAATCCTTTGAGCTCCTGGTCGCTCCTGAACCACAGATTGGAGACCCCTGCGCTAAAGTGTAGGTCAACTATCATTGTGAAGATGGAGAGGTTTAGACCCGCCCCCACCGCTTCCTGATTGGACACAATGAAGTGAAGTCTGTGATGGACAGCGGAGGCCTCTCCTCATTGGTCTGGTCTGGTCTGGTCTGGTCTGGTCTCCTCCAGCAGATCTCACTGCTGAGGTTTGTTCCATGAGGAGAGGTGTTATGAATGTAGTTTAGATGATGCTAAAGGCTCATGTGGTCATAAACGAGGAATGTGCTTTGGGTCTCAGTTTAAACAGTTTAGAAAAGTTAAAATGGTCATAAGGCCTGCATGAGGAATCTTAACATTTCTAAAAAGAAGTGCACACAATTAGCATTTAGAAAAGTTACACACACGAGCTTTAAAGTAGTTTGTTTTACTCGTGTGCAGTAAAGTCTGAAGAGTCCTGACGTCTCTGAACAAAAGTGAAAGCAGCTCTGGGTGAATGAGGGCGGGGCTTGTGCTCTGAGGGTTTTGATTGGCGGGTCCTCACCCAATCACACTTCTCCGGGGTCTACGTTTCTTTGGTCGAGCTTTGCACTTTTTTTGGCACTTTTTTCTTTTCTGCTTTTTTCCCCAGACGCTTCTGTAACGACCTGTTTGTGTTGTTCGCATAAATCTGCTGTAGATTATTATAAATGTAAAGGTTCCGACGTATTTGTGGATTTCTCTCAAGAAGTAAAGCAGCAGAAGTCAATGGTAGTTTTCTTATTCATGTCTAATTGAGAAAGTGCGGCAGTTTTCCATGCAGAATATTGGATGTTTTTTAATTTATTTTTTTCAGAGTAATGGCGTTCCTGTTGAATCATTTATTTGTATAGCACAAGTTTAAAAACACAGATCCAAATGCATTAAAAAGTCTATAAATACACAATTATTCCATATTAAAACGGCAGCGTAAAAGTGTGGGTTTAAAACTCATTAAAGTGGATTTAAAAAGGGAGATGAAGACGACAAATGGCACAAAATAGAATCTGTATCAGAGTAAAGTCCTGTCTCACAGCTTCAGGAAGACAGTTCTCTCCACAGCTGAACATGTAGAGACAGAGACAAACTTCATTCTAAACTTTAATTATTCTAAAATCTGATTCTGTGGCAAAAGAAATTAAGAAAAGTCTTCAGTCAGTTTTGGAAAAGTGACAAAACGACTCGAGCTTCCTCAGTTTCCAGAACTTTCTCAAACGTCACTTTTTAACCAATTAAAACATTACCTTGATCACATGTCGTCATAAACCTGAGCCTGGATGTTTTGCTTCATCCTGTTGGATCGTGTTGAAGGTGAAGAATATTATCTTAGTTTGAACTTTAGTTAAAGTTGGACTCACTGTGAACGTTGGATCCTGTTTTCAGTCTGACTCTGACATTTATGGGACTGAACAGAAGTTATGGGAGAGAAGGGGAATAAAGCGTTTCAAAATGAAGGCTCCTCAGGGGAACTTGGAGATTAAAGTATTTTAGAAGAATCTTTTCATAAAATAAACAGATGCCTTCAAACACTTCCTCAATCACAGCTCACTGCTACTGAGGCCACGCCCCCCGAGGCCACGCCCCCTCAATGAAAGAATCATTAAAACTTGTTCTACACAAATAAATCTGGACATGGATGTTTCCTTATGACTTGTGTTCATGTTTCTGGGTCAGATGCCGTTGCAGTTTGTTCCTCGGCTTAAATTCCCTCGGAAATTATTCTGAATCTTTTTGGAAATGTATGAGACATTTTGCACCGAGTCGGAGTCAACGCTAAGGACTCGTTTAGCTTCTGACACTTTCATGTTTCCAGCTCAGAATCTCTGGAGGGAAAACCGCCTCCGGAGCCGAGCGCAGATAAAAAGCAAAAATACAAAATTCCCAGAATAACCTTTTCTTTGAGGCATTCTTCAGAAAAACCAAAAACATGATTTAAATGCAAATGCGTCGGGCGCTCGCTGTGGGAATAATAACTTTATGTAATTCTCTTCCTTTCAGGGAGTGGACGATGCCTTCTACACTTTAGTGCGAGAAATCCGGAAGCACAAGGAGAAGATGAGCAAGGAGGGCAAAAAGAAGAAAAAGAAGTCCAAGAGAAAGTGTGCGCTTATGTGAACGGCCCCTGGGAAACAGAACCTCTACACTGAACAGTTCCAGTCCACGTTTTTGTACATTACACTAAATTATTGGCCTCTTTCAAAGCACCCTTTTGACAACATCGCTAGTAGCTAGTTGCTAGTTGCTAGTGGTCAGTTGCTAGTGGCTAGTGGCTAGTCAGACACCATAAGCTTATGTTAGTGCCAGTGGCCTTCACCCCATGATTTTACTTTGGAACATTTTATACAATTTTAACGCTGTAGCTACAGTTTGTCGGATGGAAGTCCCCTCAGGCGCTGGGAGAGGCGTGGCCTTTGAGTGTCTGGGTGCCAAAGAGCTAATTTCTAATCCTGTGTATGTATTACAAAGCAGGAGAAGCTAGACTTAAGTCCACTGTGTAACCCCCCACATGAATGACCCCCAGGCTCCGATCTGTCTTTTCTAGTATGCATGCAGACTGTACCTGTCCAGGCTAATCTGTACCATCCAGGCTAATCTTTGTGGTGTTTGAGTGGTGTGTAGTCCCCGTCGACACGTTCGGGACAGAATCTTGTGTCCTGCGGCGCCGCATAAGAAAATGGGCATAGATTTTTTTTATATATAATTGACAACATTGAGGCTCGTGCCCATTGTCAGAAATGTCTAAACTAAGAATAACGTGATCTATTGTTGCTAACTCGCCCTAAAGAGGCAGGTTTCTGTGATAACACGGAATAGTTAACTGTAAAACTGCATTTGAAAAATATTTTGTACTAATCTTGAATCTGCCACAGTCGGTTCAAAAGTTGCTCTTTCAGGCAAATAAAAAATGAGTTTATGATTGCCTTCTTTTGTTTAAAAATTGTGTTTCCGGTTGTAACTTTGATCCCAGTCTTGCCACAGACGCACTGCAAAAAGTGGTGGAAAATAAGTAAAGAATTACTCAAATTAGGCAAAATGTGTTTTAATCTGAGGACATTCTGACTGCTTTAAAACAAGATTCACGGATGAAGCAGAATTATAATGTTTTAACAGATACAGAAATGTCTGTTTTGGAATGAGACTAAAAATCTGAAGAATCTTGTTTTAACACGGTCACAATGAACTCTTGAGGTAAAAATTGCTGTTTTTTTTTTATCTTATTTGATCAGTTTTTGCAGTGTCTTTGCTTCTTTTCCTTGAGGGACTTTAGAATTTGCCTTTTTTTCTTTTTAGACAAGAGTGAAACTGTCCCAGAAAACCTATGTTTAATTCAAGGCGTTTGAACGTGTAAAAAAAACATAAAAATAATTCTGGACCCCTTGCCCTGTTCCCGGTCCAGTCCAGTCCAGTCCAGTCCAGTCCCGGTCCTGGT